>CM038794.1:209552333-210014830 GCA_021764765.1 Vicia sativa
AAATCATGAAATTCAAGTGAATATAAGTCTTAAAATCTGATGAAATTGAAGTGAATAAGTCTTTAAAATATGATGAAATTTGAAGTGAATATAAGTCTCGTAAACTGATGAAACTCAAGTGAATATAAGTCTTCAGAAAATTAGATGAAATTTGAAGTGAATATAAGTCTTCCGAATTTTGTGAAAATTGAAGTGAATATAAGTCTTCAAAAATCTGATGAAATTTAAGTGAATATAAGTCTTCGAAATTCATGAAATTTGAAGTGAATATAAGTCTCTAAAACTGGATGAAATTTGAAGTGAATATAAGTCTTCGAAAAAATCTGGTGAAACTTGAAGTGAAATATAAGTCTTCAAAAAATCTAATGAAATTTGAAGTGAATATAAGTCTCCAGAAAAATCTGATGAAATATGAAGTGAAAATAAATCTTCAAAAATCATGAAATTGAAGTGAATATAAGTCAAATAATCTGCAAAATTTGAAGTGAATATAAGTCTCCAAAAACTGGTGAAACCAAGTGAATATAAGTCTCGTAAAATCGATGAAATTTGAAGTGAATATAAGTCTTCGTAAAATCATGAAATTTGAAGTGAATATGAATCTTTAGAATATCCTGATGAAATTTGAAGTAATATAAGTCTTCGTAAAACAATGAAATTGAAGTGAATATAAGTCTCGTAAAATATGAAATTTTAAATTAATATAAGTCTTTAGAAAATCTGGTCAAAATTCAAAAGAATATAAGTCTTCAGAAAATATGGTGAAATTTGTAGTGAATATAAGTCTGATGAAAATTTGATGAAATTTTAAGTGAATAATAGTCTTCATAAAATCCGATGAAATTGAAGTGAATATAAGTCTTCAAATAATCTTGAAAAAATTAAGTGAATATAAGTCTCAAAAATCTGTGAAATTTGAAGTGAATATAATTCATAAAATCTAGTTAAAATTGAAGTGAATATAAGTCTTCGTAAAATCAATGAAATTTGAAGTTAATATAAGTCTTCGTAAAATATGATGAAATTTGATGAAAATAAGTATCGTAAAAACTGATGAAATTTGAAGTGAATATAAGTCTTCGTAAATATCCGATGAAATTTGAAGTGAAATAATCTTAAAATCGTCAAAACTTATATGAATATAAGTCTCTCGAAACTGTGAAATTGAAGTGAATATAAGTCTTAAAACTGATGAAATTTGAAGTGAATATAGTCTCGATGGTCTCGATGAAATTTTAGTGAATTAAATCTTCGATAATCTCGCGATATTTGAAGTTATTATAAGTCCGATGAAACTTGTGAATATAAGTCTTCATAAAATCAATGAAATTTGGTGAATATAATCTTCTAAAATTTAATGAAATTTGAATGAATATAAGTCTTCAAAAATCTATGAAATTTGAAGTGAATATAAGTCTTCGTAAAACTTATAAAATTTGAAGTGAATATAAGTCTCTAAAACTGATGAAATTTGAAGTGAATATAAGTCTTCAGAAAATCTGATGAAATTTAAGTGAATATAAGTCTTCAGAAAATCTGATGAAATTTGAAGTGAATATAAGTCTTTAGAAAATCTGGTCAAAATTGATATGAATATAAGTCTTCAGAAAATATGGTGAAATTTGTAGTGAATATAAGTCTTATGAAAATTTGATGAAATTTTAAGTGAATAATAGTCTTAAGAAAGTCTGATGAAATTCAAAGTGAATATAAATCTTCAGATAATCTGGCAAAATTTGAAGTTAATATAAGTCTCCAAATAATCTGGTGAAATTTGAAGTGAATATATGTCTTCAGAAAATCTGATGAAATTTAAAGTGAATATAAGTCTCTCGTAACGGTGAAAGTGAAGAATATAAGTCTTCGAAAATTAGATGAAATTGAAGTGAATATAAATCTTAGAAAACTGATGAAATTTGAAGTGAATATAAGTCTTCGAAAATCCATGAAATTTGAAGTGAATATAAGTCTCGTAAAATCCGTGAAATGAAGTGAATATAAGTCTCTAAAATCCATGAAATTGGGTGAATATAAGTCTCTGAAAATTATGAAATTTGAAGTGAATATAAGTCTTCGTAAAATCTTGTGATACTTGAAGTGAATATAAGTCTTCGAAAATCTATGAAATTTGAAGTGAATATAAGTCTTCGTATAACTGAAAATTTGAAGTTAATATAAGTCTTCAAATAACTGATGAAACTCAAGTGAATTAATCTTAAGAAAATCTGTTAAAATTGAAGTGAATATAAGTCTCAAAACTGATAAAATTTGAAGTGAAATAGTCTTCAAAAGTCTCGATGAAATTTAAAGTGAATATAAATCGCAAATAATCTCGAAATTTGAAGTTTATATAAGTCTCCAAACAACTGTGAAACCTTGAAGGAATATAAGTCTTCGAAAATCGATGAAATTTGAAGTGAATATAAGTCTTCGAAAATCCGTGAAAATTGAAGAATATAAGTCTTTAGAAACTGATGAAATGAAGTGAATATAATCTTCGTAAAATTTGATGAAACTTGAAGTGAATATAAGTCTCGTAAAATGATGAAATTTGAAGGAATATAAGTCTTCGTAAAATTCATGAAATTTGAAGTGAATATAAGTCTAAGAAAATCTGATGAAATTGAAGTGAATATAAGTCTTGAAAAATGATGAAATTGAATTTAATACAAGTCTTCAAAAATCGATGAAATTTGAAGAATATAAGTCTTCGAAAATCATGAAATTGAAGCTAATATAAGTCTTCGAAAATCTGATGAAATTGAAGTGAATATAAGTCTTCAGAAAATCTGGTCAAAATTTATATGAATATGAGTCTTCTGAAAATCTGGTGAAATTTGAAGTGAATATAAGTCTTCAAAAAATCTGATGAAATTTGAAGTGAATAATAGTCTTCAGAAGGTCTGATGAAATTTTAAGTGAATATAAATTTTCAGATAATCTCGCGAAATTTGAAGTTATTATAACTCTGATGAAATTTGAAGTGAATATAAGTCTTCAGAAAATCGGATGAAATTTGAAGTGAATATAAATCTTCAGAAAATCTAATGAAATTTGAAGTGAATATAAGTCTTCAGAAAATCTGATGAAATTTTAAGTGGATATAAGTCTTCAGAAAATCTGGTGAAACTTTAAGTGAATATAAGTGTTCAGAAAATCTAACGAAATTTGAAGTGAATATAACTCTTCAGAAAATCTGGTGAAACTTTAAGTGAATATAAGTCTTCAGAAAATTAGATGAAATTTGAAGTAAATATAAATCTTCAGAAAATCTAGTTATAATTGAAGTGAATACAAGTCTTCAGAAGATCTCATCAAAATTGAAGTGAATATAAGTCTTCAGAAAATATGGTTAAAATTGATATGAATATAAGTCTTCAGAAAATCTGGTGAAATTTTATGTGAATATAATTCTTCAGAAAATCTGATGATATTTGAAGAGAATAATTGTCTTCATAAAGTCTGATGAAATTTAAAGTGAATATAAATCTTCTGATAATCTGGTGAAATATGAAGTTACTATAAGTCTCCAAAAAATATGGTGAAACTCGAAGTGAATATAAATCTTCAGAAAATCTGATGAAATTTGAAGTGAATAATAGTCTCCAGAAAGTCTGATGAAATTGAAAGTGAATCTAAGTCTTCAGATAATCTGGAAAATAATCTAGTGAAACTCGAAGTGAAAGTAAGTCTTTAGAAAATCTGATGTAATTTGAAGTGAATATAAGTCTTCAGAAAATCTGGTGAAAATTGAAGAGAATACAACTCTTCAAAAAATATGATGAAATTTGAAGTGAATATAAGTCTTCAGAAAATCTGGTGAAACTCGAAGTGAATGTAAGACTTCAGAAAATTAGATGAAATTTAAAATGAATATAAGTCTTCCGAAATTTTGGTGAAAATTGAGGTGAATACAAGTCTTCAAAAATCTGATGAAATTTTAAGTGCATATAAATCTACAGAAAATCTTATGAAATTTAAAGTGAATATAAGTCTTCAGAAAATCTGATAAAATTTGAACTGAATATAAGCCTTCAGAAAATCTGGTGAAACTTGAACTGAATATAAGTCTTCAAAAAATCTAATGAAATTTGAAGGAATATAAGTCTTCTAAAAACTGATGAAATTTGATGAAAATAAATTCTAAATCATGAAATTTGAAGAATATAAGTCGCCAAATAATCGAAATTTGAAGTTAATATAAGTCTCCAAAAATCTGTGAAACTGAAGTGAATATAAGACTTCGTAAAATCGATGAAATTTGAAGTGAATATAAGTCTTCAGAAAATCTGATGATATTTGAAGTGAATATGAATCTTCATAAAATATCTGATGAAATTTGAAGTAAATATAAGTCTTCAGAAAATCTGATGAAATTGAAGTGAATAAAAGCCTTCAGAAAACCTGATGAAATTTTAAATTAATATAAGTCTTTAGAAAATCTGGTCAAAATTCATATGAATATAATTCTTCAGAAAATATGGTGAAATTTGTAGTGAATATAAGTCTGATGAAAATTTGATGAAATTTTAAGTGAATAATAGTCTTCAGAAAGTCTGATGAAATTGAAAGTGAATATAAGTCTTCAAATAATCTGGAAAAATTTGAAGTTAATATAAGTCTCCAAAAAATCTGGTGAAATTCGAAGTGAATATAAGTCTACAGAAAATCTAGTTAAAATTGAAGTGAATACAAGTCTTCAGAAAATCTGATGAAATTTGAAGTTAATATAAGTCTTCAGAAAATATGATGAAATTTGAAGAAATAAGTCTAAAAACTGATGAAATTTGAAGTGAATATAAGTCTCGTAAAATCTATGAAATTAAGTGAATATAAGTCTCAAAACTGATGAAATTTAAAGTGAATATAACTCGTCAGATAATCTGGTGAAATTTAAAGTTAATATATGTCTCCAAAAAATCTGGTGAAACTCGAAGTGAATATAAGACTTCAGAAAATCAGATTAAATTTTAAATGAATAAAAGTCATCAGAAAATTTGGGGAAATTTGAAGTGAATACAAGTCTTCAAAAAATCTGCAGAAATTTTAAGTGAATATAAATCTACAGAAAATCTTAAGAAATTGGAAGTGAATATAAGTCTTCAAAAAATCATGAAATTTGAATGAATATGTCTTCAAAAATCGTGAAACTTGAAGTGAATATAAGTCTTCGTAAAATCATGAAATTTGAAGTGAATATAAGTCTCGTAAAAATCTGAGGAAATTTGAAGTGAAATATCTTCGAAAATGATGAAATTTGAAGTGAATATAAGTCTCGATAATTCTAGTGAAATTTGAAGTGAATATAAGTCTCTAAAAACTGGTGAAACTCAAGTGAATATAAGTCTTCGTAAAATCGATGAAATTTGAAGTGAATATAAGTCTTAAGAAAATCTAGTGAAATTGAAGTGAATACAAGTCTTCAAAAATGATGAAATTTTATGAATATAAGTCTTCAAAAATCATGAATTTGAAGTGAATAAGTCTTAGAAAATGTGATGAAATTTGAAGTGAATATAAGTCTTCAAAAACTGTGAAATTTGGTGAATATAAGTCTCTAAAACTGATGAAATTTGAAGTGAATATAAGTCTCGTAAATCAAGTTAAAATTGAAGTGAATATAAGTCGTAAAATCTGATGAAATTTGAAGTGAATATAAGTCTTCGTAAAATCTAATGAAATTTAAAGTGAATATAAGTTCTAAAATCTGATAAATTGAAGTTAATATAAGTCTTCGAAAATCTAGTAAATTTGAAGTGAATATAAGTCTCCAAAAACTGTGAAATTTGAAGTGAATATAAGTCTTCAAAAAATAAGATGAAATTGAAGTGAATATAAGTCTTCGAAAATCAAGAAAATTGAAGTGAATATAAGTCTTCGTAAAATCATGAAATTGAAGTGAATATAAGTCTCGTAAAATCTAATGAAATTTGAAGTGAATATAAGTCTTCGAAAATTTGGTGAAATTTGAAGTGAATATAAGTCTTCGTAAAATTAGATGAAATTTGAAGTGAATATAAGTCTTCGTAAAATCTTGTTAAAATTGAAGTGAATATAAGTCTCTTTAAAATCATGAAATTTGAAATGAATATAAATCTTCAAAAATCTGATGAAATTTGAAGTGAATATAAGTCTTTGGAAAACTGATGAAATTTAGTGAATATAAGTCTTAAGAAAATGATGAAATTGAAGTGAATATAAGTCTTCGTAAAACTCATGAAATTGAAGTGAATATAAGTCTCGAAAATGATGAAATTTGAAGTGAATATAAGTCTTCGTAAATTTTGTGAAAATTTATGAATAAGTCTTCGAAAATGATGAAATTTGAAGTGAATATAAGTCTTCAAAAATCATGAAATTTGAATATAAGTCTTCAAAAATTTGATGAAATTTGAAGTGAATATAATCGTAAAACTGGTGAAACTTGAAGTGAATATAAGTCTTCGTAAAATTAGATGAAATTTGAAGTGAATATAAGTTTCAAAATTAGATGAAATTTAAATGAATATAAGTCTTTAGAAAAACCGGAAATTGAAGTGAATATAAGTCTTCGTAAAACTGATGAAATTTGAAGTGAATATAAGTCTTCGTAAAATGATGAAAATTGAAGTGAATATAAGTCTTCGTAAAACTGATAAAATTTGAAGTGAATATAAGTCTTCAAAAACTCATGAAATTTGAAGTGAATATAAGTCTTCGTAAAACTGATGAAATTTGAAGTGAATATAAGTCTTCAAAAATCATGAAATTTGAAGTGAATATAAGTCTTCGTAAAACTGATGAAATTTAAAGTGAAATAAGTCTTCAAAAAATCTGATGAAATTTAAGTGAATATAAGTCTTCAAAAAATCCGATGAAATTTGAAGTGAATATAAGTCTCTTAAAACTGCCTGAACATTGAAGTGAATATAAGTCTCGTAAAATCATGAAATTTGAAGTGAATATAAGTCTTCGTAAAACTGTGAAAATTGAAGTGAATATAAGTCTTCGTAAAATCTATTGAAACTTGAAGTGAATATAAGTCTTCCAAAATCTGATGAAATTTGAAGTGAATATAAGTCTTCGTAAAACTGATGAAATTTGAAGTGAATATAAGTCTTCAAAAATCGATGAAATTTGAAGTGAATATAAGTCTCTAAAATGATGAAATTTGAAGTGAATATAAGTCTCTAAAAATCGATGAAATTTGAAGTGAATATAAGTCTTCAAAATTTTATGAAATTTGAAGTGAATATAAGTCTTCGTAAAACTGATGAAATTTGAAGTGAATATAAGTCTCTAAAACTGATGAAATTTGAAGTGAATATAAGTCTTAAAAACTGATAATATTGAATATAAGTCTTCGAAAATTAAATGAAATTTGAAGTGAATATAAGTCTTCGAAAAATGTGGTTAAAATTGAAGTGAATATAAGTCTTAGAAAACTGATGAAATTTGAAGTGAATATGTCTTCGTAAAATCATGAAATTTGAAGTGAATATAAGTTTAGAAAATCTGTGAAACTTGAAGTGAATATAAGTCTTCAAAATTATATGAAATTTGAAGTGAATATAAGTCTTCAAAAATTAGATGAAATTTGAAGTGAATATAAGTCTTTAGAAAACTGCTAAATTGAAGTGAATATAAGTCTTAGAAAATGATGAAATTTGAAGTGAATATAAGTCTTCGTAAAACTGTGAAAATTTAAGTGAATATAAGTCTTCAAAAATCTGATGAAATTTGAAGTGAATATAAGTCTTCGTAAAATCTGATGAAATTTGAAGTGAATATAAGTCTTCGTAAAATATCGTGAAATTTGAAGTGAATATAAGTCTTCGTAAAATCATGAAATTTGAAGTGAATATAAGTCTTCAAAAATCAATGAAAATTGAAGTGAATATAAATGTTCGTAAAATTTGATGAAATTTGAAGTGAATATAAGTCTTCGTAAAATCTGATGAAATTGAAGTGAATATAAGTCTTTAGAAAATCTGATGAAATTTGAAGTGAATATAAGTCTTCGTAAATTTGATGAAATTTGAAGTGAATATAAGTCTTCGTAAAATCATGAAATTTAAGTGAATATAAGTCTTTGAAAACTGATGAAATTTGAAGTAATATAAGTCTTCAAAATCGATGAAATTTGAAGTGAATATAAGTCTTCAGAAATCTGGTGAAACTTGAAGTGAATATAAGTCTCAAAAATTAGATGAAATTTGAAGTGAATATAAGTCTTCGTAAAAACCGTTGAAAATTGAAGTGAATATAAGTCTTAAGAAAATCGATGAAAATTGAAGTGAATATAAGTCTTCGTAAAATCTGTGAAAATTGAAGTGAATATAAGTCTTCAGAAAATCTGATGAAATTTGAAGTGAATATAAGTCTCAAAAACTGATGAAATTTGAAGTGAATATAAGTCTTCGTAAAATCGATGAAATTTGAAGTGAATATAAGTCTTCGTAAAACTGATGAAATTTGAATGAATATAAGTCTTCGTAAAACTGTGAAATTGAAGTGAATATAAGTCTCGAAAACTGTGAAATTTAAGTGAATATAAGTCTCGTAAAATCCGTGAAAATTGAAGTGAATAAGTCTTTAGAAAATCATGAAATTTGAAGTGAATATAAGTCTTCAAAATTCGATGAATTTGAAGTGAATATAAGTCTTCGTAAATTTGTGAAACTTGAAGTGAATATAAGTTTTCAAAACTGGATGAAATTTGAAGTGAATATAAGTCTTTAGAAAAACCTGAAAATTGAAGTGAATAAGTCTTCGTAAAACTGATGAAATTTGAAGTGAATATAAGTCTTCGTAAAATCATGAAATTTGAAGTGAATATAAGTGTTCGAAAAACTGTGAAACTTGAAGTGAATATAAGTCTTCAGAAAATTAGATTAAATTTGAAGTGAATATTTTCAAAATTAGATGAAATTTGAAGTGAATATAAGTCTTCGAAAAACCGATAAATTAAAGTGAATACAAGTCTTCGTAAAATCTGATGAAATTTGAAGTGAATATAAGTCTTCGTAAAACTGTGAAACTGAAGTGAATATAAGTCTTCGTAAAATTAGATGAAATTTGAAGTGAATATAAGTCTTCGAAAATGTGGTTAAAATTGAAGCAAATATAAGTCTTCGAAAACTGATGAAATTTGAAGTGAATATAAGTCTTCGTAAAACGATGAAATTTGAAGTGAATATAAGTCTTCGTAAAACTGTGAAACTTGAAGTGAATATAAGTCTTCATAAAATTAGATGAAATTGAAGTGAATATAAGTTCGTAAAAATCTAATGAAATTTGAAGTGAATATAAGTCTTCGTAAAACTGATGAAATTTGAAGTGAATATAAGTCTTCGTAAAATATGATGAAATTTGAAGTGAATATAAGTCTTCGTAAAATCCATGAAATTTAGTGAATATAAGTCTTCGTAAAACGTGAAATTTGAAGTGAATATAAGTCTTTAGAAAACTGTTAAAATTTAAATGAATATGTCTTCTAAAATTTGATGAAATTGAAGTGAATATAAGTCTTCTAAAATTGTGAAAATTGAAGTGAATATAAGTCTTCGTAAAATCTTATGAAATTTGAAGTGAAATAAGTCTTCGTAAAATCCGATGAAATTTATGAATATAAGTCTTAGAAAATCTAATGAAATTTGAAGTGAATATAAGTCTTCGAAAATCTTGTGAAACTTGAATTGAATATAAGTCTTCAAAATTAGATGAAATTTGAAGTGAATATAAGTCTTTAGAAAACTGCCTAAAATTGAAGTGAATATAAGTCTTAAAACTGATGAAATTTGAAGTGAATATAAGTCTTCGTAAAACTGATGAAAATCAAGGAAATTTGAAGTGAATATAAGTCTTCGTAAAATCTGATGAAATTTGAAGTGAATATAAGTCTTCGTAAAACTGTGAAATTTGAAGTGAATATAAGTCTCGTAAAATTAGATGAAATTTGAAGTGAATATAAGTTTCTCAAAAATTAGATGAAGTTTTAAGTGAATATAAGTCTTCGTAAAAACTGTAAATTAAAGTGAATATAAGTCTTCGTAAAACTGATGAAATTTGAAGTGAATATAAGTCTCGTAAAATCTTGTGAATATAAGTCTCGTAAAATGATGAAATTTAAGTGAATATAAGTCTTTAAAACTGTGAAAATGAAGTGAATATAAGTCTTCGAAAATCAATGAAATTTGAATATAAGTCTTCTAAAATCCGATGAAATTTGAAGTGAATATAAGTCTTCGTAAAATCCGTGAAATATGAAGTGAATAAGTCTTCGTAAAATATGATGAAATTGGTGAATATAAGTCTCGTAAAATCATGAAATTTGAAGTGAATATAAGTCTTTAAAATCTCGTGAAAATTGAAGTGAATACAAGTCTTAGAAAATCTGATGAAATTTGAAGTGAATATAAGTCTTCAAAAATTCTTATGAAATTTGAAGTAATATAAGTCTTCGTAAAATCTTATGAAATTTGAAGTGAATATAAGTCTTCAAATCCATGAAATTTGAAGTGAATAAAGTCTTCGTAAAATCTAAAGAAATTTGAAGTGAATATAAGTCTTCGAAAATCTTGTGAAATTTGAATGAATATAAGTCTTCAAAAATTAGATGAATTCATGAATATAACTTTAGAAAAATGCCTAAAATTGAAGTGAATATAAGTCTCGTAAAATCATGAAATTTGAAGTGAATATAAGTCTTCGTAAAATCTGATGAAAATTGAAGTGAATATAAGTCTCAAAAACTGAGAAATTTGAAGTGAATATAAGTCTCGTAAAATCATGAAATTTGAAGTGTATATAAGTGTTCAGAAAATCTGTGAAACTTGAAGTGAATATAAGTCTTCAGAAAATTAGATGAAATTTGAAGTGAATATAAGTTTTCAAAAATTAGATGAAGTTTGAAGAGAATATAAGTCTTCAAAAAAACTGTCTAACATTAAAGTGAATACAAGTCTTCAGAAAATCTGATGAAATTTGAAGTGAATATAAGTCTTCAGAAAATCTTGTGAAATTTGAAGTGAATATAAGTCTTCAGAAAATCTGATGAAATTTGAAGTGAATATAAGTCTTCGTAAAACTGTGAAACTTGAAGTGAATATAAGTCTCGTAAAATTAATGAAATTTGAAGTGAATATAAGTCTTCATAAAATCTGGTTAAAATTGAAGTGAATACAAGTCTTCAGAAAATCTGATGAAATTTGAAGTGAATATAAGTCTTCAAAAATGATGAAATTTGAAGTGAATATAAGTCTTCGTAAAATCTTATGAAATTGAAGTGAATATTAGTCTCGTAAAATCTGATGAAATTTGAAGTGAATATAAGTCTCGTAAAATCTTGTGAAAATTGAAGTGAATATAAGTCTCGTAAAACTGATGAAATTTGAAGTGAATATAAGTCTTCGAAAACTGGTGAAACTTGAAGTGAATATAAGTCTTCTAAAATTAGATGAAATTTGAAGTGAATATAACTCTTCGTAAAATCTAAAATTGAAGTGAATATAAGTCTTCGTAAAATCATGAAATTTGAAGTGAATATAAGTCTTCGTAAAATCTGATGAAATTTGAAGTGAATATAAGTCTTCACAAAATCCGTGAAATATGAAGTGAATATAAGTCTTCGTAAAACTGATGAAATTTGAAGTGAATATAAGTCTTCAAAAATCTGTGAAACTTGAAGTGAAAATAAGTCTTCGTAAAATTAGTTGAAATTTGAAGTGAATATCACCGTAAAACTGGTTAAAATTAAAGTGAATACAAGTCTTCAGAAAATCTGATGAAATTTGAAGTGAATAGAAGTCTTCAGAAAATCTGATGAAATGTGAAGTGAATATTAGTCTTTAGAAAATCTGGTGAAATATGAAGTGATTATAAGTCATCAGAAAATATGATGAAATTTGAAGTGAATATAAGTCTTCAGAAAATGATGAAATTAGAAGTGAATAAAAGTCTTCAGAAAATCTCGTGAAAATTGAAGTGAATACAAGTCTTTAGAAAATCTGATGAAATTTGAAGTGAATATCAGTCTTCAAAAATTTTGATGAAATTTGAAGTGAATATAAGTGTTCAGAAAATCTTATGAAATTTGAAGTGAAAATAAGTCTTCAGAATATCTGATGAAATTTGAAGTGAATAAAAGTCTTCAGAAAATCTAAAGAAATTTGAAGTGAATATAAGTCTTCAGAAAATCTTGTGAAACTTGAATTGAATATAAGTCTTCAAAAATTAGATGAAGTTTGAAGTGAATATAAGTCTTTAGAAAAACTGTCTAAAATTGAAGTGAATACAAGTCTTCAGAAAATCTGATGAAATTTGAAGTGAATATAAGTCTTCAGAAAATCTGATGAAAATTGAAGTGAATATAAGTCTTCAGAAAATCTAATGAAATTTGAAGTGAATATAAGTCTTCAGAAAATCTGATGATATTTGAAGTGTATATAAGTGTTCAGAAAATCTGATGAAATTTGAAGTGAATATAAGTCTTCAGAAAATATGATGAAACTTGAAATGAATATAAGTCTTCAAAAATTAGATGAAGTTTGAAGTGAATATAAGTCTTCGGAAAAACTGTCTAAAAATGAAGTGAATACAAGTCTTCAGAAAATCTGATGAAAATTGAAGTGAATGTAAGTCTTCAGAAAATCTGGTGAAAATTAAAGTGAATACAAGTCTTTGGAAAATCAAGTCTTCAGAAAATCTGATGAAATTTGAAGTGAATATAAGTCTTCAGAAAATTTGATGAAATTTGAAGTGAATATATGTCTTAAGAAAATCTGATGAAATTTGAAGTGAATATAAGTCTTCAGAAAATCTGGTGAAATATGAAGTGATAGTAAGTCTTCAGAAAATCTGATGATATTTGAATTGAATATAAGTCTTCAGAAAATCAGGTGAAACTTGAAGTGAATATAAGTCTTCAAAAATTAGATGAAGTTTGAAGTGAATATAAGTCTTCGGAAAAACTGTCTAAAATTGAAGTGAATACAAGTCTTTAGAAAATCTAATGAAATTTGAAGTGAATATAAGTCTTCAGAAAATCTGGTGAAAATTAAAGTGAATACAAGTCTTTGGAAAATCAAGTCTTCAAAAAATCTGATGAATTTGAAGTGAATATAAGTCTTCAAAATTTCTGATGAAATTTGAAGTGAATATAAGTCTTAAGAAAATCTGATGAAATTTGAAGTGAATATAAGTCTTCAGAAAATCTTGGTAAATATGAAGTGAATATAAGTCTTCAGAAAATCTGATGAAATTTTAATTGAATATAATTCTTCAGAAAACCTGGTGAAACTTGAAGTGAATATAAGTCTTCAAAAATTAGATGAAGTTTGAAGTGAATATAAGTCTTCGTAAAATCTGATGAAATTTGAATGAATATAAATCTTCGTAAATCGGTGAAATTGAAGTGAATACAAGTCTTCAGAAAATTAGATGAAATTTGAAGTGAATATAAGTCTTTAGAAAATCTGATGAAATTTGAAGTGAATACAATTCTTTAGAAAATCTTATGAAATTTGAAGTGAATACAATTCTTCAGAAAATTAGATGAAATTTGAGGTGAATATAAGTCTCGAAAATCATGAAATTTGAAGTGAATATAAGTCTTCGAAAATGATGAAATTTGAAGTGAATATAAGTCTTCTAAAATTTGATGAAATTTGAAGTGAATATAAGTCTTCAGGAAATCAGAGGAAATTGAAGTGAATATAAGTCTTCAGAAAATCTGATGAAATTTTAAGTGAATATAAGTCTACAGAAAATCTTGTTAAAATTGAAGTGAATACAAGTCTTCAGAAAATTAGATGAAATTTGAAGTGAATATAAGTCTACAGAAAATCTGATGAAAGTTGAAGTGAATACAAGTCTTCAGAAAATCAAATGAAATTTGAAGTGAATATAAGTCTTCAGAAAATCTGATGAAATTTGAAGTGAATATAAGTCTTCAGAAATTCTGATGAATTTTAAAGTGAATATAAGTCTGCAGAAAATCTGTGAAATTTGAAGTGAATATAAGTCTTCCGAAAATTTGATGAAATTTGAAGTGAATATAAGTCTTCAGAAAATCTGATGAAATTTGAAGTGAATATAAGTCTACAAAAAATCTGGTTAAAATTGAAGTGAATACAAGTCTTCAGAAAATTAGATGAAATTTGTAGTGAATATAAGTCTACAGAAAATCAGATGAAAGTTGAAGTGAATACAAGTCTTTAGAAAACCTAGTCGATTTGTCGTCGAACAACTGCCTTCACAGCTCCAAGATTGTCGTCTACATTGTTACAAAGTCCTACGCAAACTTCTTAGTTGCTTTTATAACGTTATGGTGTTTAAGATATAGAAAAATATTTTTTTTCTTCATCACTTGAAGTATTAGACATACTCCTTCAGTCACTATTATAAGCAAAAAAATTACCGTAAATTTTGGTCACAATTATAAGTAAAAACATTAACTTTTAGACTAACTAATGTTTGTATTACTATTATACCCTTAAATAAAGTCAAAAACATTTAATGTTAGTAGATGATTCATCAAATCACTATGGATAAAATACTAAATTTTAATTTGATTGGACATGAAACCAAGAAAATTAATTACACTCAACCAACTTTCTTAATTCGTGTTAAAGTCATTATTTTGGCTTATAATTGTGATCGGAGAGAGTACTTCTACATTTTCATTAAAGTTGATATTAAAAAGATCTAGAATTCAATTGACATAATAAACACAAGGTGACTTGTTACCTCTTTTCTTATTTCTATTGGTAGTTTTAAGAAGAAAAATTGTTACCTCCCTTCTTATTTTTAGAGAATTTCTTAATATATTCTATGATTTTCTAGCATATCTTGTTAAATTTTTAAAATACTTCTAAATTTTAGAGATGTATCTTTAGACATAAAAAGTATATATAATATTTTTATTTTTGAACCACACTCCAATTTAAAAATAAATTTATGAATTTTCGAAAAATCTAGAGAAATATAATTCTGAAATCTATTAAATTAGTAGATTATCTTAGGCTATGTATAATGGAGGTGTTGAAAAAAATTCAATAGTTGAATACTTGTAATTGTGTGTTGAATGGAGTGTTGAAAGTGAGGTGAATCATTTGGTGTTGAAAACATTCAACATGTTGAATGAGGAGATAGTAGGATCTATAAAATATTTTATAAAATTTTATTGGTTGTTGTAAATATTTAGGTTTTTAGTGCGTTGTGAATGGTGGTGAGATAAGATGTCGAATTTTATTAAACAAGACTATTGTAGAGAATAAAGTTGAATGTGTATTAAATTATTAAATGAAAGAAAGAGAATATAAAGTTGAAAATGAAAAAGAACGATGATATAATAAAACTATCATAAATAGGCTTATGTTTAATATTGATACCCCTTTCAATTCTTCTGATTTTAAACCAATATAATTTATGTTTTAGATGTAGCTGTTTTTTACTTCTCACTTTAGAAAAGCAACTTCAGTCAACATCACTAGTGACCCACCAAACTTGTACTAATTGATTTTCATTAAACTCTGTTCCATTTTCATCTTAAGATTTTTCATATATTAAACTCTACTTCCATTTTCATCTTAAGAATTTATAGAAGTATAGTTTCGGATAATTTTCAAAAGTATATTTTTGGACTATTTTTTTCATTCACAGATGAAGGATAAATCTCACATAAAATGTTTTTTATTGTAAAAAATAGTGCTTTTGAAAATTCATTTTCAAAATTTAATTTTATATTTTCATAAGATATTTTTTTACCATACAAGGTGCATTATGAAATTTTTTATTTCTATTTATAGTTGTGGAGAAAGAACTCGGCAAACATTAAGATTAAGACAATGAAGGCAATCATCCTAGTGTTTGAAGGAAATTTCTTCACATATCTAGTGAATTTCTTTCACATTTTTAAAAATCCAAAAATACGTAATTGCACTTACGAAATCGTCTTGTTGGATGAATTCGTAAGTACATTTACGAATTGACCTTTCTGGGTGAATTCGTAAGTGCACTTACAAATTCACCTTATTTTGTACGTTTTATTCATTTAAACATAGTTTAACACATTTAGGAAAAGTTTCGTAAATGCACTTACGAATTCACCCAGAAAGGTAAATTCGTAAGTGCACTTACGAAACCTTTCCTGAATGTGTTAAACCATGTTTAAAACTACTATGATTTTCACTATAAGTCGGATTATATTTCCCTTTCAGAAATTCAATTAAGGAGCATTCTATATACACAAACCATGTAAATATTACTATGTGATAGGAGAAAAATTGTCAGAAATATCAAATTGCATAAATTGTTTTGAAAGTAAGTGCGATCAAATTATTACAAAATCAAATAACAAAACAAAAGACTATTGTGTATGTTTAATCCTAACCCTCTATGCCCTCCTCTGTCTGTGATAATCCGTTGCACGCTCTGCCTCGGCAACGATCCTCTCCATCACGACAGCGGCCCATTCACCGCCCTCACGCGTAATCCCTGCATCTAATGACTCTCGTCCAAGTTGGCGGTTAGACTGACAGATGGGCACTAAATCAATGGCATGGTCATCCTCAGTCTGCTCGTTCTCCAAGAGCTCCTCATTTGCTGACCTTGGTGAATGTCCTTCACCATCCGGTGTCATAAAAGGGTGTGACACTCTAAAGAACCATGTCACGTAACCCTCTACACAGTGTCGCATCTGGGATGCCCACAGCATCTGATACTCCTCTGGCACGAGATGATTCTCCCAATCCTGGAAGACGTCGTCTAGATCCCTCTGTGTCATGTTGTCGGGAGTAGGCTGGAAATGAGATCTAAGTATCATCTGCACAAAGCCAAACTGGCGCATACACCGCTCGGACAGATACTTGACCATCATATTTGACCCATAAGCTAGCCACCCAAAGTATAACGAGATGGTATCAAAGGGGACAATCTCCCTGTAGTCCGCAAACGGGATCCAGTTAATGTTGTCATGGTTGGTGCGATCAAGGAACACCCGGTAAAGAAGCACATTATGGTTGCTCCTGTTGCGAATAAACCTGGAGGCCCTTGGCATGAAGGCCTGATAGTCGGGATCTACGGTGTAACTATGGATGCGGTGAAAGTATGATATAATCCAGCTATGCATCAACAAAAATATAATGTGTAAGTACAAATAAATTAAAACTAATTAAAAGAGAAAGAAACTTTTCCGCAAGAAGAGACTAGGAGAGAGATGTTTCTAATTCTCATACAAACAATAAATTGATGGTTTTTCTTTTTTAAAAAATAATAATTTCTTTTGAGAGTTTACGTCTTTTTTGGGGTTTTTAAAAAAAATGAAAATTCAGAAAAACTTATAAACTCATAAACTTACCATACACTCGCAAGTCTATACGATTCTACTCGAATCTATCAAAATAAAATTCTATGTGCAAATCAACTCGTTTTTACTTTCTAGACTCATAAACTCATACGAGTCTACTTGCGAATTTGACAATCATGTCTGTCATCCCCAAAACATATGAAATAATAATTTTGTTTAAAATTTTCACCAAACATTTTAAAATCTCTCTGGCGATACCCTTTTTTTTTTCTAAAGTGTCATTTTTATCAATAATTTTAAAACTGCCAAGAGATTTTACCAGAAAATTTACCTTAATTTTTTTAATTCCCAATATTTTACCAGTAAATTTTAAGTATTCAAAACTATTGGTAAGTTACCAAAATTTTCAAATGAACTATCGAAAATTTAGTGCATACCAAATAGTTGGATATTTTTTATATTAAGAAAATATGGGAGTGTCAAGTTTAATTTTGGGGTAGTAACTTAAATGCTCCATTTCTAGTTATTGTGCAGGTGGATGTAAATGATAATTTAAGAGAGTATGCCCAGATAAATAGATGCACTGATACTTCAGAGAAAAATTAACATATGTCAAGTGTAAATATAAAAATATCACATTTGATATAAGAAAAATGATGTTATACAACATACAAAAATTAAAATACCCATACTTAATATCTTAAAATTCCGATTATATTTGCTATGCACAAAACAATTGTATAACCGGGTCAGTTGCTTTCGTTTACTACTCTTGTGTCATGAGTCAAATAAATAGCATAAGGTACAGAGGATGACATGGTGTACAGGTACAGTGAATCGGTTTGTTTTTAGTAACTGAAAACCAAATTGTTATTGACACTGCAACTTATACCCAGATTACAAATGCTATAAACAAGCTTTTCTATATTCTAATCAATTGTATTCGAAGTTAGTCCATTAAAAGACATGATATATACAAAGGCAGTAGCTAACTCAATACACTACTTCACCTTCTATCCTCCCCGCGTGGTGAACAAGTCTAAAGATCGTGCTCTTATACAGTGTAATGGAATGGAATGCTCAATTCCATCTTTTTGAATTTTTTGCACCTTTAGACTTCTGTTTTGCTGCCTGAAAGGCCTGCATCTTTTGCTTCTTCCTTGCTTCTTTCTCAGCCTGATTTTGCAAATGAATAAGTAATTGGATTTTGTAATCTATCCTACAAGTTATTCAATAGTACTGCCTGGCGTTCAAATGGGGTTGACAGAAGTTTACCTTGGACATCTTAGATTTGGCTTTCATTTTAGGAGCTTTGTCCTCAAGCTCTGCCTGGCGTTCAAGCTCTCTTTCCCTAGCATCAAGATTCTTCTCCAAATAATACTGCAAATTTTCAGATTCAAACTTGTTAGAAGCCTATAAGATCATGCAGTATTCATTATATACAAAATTGGATAAGATTATTTCCCTAGAATATAATCATTCGATAAAAAAATGGGTTTGGAAAATGATCATAAAACTCACATTAGCATGGTAAATTACACCCTAATCATTTAATCATCGTACGGCCTTGAGGGGAAATGGAGCAGATATCCAGTGAAATTCAGATGAACATCTAAAATACGAGACTAGGTTATCTACAATAAACACACAGTAGATCCTTCCTTCCCGCCGGTGAGAGCTTTATAGCAACAGTTTGCTCATAAGTTTTAGTTTTACAAAAAAAACTATATTTGACCCTCTCAAATCAAATCCTATTTTATTATTTTGTTCGCCACAGGTGTATTTAGTATCATTTTGACCTTGTGTATGTGTGTGTGTCTACACACATTCATTGGGCATTAGAATAGGAAGCGGAGGGGGATGTTCGATTGACTTACATTGTAATCTCCAGCATAATCCTGTAAATTGCCATCTTTAACTTCAATCACTCTATTAACTATCTGCTTAATAAAATACCGATCATGAGATACCGTGATAATAGTTCCCTCGTACTCGTTTATTGCGTCCTGATAAAAGAATAATAAATCATCAATTAAGCTGATGGATGATACTAAGATTAAATACAGAGAAATGTAAGAAAAAATTAGACAAACCTCAAGCATTTCTTTAGAAGGTATATCCAAGTGATTGGTTGGTTCATCCAAAACAAGGAGAGTTGATGGTTTTACCATGAATTTGCAAAAAGCCAGCCGTGCCTAGTAAAACATAAGATGATATAAGCCCCAAATAGTTTTGCAACATATGCATATTTAGTCACAAAGGTTAGAACATTGCAACAAAACTAATGAGGCTATTGTTACATCCAAAGAGTACCATTGAATCACAGTAAGAATTTAATTAGAAAATTATTTATATTTATGTGTGAGGAGTAAAACCGGGGAGTTTAATAGCACCTATCTCCTTTTTTGTCAGGAATAAATTGCACCTAATTAAATTAAAAAATTTATGTATACTATACTTGACAGTACAACACATGAAATGCCCAAAGAATGCATGTATATGAATATCTCCCATAATTATCAAATACATTACCAAAAGAGAGGGAGAAAAAGAATCAACCATCTCAATGTTCGGGCTTGGATTCTACATCATAACATCATAATAGCTATTTTAATTCTTCTTGTTTCTTGAATTCTTTAAACAGTCATTTTAAAGATACTACTCTAACAACAACCACAACTCAAAGGAAAGCAAAACAATATTTTCAAAATGTTTTTTGCATTTATCAGCAATTTCATCTAATCTGTGAGGGTAAAGAAGCAATTCTCCATTAAAACTAATTGCAAAAAACTTGATGTTGAAAAAATAACAATTCAATCCATAAAAAAGCTTGAATTTGAATGTTACATTTGTTCACAGATGCTAACTGAATGTCAGCAAAAAAAGAAAACGCAAGTCTAAAATTACCTTCTCGCCACCACTCAATAGAGAAACTTTACGGTCAAGCATATCAGATTTAAAATTACAACGTCCGAGAAGTCCTTTAACATCATCACTCCTCCAGTCCTCTGCAGCTTCCTCTACTGTCTCAAGCACTGTCTTTTCCAGATCAAGTGCCTCAGCCTGTAAACTAAATCAAGTCAGCACTAAAAATGTACAGGCCACATAAAAGTTTTGAAATGGAGAATTGGAACCGATTGCACCAGTCAGCGTTTCCTCAGTTGAAGTGACGAACCTGATTTTGCTCAAAATAGTTGGGCAATACATTATGCTCCCCAAGTATAACTTCACCGTTGATTGGCTTCTCTAAACCCATAATCAATTTTAGTAAAGTACTCTTGCCACATCCATTTGGACCAAGAATAGCAATTTTTTCTCCCCTTTCGATTGTAAGATTTGCCTTGTTGAAAAGTATCTGTCAAAATAAAAACTTGATCAGATGATGTCTTTAACATTCAACCACACATTTTAACACTACTTTTATATAAAAATACCATGCTAACTCACTTTATCCTCAAAGCCAAAATCCAAGTTCCTAACTGTTACAACAGATCTTCCACTGCTTCCACGAACAGGGAACTTGATTTTCATTTGTTTCCGTTCAAATGGCTTCTCTACTAGCTCCTCTCCCAGAAGTCTTTCCAATTTCTGTTATCACACATACAAAAGGAAATTCTTTTAAGCAAATAACATAAGAACAACAACAAAAAAATTATTTACAATGTGGAAGGATGCATTGTGATTTGCAACTATTTCAGTAGTTAGTTAGCACAGCTACCATATATTCATTTAACCCTCCCTCCATTCATTATTATAAGCAAAAAAATTGACTTTTTAGATGCATTGAATAACTGGTGTATCTAAACTATGTATAGACCCGTAGACCAGTTATTCAATGAACCTAAAAAGTAAATTTTGTTTATAATAAAGAACAGAGGGAGTATTATTTAAGGTCGTCTCAACTTTGTTAAGACATAAAATCGTTCACGAACTTTCATCCAAAGCTTTTAAAAGATTAAGTACTTGACAGGGTAACAAATCTTCCATAACAAAGTGGCTAATACTTATGCATTACGCTTGAAGTTCAATAAGCTTATCTATGATGGGTGTGATAGAGCAAGAAACCTCAATACTTTATGCCATAGGGGTATGAGACAATACGGATATATGAGGGTACAATACATTTTTACAAAACCAAGGTGTGGCACAATCTTAAAACATCAAGAGAAAGTTATAAATATAAACATATATAGCAAGAATGCACAATATTTGTAGAGATGTTTTAAACAGTGGGACAAGAGATGAGCTTGGAGCGGTGACATAAGAACGTAAGAATTCAGAAAATTTGCAAATCAGAGTAATGAAACAGGTGAACCTTATACAGCAACAAGAATCAAGCGAGAACTACACCAGAAACAAAGCAAAAAATGAGCCACAACTCGACAACCAGAGCAGCTTTGCAGATAGACATAAGAGTAGCACTATAAAGAAGCTTGGGAAGCAAAATAAGAATACAGGAACAAAGAAAATGATTGAAGCAGGTGCACCAAATACCACAGAAACTCTAACACAGATGTGTCAACCAGAGCAAAACTGGACCCAGCAATGTGCACAACAACAAACACTCGCTGGTAAAGGGAGGCTTCATTTTGATGTGTTGTGTAAGTATTGAGAATTTTTTAAATGATAAATAAATGAGTTAATAGGATACTCTTTAGATATGTATCGGGCGTGAATTTGTATTTAGTACACCGATTATATTCTGTCTTTGAAGCATCGTTATATAGGTGTCATACCGCTAGATAAATAAATTCATGAATCTTGACCCTCGTGATTTTGAGAGAATTTGTTCTTGACCAATTTAATGAGTAGTTTTGACTAGTTAACCTTTTGTACAAGCAATGTATTTTTTGAAAATTTTGTACAAGCAATGTTTTTTCGGAAAAATGTGTACAAGCAAGGTTATATCTAAATTAAATAGTTGATCACATATACCTTCTCAGCGGAAGAAGCACGGCCAGAACTTGCTCCGGCGCCTAACCTACTTATTAACTCTCTTGTCTGTTCAATTTCTTTCTGCTGCTTCTCCCATGCAGCATACTGTGTTTCAATCCAAGTTGCCTTTGAAAGTATATACTGAGAATAATTTCCCACGAATGTCCTGGATACACCCATGTCAGTTTCCACAATTTTTGTACATAGTTGATCAAGAAAAGCCCTGTCGTGGGAAATAATAACCATTGGCACATCCTGCGTGCTAAGATATTCTTCTAGCCACTCAATGGTATCAAGATCAAGGTGATTTGTAGGCTCATCTAACAATAATAAATCTGGTTCCTGTACATGAAACCAAACTGTCATTCTTTTCGGCAACACTTTCACATTCAAACGCACATGATCTACATCAAAGATTTACCAATATGCACATTGCATAGTAAAATTGGTTATATGAGCATTAGAGCATATGGTTAACAAAAGATGAGAGCCTAAGGAGTGCCCTTTATAGGATTATCATTTACAAATAAATGAGTAGTAAAGATTATCTTCCTAATGGCTAACCATAATCATTCTTTTTTTAGTAAAATCCAAAGGTCATCTATAAAGGAACGCCCTAGAGTCACCGTCTCTCAACAACAATGCAATTCGCAATATCCTATTCCTACACACGTAACTACATTCAATTATTTCAATTTTCTAAAATCAGTATCAGTGTCATGTACAATATACCTGAAGCAAAATCTTGCCTAGACACATCCTCATTTGCCATCCACCACTAAAAGAAGCAACCAACCTATCAGAATCCTCTACACCAAAACCAAGCTCAGGCATCAACTTACTTATCTTAGAATCAACAACATCCAAATTCACAGACTGCGCTCGTCTCTGAAGCAAATCAAACTCATCCAAAAGCCTCCCCATCAACTCCAAATCATTACCAGAACTCTCAAGCGCCTTCTGCACTTTCTCCAACTTAGTAGAAACCTCCATTTCCTCTTTAAAAGCACTCATAAACTCCTCCCTGGCAGTCCTACTCTGCGACACCTCAAACTCCTGACTCAAAAACGCAATCTTCATATTCGGTTTCGCCTTTATCACATTCCCCGAATCCGGTTCCTCAAGACCAGCAATAATCCTCATCTGCGTCGTCTTCCCCGCACCATTAACACCAACCAACCCAACTTTCTCTCCCTTCTTCACCTCCCAGGTAACATCCTTCAAAACCGTAACTCCCTTATACGTTTTCCTGATGTTTTCTAGTTTCACACCTGATGAAACGGTTGAAGCGCCGTTACTTGATTGCTTGTTGCCGCGTTTTTCTTTAACGGAAGGTTCGGAGAATAGAGACTCGATGTCGTCCTCCGCTACTGGAGTGTCTTCGACGGCGGTTACGGCGGATAAACGTGAAGCGTAATTAGGTTTTTTGGAGGAGAAGAATCGGTTGGTGTAAACTAAATTAGTGTTGGTGGTGAGATGAGTGTGAGTTAGGGTGCGTCGTGAATGAAGAATAAATGCTCCGGTGAGGTCAAGGTGGTGAAGCTTAGAGGCTAATTCCATTGTTGATAGATAGATGATCAGAAGATGAAGTAGAGGCGGAGGAGAGAAGAGAACGAAAAGATGATACGATAGTTCTCCTACCCCACAAATTTTGCAAGTTTTTGCGGCCCATAGAATATATGGGACTTTTTTCATTTATTTTAATTGTTTATTAATGCTTTTCTAAACTTAACTGCAAAAGAGGATGACGAAATCAAAAATATAATTCTTTTAAATTAAATGAAATCTATTATAAATAGGGAATTTTTTTTTGTCAATCTTCTTCTTTCTCGAGGAAAATCTAAAATATATCAGAAATTAGAGATGCATGTGCGAAAATAATATATCGTATAATTATAGATATTTTTGTATGTTCATATTTGAAGTTATTTTATTTTGTTAAAAATAGGGTGATTTCGTATGTGTACTGCGAATTAATTCATAAATCATCCTTTCGCATATGCACATGTGAAGTTATTGAATTGTTTTGAAATAAACGAACATAACAGACCTTCAAACCCTTTTCTATTCAAACACCGAAACTTCTCATTTTCTACTCCAAACCCTAACATTTCTACTACTCAAACTCGGCCATTTATTCTCATCTCTCATTTTCAAGTCATTCTAAATCATCTCCAAAATTTCAAATTTGTGTAAGTTTTTTCCATTTTAATTTGATTCACATGCAATCTTGTAATAGTTTATTAAGTTAGTATGTAAAAATGACATTATGTAGGTTAGTATTAGAATAGTTAAATGTAGTTATTTGGGTGAAAAATGACATTTTGGTGTTTTAGGGTAAGAAGCAGCAACTTCTTGAAAATGGTTGTTCGCAGGGGATTTCGCATGTGCACATGCAAAATCACACTGGACCAATTTCGCATGTGCACATGCGAATTATGGCATGAGTCGTTTTAGCAGGTACCTGATGGGGAGGAGGTTCTATAAGAGTTTGCAGTGCCTAAGGGGGATGGGGTACTCGAGCATGTTGTGGTACCTGAGGAGGCGGACCATAACTATTTAAGAGGGCCATATGACACCTCCTTCTTGATTTAGTATCATGATCATACCGCTCGACATGTTTGAGAATGAGAGGTATATTTTTGGTTGCACTTTTTCATTTTATATTTTTTACTCAAAACTATAATTGTAACGATTATTACTTTTTTTTGTTTTAGGAACGATTGCCCATAAAGCGTGTGAATCACTCACGGAAGTTTTTTGAATTATTTATACCTACGGCTGATAGGTTCCATGAGGTTGTGTTTCGATCCAAACTTGTTGGATTATACTGTACATGTTACAATACTATAAGCCACGGTCTGTAAAGGGCTTTTAGTGAGAGGTTCAACAAAGATACATCGTCTTACCACTTTCCTGTTGGGGAGATGACTATCACACTTGAGGATGTTGCTTGCCTGCTCCACCTACCTACCAGATGTAGGTTACTTAATCATCACAAAATATCACGAGTCGAGGCAGTTGAATGGATGATTGAGTATCTGGGAGCTGATTCGTTTATGGCATCTGAGGACTACATAACCACTAATAGGGAACATACAAAGTTCTCTCACCTGAAGGATCTATACGAGGAGCACCTAGTTGCAGCATTAGGTGTCGAGGATGAAGAGAACGAGTATTTTGTTCAGTATCACCGAGATTGTGCTCTACGGTGTTACTATATGTTCTTGATTGGTGTGTCCCTCTTTGTGGACAAAAGTGAGACCTACACGGATGTAATACCTATGGTATTTTATGGATCTGACTACAGTTTGTGAGTGGAATTAGGGGTCACTATTTTGGTATACCTCTACCAGAAGTTGAATGAAGCGTCAAACTTCATGCACACTCCTCACGGTACCTTTCACTTCAATTATTAAATTTAATTTGTTTTGATTAATTTGTACTTATATATTATGTTATTATTTTTGTAGAGTTGGATAATATGGCATTTCCACTACATTCATGGTTTCGAACCAGATACGAACGATGCTGACAACATGCCAAGGGCTAACAAGTATATTCTCCCAGAGGGAACCATAAAGTGGCGTCGTACCAGGTGTATCTTGATCGTACCAACCATGATAACATCAAGTGGATGTCGTTTGAGGATTACATGGATTTTGTGACATTCAATCCTATCTTTTTATACTCGGGGTGGCTAGCATATGGGTCAAATCTTATGGTTAGGTATCTTCCAGAGCGGTGTATCTGCCAATTTGGTTATGTGTAGATGATAATGAGATCTCCTTTTCAGGATGCTCCCGACACCATGGTATGGCGGGATCTCGATGGCATCTTCCAGGATTGGGAGAATCATTCGGTGCCACTGGAGTATTGGATGATGCCAGCATCCCAGAGTTGGCATTGTGTAGAGGGTATGTGACATGTTTCTTTAAGGTGTCAGACCCTATAATGACATCGAATGGTCCTGAACGTCCACCTAGGCCAGATCATGAGGAGCTCTTGGGGAACCAGCGGGTTGAGAATGATCATGCCATTGATCTCTTGCTGAGACCGACACTTCAAAGATGCCATTATCTTATATGTGTCGAAATTCAAAAGTGGCATCTCTGGGAGCATTTTGTTACCTTGAAAAATCACAAGGTATTCAAACACATGTATTAAAAGAAGGTGTTCTCATAAGTTAAGGGTAGTTTCCTGAAATAAGGATCTTTTGGAAATTGAGAACAAGGTGTTTGAAAGTTGGTTTTGGAAAATTAAAGAAATCAGTGATTGAAGAAAATATCAAGTTATATTGGAATCGACCACAAGGAGAGAATGTTAAAGTGTGAGGAAAATGGTTGAATCGACCAAGGCGCACGAAGCGAAGGAAGTGGTCGAATTTGATTGTGTCGACTACAAAGGATTCAGAACTTAGGAGAATTCTGCTATTGTTTCTTGCCAAAAAGAGTACATGTCGAAGTAAGCAAGAAGCAGTTGAGTTTATCAGAGGCGGGAAGATTCAAAATTTAAAGTCTCTAAGCAGTTACCAGTAGCGCACAACTTGTTTAAGCGCATAATAGGTGGCAACATCTGGTGAAGCGGTTACCTTAGAATTCAATGTCACTCGGCGATTTCTTTAGGGCAGTTACTTTGTAAATATTATAAATAAGTAGTTTCAATATAATTTATGTGTGTTCACTTGTATACTCAAATCACTTGTAAAAACTTTGTTCATTCCGAGCGTCAGGAAGCAAAGAGTTGAAGAGTGCTTGATGTACGTGAATCACCACTTTTATTTCAATGCAAAACCTTTTTATTTAAGTCATTTCTTCTGAAAACTTTACTTGCATTTCATTTACGTTTCAGCAATATCTTTGCATTGTCGTTTATGTTGATTCTCGTTTCGTTACAAGTTTCGAGTTAACAAAAGAGTCAGTCGACACTTACTTCAGTTAGAACAAGTATGAAGTTCACAGTCTTCTGTCGGTCACGAGTCACCATAGTTGGTAAAAATCACATTGTGAAGTCAGATTGTTAATTGTTACGTTTAGGTTTTTTCTGTCGGTCACGAGTCACCAGTTAGTTGAATCTAATCATAGTGGGGAAAGCCATTATACTTGTTCCCTTAGTCTTAGAAAATTGTTTCTTAAATAAGTATTTCGACAGAACTAGTATAATCTCAAAAAACCTTAGCACATGTCTTAAGATCAACTGTCGATCTTGCGAGTAACCCTTAGTTTTAGGACTTTGGGAGGACCAGCGGTTGTTTACCATTTTCTACCGTAAACAGATACCAGGTAATAAAACTTAAACTTTAATGGTTAAATTACCCCCATGGTCCTTTAAGTTGTTTAATTGTAACAGATTGGTCTTTTATATTGTTTTTGCTACATGTGGGTCATTTATGTTAACTAACGCTCGCATCGTTGACCTTTTTTCCAAACTCCTTTCCAAACAAGTTGAAGTGGCATTAATGGTACGGATATATCACTTAACATAAGTCAGAAACCATCATTGGATCATATAATAAAATTATCAGAATTTTTTAGTTCATAAAAGCATTTTTAAACTAATTAAAATGCACGAAATGGAGAAAATTAAAGAAAAATAGTAAAACAAAAAATAAAATTCTCAGAAAATTCCATGAAGTATAAAACGAGAATAAATATTTTTAGAATTTTTTCATAATTTCTAAACCAAAAACGGATTTAATATAAATTTAGAAGTTAAAATAAAATTAATATAACAAAATAAAGCAACACAAAGATCAACGATGCAAGCATTAGTTAACATAAATGACTTGCTTGTAGTGAAAACAACATAAATGAATGATTTGTTACAATTAAATAATTTAAAGAATCCTGGGGTTAATTTTGCCTACTTTAATCATATTACTCCAAAATATTTATATCATGTTGGTATTACTAATGTGTTTATATTTTCATTTTATTGCATTTTTTAGGAGAAGATAAAAAGTATCTAAATTTTGATTTGATTGATAACCGATACAAGTTATACTAAAACTTACGAAGTTCTAACTCCAGAATTTCTTAGTAAACTAAGAACATCGGGCTTTCAAATCATATGATCAAATTAAAGGTTGGTACCCCCATCATGCTAATGAGAAATTTGGATCAAACTGATGGATTGTGCAATGAAACCAAATTAATCGTTACAAGGTTAGCAAATCAAGTCATTGATGCCAAAATTATGTCTAGAAAGAACATAATTTTTATATTCCTCTAATATTTATGTCACCTTCTGAGTCACACATGCTAGTGAATCACCTTCAAGTTGATTAGGAGACGATTTTCAATCATTGTCTCTTATGCAATGACAATTAATAAATCTCAAGGTCAATCACTTGATATTGTCAGATTGTATTTTCCTACATCTGTTTTTAGTCATGGACAATTATATGTTATTGCAATTTCGAGAGTTACCACCAAAAGTGGTCTTAAAATCTTAATACATGACAAGAAGAATGCAACGTGTTTGACCACTACGAATGTTATATGTAAGAAATTTTTCCAAGCACTTTGTTAGTTGGTAATTCTTTTCACCTCTTTCTTTGTGATACAAATTAAATTCTAATATTTATTTTACGTGTTTAGATATCACATGATTTCATTAGTTTTTTAAATATGTAGAATATATAATATCTGATTTGAAACATTTTTCCATCCATATATATGTTATGTGTTTTTGTTATTGGTTGCTTCCTTCGTTGACAAGTTCAACTATGAAATAAATACTATGGATATATTTATATTTTGGCTTATAAGACTGAAAAGTTTATGTATTATTAATTCATGTTAATTTTGTTTTTTAATATACTAATTAGTGCAAAATTGATAGAATTTTGTTTGTTTTGAATTTACTTAATTTTGATATAAGAAAGACTTTGCAAATTATTATCAGATCATGTGATGTAAAATCCAGACAAGACTCCTGCGATAGCACGAGTTTCTCAATAGTTATTGTAAAAATTAAGAACAACAGTTAACTAAAATAAAGAAGCTACTAGTTTGAGCTTCTAATAAAAGTGATTTTTTTCAATGTCATAGTTGGAGTTCCAAACACACGCTAAATCAAGACGATATCTAAAATAATCATCTCAGTTCAATATGTGTCAAGATATACAAAAGATCTTCAGTTTTTCACACGGATATTCTCCTTGCAAAAGATGTGAGAAATTTTTAACTTATATGAGAATAATGTGCATGTTATCTTTTAAGATTTTTAATTACTTAAGGTTTGAATTGCAATGGTTGAATTACTCTCTAACTATAGATAATTTTATCCCTTTGTATTTATATGGTGGATGACTAATAAATTATCATGCAATTCCTTTTGAAAAGAAATGGTTATTCCTACCTTAGCTGAAAAAGATCAAAGAAAAGTGTCTAAATAATCCCTAAATATGTCACCGTATATTGAAGCTCCTGAATTTTCATTAGATGAATCATATATATTGCATTTGATGTAACCAAGATTATGCTTAATCAAAATGTTTTGAAGAAATTTTGGTGGCAATGGATGCTTCCATTTTAAGTCAAATGCTTTAATAATCGTTGTTTGGTTATAAACTATAAATGATAATTGAGATGATGGACCAATGATTTGTTGCGGTGGACTTGAACTTCTATTGAAATATAGAAGGATTAAATTACAAGTTTAACACTTCAACGCCCATGTCAATGAGAGAATAACGAGTAATGAATGAGTAAAGGGGATTTGAATACTTGTGAATGGCGTGCTTTATTTTGAATACTTGTGAATGGAGTGCTTTCTTTCTTATATATCAGAAGTGGTTAAAATTTTCTATGAGGACTTCAATATGTAATGCAAACAACTGTCTGATTGATAATGATATAGACAGTGGGTGATGCCTTAAGAGGTGAAATTGCCTTCCGTAGGAGAGAATGAGGGAAAGACTGTTCCTCGTATTTCCTTTGTCTCTGAGTATTTCATCTTAGAACTTGAGAGTGACCCAAAACAGTTGTCCTTCAAACTATCTCCCCTTACTTTCTAGGATGATGTTTATCGTATATGCTCTAGACCGACTGCCTGAACTGAGAAGATGAAGAGCCTTGATGGGACATCGTTATCATTGGGAATGTGCACATTAAATGTCTTTCTTGTAATAGGTAACTTTTTGCAAAAATTCTTCAACGTGTGTCCATATGCTAGTGAATAATAAAACATCCTCTTTCTCTGGGTACTAGAGAGATTTGAACAATATTTGATGAAATCTTGACGCTTGGTAGTGAGTTTCGCAATTCCCGACATAGTGGATTATACAGTTCCCCATGGCTGAGGCACACATAAAAAAGTTTTTGAAAACATCTTTTTCCATTTTTTTTCCATTTGCAAACTGTAAAACCTTTCTTCTTCGTATTGTTAACCTCGTTCTTTCTTGTGGGACATTATTCATTGGTTTTCATATTAGGCTCATCGCTAATATCACGTTTGGTGAAATTTTAGGCATATAGGCAACCAACATTGTTCTTTCAATATAAATTCTACATCTTTCTTCTTGCTTTTTATTTCTTATCTATTAGGATTTTGGGAGAACATGTTTATGATTTCTCAATTATTCATATTTGTCTTTTCTATGTTAACAGTATTCTTCAAAATGAAATTTCCACTTACTATGCTTCTCAAGAAAAATGAGGATAATTCTTCAATGTGGGTGAATCATGAAACGTTGGCCATCGCCTCTACCTTCGACATAAAAAGGTATTTAGATCGATCTTTCATCTAGTTAGGTCCCCCATGAGATTAAGGAGTGTATATTCTTGAGAAAGATAAGATGTGTAGTAAGTGTGATGGGTGTGGCATCCCTCTTGATAGGTGTTTATTCTCTTTAGTATTCTTTTTTCTCCCTTTTAACTACTTTTTAATCATTCATTGACAATTGCATCTGGTGAGTTGGTATTATGTTAAAGTCTTCCAATATTGGTGAATACAAGGGGGAGTGTGCAAACTCAAACGTTATTCTTCCACCTTTTCAAATCTTGGTGTAGTTTCAACTGCTTCATCAAAGGGTTAGAACTTGATATCTCTTTAGAAATATTCCAAGAAGTTTGATATTTATTTTGAGAGTGTGAAGTATTTTAATAATCGATTTTTCCTGGTTACCATTCTCCATAAAAAAAACATCATGTTTCACTAAGCTTAATAAAGCATGGGCCACCTTACCAATGCTCCGAAATATTCTCCAAGCTCTAGCGGCAAAGCCCCTTCTTGGCATACTCAGGGTCCTATCTTTATAGGATGGACAATTTGACTCAATAATATATCTTTCTGAAAAGGCAGTTTGTGTCCTTCTATGAGGCTTTAGGTTACATTGGAGATGTTACCCCTCCTAACACATTGTCAAAGAAATGATTAAAGTGACTTATAGAGACACGTCTATTGGTGGAAATCAGCTCAAAAAAGGCCATGAAGGACATTTTGGTGAGAAAACTAGGGGATCTTTTATGTAGATAAGATGCAATGTGAGAAACAATGCAGCAAATGAGGACTTCCTAGCTTACCTCTATTTAGGTTGGTGTTACCAATATTTTGGCCAATAGAAGAGTTCTGGCATAAATCACATTTGATATTTTGGTTAGTAAAAATACATCTACTATAACACCCTTCTAAACCCCACATAAAATTTATGAATAATCTAATCAGAATTACCACACAAGGGCGTCACACGTCATAAAAACATAAACCAATACTTCTTTGTAACACGAGTTACAACAATACTATTCATAAGCAATAGACATTCATGATACTTTTACAACTTCAATACTTATTTAAAACATCGCAATGAAATCGTCATCAAATAAACATTCTCAACTTTCAAACTCATTACATTTAAGCTCACAAAAGTGGAAATAAACTAGTTCAACAAATCAAAATCCTTGCAACGGTTTCAACATAATTATGACATAAAAAATCAAATGAAGCATTCTTAACCCGATGTTACATATTAGAGCAAGATACCTCTAAATTAATGGTAAACTACTTAATACTTCAATGAGCTATCTTCCTTACTTCTGCAAGTTATTCATGGATATCGGTAGGGTACCCACGTGAAGGCAACAATCAAACAGAAAAGGTGAGTAATCATAATCAATATAAAAGGCATAAGATAAAGGTAAACTTCAACAATTATAGGCTATAATTCAACAACACCAATATAACATATATTCACACCTTCATTCATCATAAATAACTCACACAACATCTTGATCACAAAATTCACACATCGTCATATAACAAGCACAAGTATTATCACATCATATTTAATCATCAAAACTCAAGTAATGCAACATATAATGGTAATGCAACAATAGTGACACAATGCATGTGGTACCATAACATGAACACATAGGTTCATTTCACTCTATGATCCCCACGATATCACACCAAATCGTTACCATCAACATAATTAATAGTTCACTAAATCCTCGAATAAAGAATTTAGCTACTCACACTCGAACCATCACCATGGGAAACGAGGCCACAATAATTCATAACCTAAGTTCCACAACATGGATGCATGGACTCTCATCATGCACAACAGCATCATCAACATCATCAACATTATATATTTCAAAAACAATAATCACACTCGAACCATCACCATAAGAAATGACGGATACAACAACATTTAGAACATAAAGTTTTACAACAAAGGTACATGAATCACAATAGGCAGTAACATCAAGTTTCATCATCAAAATAGGTCATCATGATCAATATTATTACGATATTACAATAACTCATTGATAAGGCACGTAAATAATCATTTATTCAAAGACATTAGGCATGTAATTAACATTCAAACAATTCTCCTAATTAAACTACGTGATAGTTATGTTAATGAGCTTCTCAACGCTTCGAACGACACATCAAACGGAGTTACGAAATCCAAGTATGGATACTTTTAATCCCTGCTAGCAGCCATTTGCCCTGACCTCACCCGAAGAATTATTTTCCTTCGCCCCTTCCTCGTCCGACAACCAACCACGGACTCCCCAACTTCCTTCACCTTGAACTCACCCAGCGAAACTCCTCGCACGTGGCTCGCCTTGAGCTCATAAACATATATTTTATGATATTATTATATTTACACTTAAATCATTATAATCTAGGTCTCTATATATAAATATATATACTAATTAAAATATTTAAAATTTTGAGACTTAAAGCAAGGGCTTTACTAACTAAAGGGTTGAGACGACCATGTCACTTGAATTGACAACACAAAGTGTAGGCGTCAATTTAATTGGTATCTCTTCTTTAATTTTAGGTTCACGTGTCAATTCAATTGGCATTTCCTCTTTAATTTTAGGTTCATTCGTCAATTCGCTGGGTACCACTACTTCACTGCTTTTTTTTAATGGGTATGGTATATTAGGAAAAAAATTGAAATGCGATTAAATTAGAGATTTTTTAAAAAAACTGAATTATATTGGTAAAAAAATTTAAATGGAGTGAATGTCTATTAAAAAAGGCATAAATATATTATTTTACATGGAATTTAAAGGTACTAAACAATGTAAATCTGCGTTTATCGGTTAACATTTTTATATTTGACGTATCATATTAGTATTTTAGAAATAAAAATAAAATATGATTGAAATACGCTGGCAGTGTGTAAAAAAAATTTACATTGTCAATAAATGATAACCATTAGATTTAAAATTAAATTAAATTTTTATTTTAATTATTAATAAAATTAAATTTATGAATGGTTGTAATCTATGATAATATTAAAAAAAATTATGTTGACAATTATTGATAATTAATCTCATAAAAATATATTCTAATTAAATATATGTTTCTTATTAATTAAATATGTAAGTTTTAATAAATGTGTAAATATATTTTATAATTGTGTAAATATATTTTATAATGTGAATGCATTTTTTTTTCTTTTACATAACAATATTTCAAACTAAAAAACCGTAGTTTTAATTTGTAATTAATAAATAATGATTGTTTGATACTTTATGAAAACATTGGAAAATTGGAAGATTTTTAAAGATGTTATCTTATTCTAGCCACAAAAAAATCGAAAATATAAAAAAATTAACCTAACAGGTAACAATCGTGGTCCGGTAGAGTGTGGAGTTTTGTGTGGTGCATACTGACGCTATTAGGCTCACTCATTTTGTGCCACAAGTGTGTTGATTTTGGGTGACTTGCATCACCCTCTTCATACCACGTGTCAATTACAATCTAGCAAGAGCTATTTTCAATGGAGTTTTTGTTGATGAATGATGATAAGTCCATAGACAGATAAGAGTTTGGACTTTGCTATTTCAAGTTTGATTTTGGTATGCAATATATAATAAAACAATGTCATTTGAAATTTATTCTAATATATGAAGAAATTTTCGATTTTATTTTCCCAATTGCCACATATTTGAAATTATATTCCAAAATATCATAATTTGAAAAAATTATCTAAAATCTCACATTTTTAAGCAGGCGTTCTTCCGTACAATAGACAAATGAATTCTTTTATTGGTCATTCAATGACCGAATGGGTAAAAGGTTTTTTTTTCCCCTTTTTTTTTAATTAAATTTTATATTTTTTTATATTATAAATAAAAACTGTTTTAATATTTATATTATTAATATTAATAATAATGTATTTTTTAATATTTTTAGATTTTAATATTTTTTAATAAGTTTAATATCAATAATTTATTATTACAATAAAATAGTTTAAATAATATTTTTTATTGTTATTGTTTATAAATTGTACGTCATATTATCTTATTATTTTTATTTAGATGTTCGGATATTTATTAGTCGGATACATCAAATTAAAGTGTTTCATGTTCGTTCATCTAAATGGAGAGCATACTAATATTTTATTAATATTTATTTTGATGTAAATAAGATTGTTTGCTCATTCGTAACTCATACCAGTTACCACTAATATCTTCAACTCACTCTAAAATATATATGAATATTTGAGATAAAGGCACCCTTCATCTATGCTTAAAGAATCGCTTCCAACGTTCCCATTTATGAAAAGAGATGCTCATCTGATTTATTCAGCAACAAAGCCTCCGATGAAGATGCTACTCTGATTTATTGATAGATGTATGTCAGATATTATACAAATATTGTCATGTGGTGTGACATGCATTCTCAAATTCCCAAGAAAGAAACTTCACGCATCATTTGTCTCATCCTCAACTATTGTGAAAGCAATTGGGAGAATGTTACCATTTCCATCTTGCGCCACAACCATCAATAAAGTCCATCTATACCTGCCATACAACCATGTCCCATCAACCTGCACAATAGGTTTGCAATAAGAAAATCCATGGATACACGGTTGAAACGCCCAAAAGAAACGATCAAAGATCCTCTTGTCACCAAACTGACTGCTGTCGTTTGAGAATGCAGGAAAAGTTTGCAAATCTATAGTTGTTCCAGGAAGGTAAGTTTTCATTATCAACAACCATTGTGGCAGGTCATTGTAAGATGTCTCCCAATTTCCATCCAATGTTTATATGACCTTTATCTTTGCATTCCACGCTTTTATGTACGATATTATATATCCAAATTTTTCAGTGATATGGGCAATGATTACCTTTACCTTAAGCGAAGGGTCGTTGTTAACGAGATCCCTGATGCTTTGACTGATCATTTCAAAATGTAGCTTTCGATGGTCTTGTGACATAGAAGATGTTGTGCAAGTGTGGGGTCCGCGTAACTTACCGATCACCCATTTTGAACTGTTCTTTAATTGTTTTATGGTAATACTAAAAGATTAGATAAAATTATAAAAAAAAATAAATATTTTAATTATAATAATAAACATTAATATTATAAATATAATAATTTGTTAATTAAAAAAATCATAAAGATACCTTAAAAAACCTTGTACCTTTTCGTTCTGCCATTGGATGGTAGAACCCTTGAAGAAGAAAAAAAAGAATTTGTTCGTCCATTGCATGGCTGAACGCCTGCTGAAAAGGTGGTATTTTGGACTCTCTTTTTTTAAGTCGTGACATTTCGGGAATATAATTTCAAATATGTGGCAATTGCGTAAAAAAATTGAAATTTTAGAGGAGTAGTGTCTTTTCTAAAACAGGAGTGTCTTTTCTGTTATGAGTACATTTGTAATAAATTGAATAGCAGGTCTCTTGTGAATGTTATCTGGGAATATTCCATTAGTTTGATATAATTAGCTTGTTATTACCAATGTTTTACATTGATTGATAGCCTATGAGATTTTCAACCACATCCAGAATACAGCTAACACAAAGAATGGCTATGTTGGTATAAAACTTGATATGGAGAAGGCTTATGATAGATTAGAATGAAATTTCATTGAAAACCCCTTAATTACAACTAGTTTTCCTATAAAGACTGCCAACATCATCATGAACTACATCACCACAAACACTTTTTCTTTTCTTATTAATGGCTACCCTATGGAGGAAATTTTTCCTATCAGGGGAATTAGACACGTAGATCCTCTTTCTCCCTATATCTTTATTTTATGTGGTGAAATTTTCTTCAATCTTATTATTAAAGCCCAAAATAACAATACTTTTGTGGGATTAAATTGCTAAGAGTGCTCCTCATATAACTCACCTTTTATTTTTGCTGATGATAACTTAATCTTCTGCAAAGCAGAGAAAATGTAGGCTTAGACTCTTCTCAACATAATCAATACTTAGCAAGACAACTCGGGACAACTAATTAACATCAATAAATTTGAGATGATTTTTAGCAGGCGAATGAACTATAACAACTAGAACTAATTTTAGGACATCGTAGGCATTTCTAAAGAGTAACAAATTAAAATCTATCTAGGTCTTCCAACTCACATTAGAAACTAGAAAAATATCAGCTTAAATTTCATTCTGGACAGAGTCAGGGCAAAATTGAACACTTGTAAGGACAAAAAATCTCTTACACATGAAAGGTTGTTTTGATCAAGGGGGTTCTAAAAGTGGTTCCTACCTACATTATGAGTTCTTTTCTACTTATTTTCTACTCCCTAAAGAGCTTTGTTAAAATATGGAAAGTCTTATAGAAAACTATTGTTGGGGTGAGCTTTGAGAATCCAAGGTAGTATCGCGCCCAATGCGACGAGGAGATGAGCTTTGAGAATCGTCTTGTCGGTGTCTCCGCGGGGGAGATCGGGAGTGATCCTCGTGTCTTCAAGAAGACAAAGTCTGTGAATATGGTCTTCAGTGTCTTTTGGAAGACCGACGGGTCTCTCCAGCATTCCCAAGCGTTCTCCTTACGCGAACAGTAGTTTGTTTGATTGATGGCTGCAAATAGGGTCGTCGTGGTTAGGTCAGCATTGTCGGGAACATGTATCTCTTGGTACGTCGCGGTCTCAGAGATATTTTGATATAGATTGTCAAGCAGATGGTCGCGAGTTAATAAGGATGGAGCCATTCCGTCTCTGGGGTTGTTCTCAAGGCCGACAATGTTGTTGTTGTTGCCGAAATGGGCGTTTTGATCTCCATTGTTGGCTTGATTGACCATGACAATCGTACATGGTAAAAAATATCGTCATTGGCCCACGAGCTTGAGTTGAAGGATTGTTGTTGGTAATAAAGTGAAGGGGTGTGTACATGCAAGGTACTCCAATGTCAAAGTAAGAACGAGAGCAATCAGAGTGCAAAGTACTAAAAATGAAGGAGTGAATGAATACTTGACTCTCTCAAGTGAGAGGGTATTTATAGCCCTCAATCGGGCGTAGGTTTTCGTATTGGGCCCGAATTTAGCCCATTAGCAAAGACTGTCAAGGATTTACGTGAGTTTTGACCTGTTATTCTCGGAGGGCAGTTATGAAATCGTTCACATTAGAGCTGGCAAAATGGGTCGGGCCGGGCCGAAAAGCCCGCTAAAATAAAGGGCTTAAACAAAAAAATTAGGGCCCGATTATTATTCGGGCCTTTTAGCCCGACCCTTTTAAAGCCCGATCTTTAACCGGGCTAGCCCGATTGAGTTGGGGGTAGCTTGTAAGCCCGATAAATTTTTTTAATATTATAAATAATTTAAAATAAAATTAAAAACTAACTGATAAGTAAATTTAGTAAAACTATATTTAAATTTTAATGAAAAGAAATTGCTACCATTTGGCCCAATCCAACCAAAATCAATCACATTAACTTTTATGCCTAGCCCACTTAATTTTTTCTCTCAATCTCACTAACACCAAGTTCCAAAAAAAGGAAAGAAAAACTATTTTATAACTTGCTGCTCTTCCTGCTACAAGAGAAATAGGGTTCCGAGTAAAATAGGAGAAAATCGGTAACTGGCCGTAAGTTAAACATCGTGCTCGTCGCCGTGTTCACCTTAACACAAGCTTCTCTTATATGATGTAAGTTAAATATTTATCTTGTTAATTTTTTATTTATTTTAAATTATACTCTTGTTGTTCTTGTAATGGTTAAATGGTTTATAAATAACAGCTTCACTTGCAATTATAACTATGTAGTTATTATGCAGTAGGATAATATTTTAAAAATCAGTTGACAATTGAAATTATAAGGGGAAAATCCTCAAGGGTTTGTTGTCAAATGGAGGTTATATATATACTTGTTTAAGACAAATTTCATGTACTAAATAATTTCACTTATAAAACATATAATATTTGTTTATATAATATAACATGTTCCATTGGATATTCTTTACTGTATATTTAATTCTATAATAACTTATGCAGTGTTTTAAGCACATGGTTCTTTAAATGACTTTCATTTTAACATATTTGCTGCAAAAGAATTCTTTGAAATCACATTTTCTATCAATATGAATACTTCTAGTTTTGAAAAATGTGTGGTGCTAGATGATGATGTTCAAATTTTAGAAACTCATCCACCAATGGGGAATCCACCGGATGACATTACGACACCAAGGGAAAAAAAGAAGAGGGCGTTAACATTTGATGTGTGGAACCACCTTGTAAAGATTGGTATCGGTACTGATGGAAAAAAAATGTAAGTGTAAAGGTTGTGGTTCTATTTTGGGTTGTAAATCTACCAGTGGAACAACCCATTTAATTCGTCATGTTGATTCTTGTAAATTTCTTGTTGAGAAACATGGTGATGTGGGTGATATGCTTCTTGATATGGAGGGAAGATTGAAAAGAAAAAAGTTTGATCAGAAGGTTAATCGAGAAATTATAGCTGAAATGATAATTACACATGGTGCACCATTTAATATGGTTGAGTGGGAGGTCTTTAGAAAATATCAAAAGTTCCTGAATGAGCAGTGTAAGTGGATTTCTAGAAATACTACTAAAGCTGATGTAATGGAAATATATAAGGTTGAGAAATAAAGGTTAAAGTCATAATTGGCCCAAATTTCAGGAAGAATTTGTCTCACCTCTGATTGTTGGACTTCATGCACAAATCATGGCTACATTTATTTAACTACTCATTTTGTTGATGTGAATTGGAAGTTGAATAGTAAAATTCTTGCATTTTCTCATTTGAAACCTCCACATTCAGGACCCCGATTAGCATTGAAAGTGATGGAACTCTTGCGAGAATGGGGCATAAAAAGAAAAGTTTTTTCTCTAACTTTAGATAATTCCTCAGCAAATGATAACATGCAAAACTATTTGAAAGAGCACCTAGGATTGTCAAGTAGCTTGTTGCTTAATGGAGAGTTCTTTCACATTAGATGTTGTGCACACGTTTTGAACCTGATTGTTCAAGATGGATTGAAGGTAGCAAGTGATGCATTGCATAAAATTAGACAAAGTGTGTATTATGTGAGAGCATCGAAAAGTAGAACAATTCACTTTTTTAATTGTGTTAACAATGTTGATGGAATTGATACATCAATTGGATTGAGAACGGATACCCATACTAGATGGAACTCCACTTACATCATGCTTGATAGTGCTATAAATTATGAGTGTGCATTTTATAGCTTAAGTTTATGTGATCCAAATTACAAGTTGTGTCCGAGTCCTCTTGAATGGAGAAGAGCGAAAGTAATGTGTAAATTTTTGAAGCCGTTTTACAATATTACAAATTTGATATCTGGATCTTCCTACCCAACATCAAATTTGTATATAAGAGAAATATGGAAGATAGAATGTCTTTTGAATTCAAATTTGATAAGTGAAGATTTTGTGATCAACGGTATGACTATAAAAATGAGAGAGAAATTTGACAAGTATTGGAGCGACTATAGTACAATATTATCATTTGGTGCTATACTAGATCCAACCAAGAAGCTCAATTTCTTGACATTTGCATATCAAAAAATTGATCCATTAGCAGCAGAAAAGAAGTTGGAGAATGTCAAGAATAAGTTGTCTATGTTGTATGAAGAGTATGTTAGAAATGGAAGTCATTCTTCTGATGCAAGGCATTCACAACAAGCACATTCTTCGCATGGAGGAAGAAACTCAAACATGCCTCAGTCATTATATGTGTGTGAAGTAAGTTTATTTTTATCAAACTTTCATAGTTTCATTACCATACTTTCAGTTTATATAATTTTTAATTTATTTATTTTAATTGGGTAGGAATTTGAAGAGTATGAAAGTCAAACAATTAGTGCCGCGGGAACATCTGATCTTGATGATTATTTAGCCGAGCAAAGACTTCCGCCAATATGTGGTTTTGATATATTGGCTTTTTAGAAGGAGAGAAGTCGAAGATGTCCCGATCTTGCAAAGATGGCTTGTGATATACTAAGCATTCCAATAACCACTGTGGCATCAGAATCTTCCTTTAGCATTGGTGCTAGAGTTTTGAACAAGTATAGAAGCTCTTTGAAAGATGACACAGTTCAAGCTCTCATGTGCGCACGTAGTTGGCTGCATGATTTTGTAGGTATGAAATTTTTATGAAATTTAGAATAACGACTCATCGATTATAGAATGAGACACTAGCTAAGTTATATGATATATTTTCTTTGTAGAATATGATAGTGACAATGATGAAGATGAAGATGAGAAAGAAGTCATTAGTTCGGAAAATCTTGAAATTTCAAAAGGATCAAATCAATGATAGTGAACAAAGGTATGTTTATCAAACTCAAAATTTGTAGTTTATGTCTTGAATTTCAGTTTTTATAATGATATTTTTTATGTCTTTCTTTGTAGTTAACTAGTAGTTTTCTTTCTTTTAATATATGCTAACAACTAACCATGCCCTACCATGCCATCACGACACATTTGTGTGTGAGAATGTATTTGTCTTCATTTAGAATGTAGTTGTCTTTTATTATATGATAACTATTGGATTTTACACTTTAACTGACTATTGTTATTACATATACAAAATTGTTTTAATATAATATAGTGGACTACTGTAATGACATGCAAAATTGTCTTGATATTTCTATTAGGAATGGAAGTTGGTGTTTGAATGAAAGTTGGAACAATATATAAACATAAGCATGTGGTGTTGAATTAAACACTATTAATATCTCTTGTAAAACTGTTAATATTTTTGTTGCTTAAATACTTTACTAATCTAATGTAGGAGACATTGGTGTTTGAATGGAAGATATAATTTCAAACTAATGCAGCTGAAAATGATGGACCCTTTTTGAAGTTTTTCCTTATTTTGAATATGATGGAACTCTTTTGAAACTTGCAAATTTAATTTTATTTTGAAATGTATTAATTGTTACTATGGATCTAAATACTTATTTAATTTTTTATTTATGTTGGATTTGCTTGAAGTGAAAATGGTTTGACACACTTAGACTTAGTTGGTGTATTTGAAATTTGTAGTTTATTCTGTTCAAATTTGTGCTAATGGTATCATATTATTTTTTTAAAATCAAACAAAACGCTTTTTAATTTAAAAAAAAAATTTATATGTAAATCGAGCTAGCCCGAAAAACTGAAGCCCATGAAGAGCCGGGCATGGTCAATCGAATTGTAACCCGTTTATAAATCGGACTTTTTAGTCCGGTCCGCACAAAGCCTGAGCCAGTCGTGGGCCAACCCTTCACGGGCCGGGTAGCCCGTTTTGACACTTCTAGTCCACATGGCACTAGCACGCACGTGGGAAAATTTCTAACAGATCTTTTAGATCTAGTCATTTGGACCTTGACAGGCACTGAATTGGGTCTGTCCAACAGTGGACCAAGTGTTGGTCAAATCCTGAACAATTTCTATTTTTTAATTTTTATTTTCTTCTTTTTTATTGTTAAATTTATTTGTTGTATTTACTAATTGTTAATTATTTTATAAGATTAGAAAGCTTAATTCAGAGTATGAGAAAAAGAAAAAAATTGGTGAGTTAATTTAATCTTAAAATTCTTATAAAATTCATAATTGTTTTTGAAATTCTAAATGTGCACTTGTTTAGAAGGATTTTTTTTTTAATGTTTTTGTTAGCCTTCTTTTAAATAATAGAATAGGGTCTTCAACTTACTTGAGACGACCCTTGATTTACAGATTCGTGCATTTAAAATTTCAAATTCGTTATTCGACTCACATACCAATAAATTTGAATGAATAGGTTTGGGTTAAATCTATACATAATTAGTTTAAATAAAAGTATAAATTATGTTGAATGTGAATTTACGGGTCAGCTTGTACCATGAACACTCCTACAAATACGTAATTTGCAAAGCTTCAGAGAATTTAGAGTATTTTTATCTTCTTGCAAGAAAGTGATTAAAATAAAATAGTTAAAACCAAAAGTTTATATATCCTCCGAATAAATTCCAAATCCAAAGTATAAAAACCAAAACAAAATGTAATACATTTGTAAAGAATAAAAGAATAATTTTAAAGAAATTAAAATATAAATTCGTGATATTTACAAAGACAATTTGCATGTTTGAACTTAAGAAAAATAATACATAAATGAAAGACAAAATAATCCTTATTTAATATTATTATATTCATATTCATTTAAATATACAATGGAATAAATTGAAGAAAATGATCAAAATAATAATATTGTTTATAGGTTTTAATAAATAAAAAATAATATTTTATTAAAATTGGAAACTTTTATTCTTTTAAAGTAAACACTAATATATTTTAATTTTTATAAATGAATGATTTGTTATGATATACATTTAATAAGAGAATTTCTTCATCCATCTAATGGGTTTCTTTTCCACCTTTGGTGTAAAATCAAAAATATTCTCAAGTTTCGTAAGTGTACTTACGAATTCATCTCGGAGATGGACTTCGCAAGTGCACTTACGAAATAATCCAATATTTTTTAAAAATAAAGTGAATTCGCAAGTGCACCCGTGAATTCAACTTATTGGGTGAAGTCGTAAGTGCACTTGTGAATTTATGTTTGGGCAAAATTCATAAACATTTAACATAATTCATATCATTCATTCAACTTAATTCATTCAAAGAAATTACATAGTGGATGCAGAAAATTAAATTACATATTATTATAAACAGGGAATTGTGGACGTTGCAACATCTTGATAACATCTTATGTCGATCTACGAAGCGACGCATCCATCTCAATCGGATCTTTTGTCGAGTATTGTTGAAAGGTCTCCCACATAGCCTCTAAGTACTCGTTGTTCTTCAGCTGGAACTGGGTGAACTTGATTTTTCCTTTAGCATCAAGTGAATGTGAATGATACTCAAGCTTGACCACCTTGCGATTATCTGGATACTGCAACAGAGAATGCAGTTTCGTAATGAGCTCGTCGTACGGGGTATCCTGCGAGAGCCTGAATTGAACTGGCGAACGTGCAGCAATGAAGTTGAGAAATGCAAGATGTGAATAGGTTTGTATCATTTTTCTGGTGTTGGTTTGTGATGGAGAATGGAATGAGTTGTAGTCTCAATTTATAGGCAAGTTGGAGTAATATGGACCAAAGAAATCTTATCAGGTCACATTGCACAAGTGCACTCACGAATTACACTAAATCAGGTTAATTCGTAAGTGCACTTACGAATTGTTCTATGTGATGTTTAGAGGTGTGGAAACTGAATGAAATAGTATGAAGAGGTGACCATGCAATATTTTAGTATACAAATGAACGTTTCGTATGTGCACTTACGAACTAGGTTTATTTTTTTAAATATCAACGTTTAAAATAATAAAACGTATAAAATAAGATGAATTCGTAAGTACATTTATGAATTCACTCAAAAAGAGTGTGAGAGAAATCCAGAAGAAATTTCCATTTAATAATATTCCTTTCTATAATACTCCTTTTATGGGTTGTCCCTCCTTTACAAAAAGAATTGCCCTTTTCATGACTACAAGTCTAGTCGTACTATCTTTTTTATCTGTCATTGTCCAGTCACGAGTTAGTTACTTTCATCTTTAATTATTTCTATTAAATATATTTTTCTTTCTTAATTAACCCTTCTTCCTTTCTAGATTATAAACTTTTTCAAAGAACTTATTTATTCTTAAATATAATATTCTATTCAATTGTCTAGGTGCATTTATTTGATGCAAATATATTGGCGTGTTAAAGATAAGAACCAAAATAGTAGCTGGCAGATTGAAGGGGTAAATGTGGAAATCTGTAATGTGCTGTAAAGACAGCTACAAAACCCAAACCCAAGAATAAAGACGGGTACCACAACATACGCGCATTAAATTAAACCAAAAATGAGTAATAATAATTCCTCTCATTAAATTAATTAATATTTTATTTATTACTACAATCTTTTAAAAAGAATAATTGGATTTATGGTATTTGGTACTTGTAGTAGACAAGTCCAACTAAGCAAATAGGAGTAAAAAAAAGCTGTTTTTTTGGTTAAATAATCCATTAAAAAATGAAATAAATTTTAATGGAATATATTTTCTCCTTATATATAGTAGAAGAAGATTCATACACGCTGAAACACTTTGTGCCTACATAATTCTATAACCTCTCTTTCTTCTCAAAAAGCTACCATGGAGCAAAATAAGGAGGTAACTTTCTCACTCTATCTCACTTTTTTTCTTCGAGTTCATGTTTCAATTTCTATGAATTCAGAGAAACTACATAGAACAGAGTTTTTTTTAATTAGTTTTTAACCTAAAATCAATCAACTCAATTTCTGTTAAAATCGCAGTTAAGATTTCTTGTTGGTGTCGATTTTGTTTTTCTGTTACGAACGTAGTAGTGAATTGAAGCTTGGAAATATTAATTTAAATGATTGGTACTTAGGTTATCATAATTAATTGCAATTAACGATGTAGTTTGATTTGATTTGTAACAATTGAGTGCAGAAAAATACCCCTTGGCTATCAGTACCACAGTTTGGAGAATGGGATCAGAAGGGTCCGTTGCCAGATTACTCAATGGATTTTTCAAAAATCCGAGAAATGCGGAAACAGAACAAGACTAATGCGTCTAGAGCTAGTCTGGGTAATGAGGAAGAGTTTGCAACTTCTGTTCAGAAAGATAAAAAAACTGATGACACTGAGATTCAACATCCTCACTATCACAAAACTAACTCTTCAGCTGTAAGATTTTTATTATTCTCTATTCAATGAATTGTTTATTGTTTATTAGCTCTTGTTGATGAATGAATTCATTGGTGGATTTTTAATGCTGAACATGGTTTGATTAGAGGAGAAAGTAGTGAGAATAACATGATTTGTTCAGGTAGTTGTCATTTGCTTTTGTCAAATAAAAGTTATAGTTGTCAACTGTCATAGAATGCCTCTTTGCCTAAAGCTGGCAGTGGGAACTTGTGTTTTTCTTTCTAAAGAATATCCCTAAATGACATTCTCATTACATTCATTCTCTATTTTTTAAGAAAGGGCGGTGGTTTGGTTGAAGTATCTAAATATTATCATATGATATATAATACTCTTAACCAAGACAACAACATACAGTTTTATGTGGTGCACATGCATTGGAATATTGGGGTAATCACTTTATTTAGTTGGTTAGAGCCATAAATCACGATGGGATTATAATATTTTAAATTTTTGTATTGGATGGATATCTGTGGTGCCTAAAATATTGTTTTTTTCTCTTCTTTACAGACAAGGAGGAGCTTCTTGAGCTACTTCAACTGTTGCATAAAAGCTTGAGATTCAAGGCTTCCTCAATTATTTAATCTTCTAAATATTGTTGATTATTAGAATTATGCTCTTTTTTTTCTTGGTCATATTAGTTTTGCCTAGTCTTTTAGAAAAACTATTACAACTTTTCTTGTGTATTCTCAAGTTAATTACAATTATGCTTTTGTGCTTGACTATTTATTATCTTTTTAGTATTTTAGAAAACTATTCCTTTGACCCAATTCCCCCCACTTCATTTTGGAGGTGTCATATATTCTGGTCTTTCAAATTGTGAGACGTCATACATTCCTTTCAAATTGACTGATACATGATAACACAAATCTAAACTGTGTTAGTACCTGATAAAAACTGATTGATGCAAAGTTTAACCTTATTTTCTGTTTAACTTTGCGGCTATACAATAGGATCACGAATAAATTATTAAGTGACTAAGTATGGACACATCTTAAGTGTAATAAATTTGCCAACCCATCACATTTCACTAAAAAAACAATTTACAACAAATAATTCTTCAATAATTTGAACTTAATAATTTAAATTAATAATAGTTTTTAATAATTGATTCCTTACTATTCTGATTGATCTCTTGTTCCACAACACACAACCAGCAAAGAACAAAATTCCTACAAATACTTCTAACCGCAAAACTTGACTCGAAGTCGATTGACATGATTCAGTCCGCATTGATTCGTTCGGCGGGCCTAAACATATATAAATAGGTTGAAGTGGATTGACATGATTAATAAATAGGAATTTTTTAATTCACTGTATATGTCATGTGAACTTTTTTAAGTGCCTCTAAATATTGGAGATATATCTCCGAATGCAACCAGAATGTGATAAAACATAAAATATTTCAGAGATATATTTACGGTAATATATCGATATTATGTTTTTGAAAAACATTATTATAGAATGCAGCAAAAAAGAACATTAACACAAATCGACAAAATTATGGGAGGTCACGTAGGTAAATAGGGCTGGCCTAAGGGTTGGGCCTCAACAAAATATTTTTTTTCTTAAAGGTATTTTAGGCTTCAAAAAATTAAAATTTAGTATTGTTTTTAGAAAAATAAAATTTATGTATAAATGTCTGTTTAGCTCGGTTGGTAAATAAAGGTCTTGGATTCATATTTGGTAGGACTACAAAATAAAACTTTTTGCCTTTTTGCCTTTGGCTCACATTATGTTAGGTCGGCCCTGTAGGTAAATGCATTTACGAAAGGTCATGTAGTCGTATTTCTGGTTTGTGTTAACATATAAATGTGTGCTGCATCTTTCTATTCCTCAGTTACAACAAAAAATTGAACACAAAACACTTAACCTCTCAAACCTCATTGTGTCATAATCATTCCATTTTGCGAAAAGCTCGTCAGAAATCATCAAGCATCACACAAGCTTCATTATTCAAGCCGATTCAACCAACAAAAATCGACAAGCTTCATTATTCAAGCCGATTTAACCAACAAAAATCATCATTTGTAAGTTATTTTTGAAAATTTTGGAGTTGATGTAATTTCACATAGAAATTGCGTTTTAGCCTACATAATTCAAGTCTTTTTTTGTGTTTGCAAGCTTAGTGGTGATAATAAACTTGTTAGGTGTGTATTTTTTATGATCAATGACCATTTTTTAAGATCGCTGGGGTTGTGTTTCGCCATTGACGAGACTGAAAAGTTACAAGTCATACTAGAGATGTATTTCCGGTTTTTTTTCCAACATTTAGATCAAAAACCGCAAATGCACATGCGATTTTAGTATGTATACATTTATTCCATTTCTTTGAACACGATTCATTTTGTTAACATTTATTTCATACTTCTACATGAGTAATGGATGAGATACCATCTAGGTTGAGACATGGCAGACTTACACAACATGTTTCTGTGCGCAGAGAAAGAAGTCAGGCATCTTAGACTCATTGTGCCTCTAGACATGTTGTGTCGGATGCGCCTACAGGTTCAGATATTTATGTTTCTATGCCTATTTCATCGTCTTGTAGGCACACTGCCCCACCGATGGTATTTGAGGCAGGAGAGATATCATGGTCACAACCGACACCCGAGGCCACACAGATGACACCTGATGCATCCCAACCATAGTTTCCACCTCAGCCTCAATCACAGACGACACTTGGAGCCTATGCAACTAAGGCTTGGGTAGCTAAGGCAGAGGGTTTTGGAGGAGGGCCTTCTAATTAATCATTGTTGTCTCTGTATCCATACCATATTTCCAGACATATTTGGGACAGAGAGGTATGAATTTTGTATTAGGCCCCTGTAATATTAGCGAGTTTCGCATTAGTCCCTATAAAATATCTTTTAAAATCCCCTCGCAATTTTTAGATTCCCTCAGATACATCCATGACTGTCACATTGCAACAAAGATTCTCTCTAATTACTTATGTGGCACTACACGTGATATTTCTTTTAATCCACGTATAATTTATTTTAAAAAAAAAAAATTATTTTATTAAATTATTTTATTTATTTGAACCAAAATTTATTTTAAAATATATTGGACTTTTGGTATCTAATCTAAGCCTATTTTCATATCAATAACCAATATGATTTTGTAAAGAATATGGAATGGGAGATTCGCCTATATTTATACAAGTTTTAGATCAATTTGAACTTTATAAATAATATTCTTTCACTAGGGCATATTTCGGATATGCATATCCAGACACACTTTTTTATTATAAAATAAGGGGTATCTATGGATATGCACATCTGTAATTTTTTTAACGATTAAATAGAGTGTGTCCGAAGATGTATATCTGGATGTCAAGACATTAGTCATGAATCCACATGCAACCGTACATCAAGCACATGAACTAGCACTATATTATCTTGGCATCATCAAGTTAGTAAAGAAAATTATGCTCCCCCTAAATAATAGATTGGAAACAAATACTACTCCTCCTCAAGTAGTACTCCCCCTCAAAGGCAAATAAGACATATAATAAAATAAGGAAATCTACCAAACAAACCTACCAAACTACTCCCCTTTTTAACCATAATTTTGACAAAATAACCATGCATTCACTAGGAGCATAAAAAACAGTTGTAGCAGAGCATACTGAATTTTAGGTTACATACCATATGCACTCAACGTGCACAAAAATCCAAGGCGTAGCCCACACATGAAAAGAGATACATAAGCAAATAGAAAAACAGGGCACATCAAATGTCTGCACTATCATTTGTTTTCTCATATTTTCATCACCCGCAATAACATTTTCCTCATCCTCGTTTCTCAGTTCACCATCCAAGTTTCTATCAACATCCTCCTTAGACAAGGCTTTGATCAAGCTCTAAAGTTTGATTTTCTTCTCAGTACAAGACTTGATGGTCTCATCTAAAGTTTTACAGGTATCCTTCAGCTCACTAATGATTCCTTCCCTTAAAATTGAACTGGTAACTTCCTTACAAGATGTACCAACAATGTTAGGGACATGTGTCTCTGCAAACAACAATATAAAAATAAAGGAGATTCCCTCTTAACCAGAAGTCGCGGGTTCAAATTCAACCATAGACACGTTAAATCCGCTTAATTTAAATATTAAAAAAATTTAACCATCTAACATCAACCATTTTCCTGCATATATTACTCACTCATTCTGATGAAATTCAAAAATACTCTTGAAATTTGAATTTTAAAATCCGAATGCACCAATACATAACAAACTCAATCTCAAAATTCCGTCAAATAAAATAAAAAATATGTTTGAATTACAAAAATCTCAATATAGATCATACAAATATTGGAATCTAAATGCACCTCATATTACAAAAGAACTCAAACTCCCACGAAATGCGCCAAATACATAAATAACTTTATTGGAATTCTAAAATTCAAATATTTAGTGGAGGAAGATTGTAAGTTTTTAAATTGATCTTATAAAAATAGATTTATTTCATAAAATAGATTTATTTCATAAAAACAACACAGCCAAATTATATCATGTGAAAGGGTGTTATTGTTGTTGGAAAGACACGGAATAATTGTTTTTTCACTCTGATGCAAGGTTCTTTCTAAGTTCACTCGACAAGATAAAATCAATATTTTGGATGATGGTACTGAGAAATTAGTGTAGAGAATTGACAAAGATATCAGGAGTACAGGTGATTAATCTTGTGAGTATACGTAGTAATGATCATGATAACATTTCAATATCTGTTTGAACCAATTAAGAATTGGTGCCGCATAGAACAAAACACACAATCAATTGGTAGTTGTTTCATGGTGATTGACGCTGAATTTGATACGGAGAACCACAGTTTAATCCCCTGCAACGACAATCGAGAGGAAGTTGGAACCACTTGATGCTCTCTCTATAAAATAAATCTTTTTATGAAATAATTCTTTTTTATGAGATTAATTTGAGGAGGTTAAAGGTCCCGGCAAGTAAAAAAAACAATACATCCACTAAATATCAAGATTTTAAAATCCAAATAAAATTATTTGTACATTTGATGTGTTTAGTCAACATGATTCGTCCGGCTTTCAATATCTTTATAGTGTATTCAAATTGAGTAATTCAAACATATTTTTTTTCTTGTAATTTAGTTTATTTCAAAATCTAGACAGTGTGAAAAGGCATTTTGGGATTTTAATGAACACTACATATCGTGAACGCTACCCATAATTAACTGCAAAGAATTTTAACTCATTGAACTTGGGGCTAGGCGTGGAAATCAAACGGACAAAGGTGACTTTAAATTGAAGTAAGAATGAAAGAAAAATACAAGGTACAACATACTATGTTTCAACTTAATGAAATAAGAATGTAAATTCATGTTAACACAACTCTAAAGCTAACTTCAATGACTGTAAAATGCGGTGGAATATGGTCAGAGAACGTATATGGTGGCTAGGGCGAAATAACTCTAAAAGTTAAGGTAAAGTGATATCTCTAAAAGTTAAGGCAAAACTTGCATGCTCTTGCTATGTACTATATTCTTGTTCTTGTATGAACACTTTTCTCTAACTTTTTTAGCGCCTTTAATTCTTAATGTATAAAGCAATCCTGAATCCAGAAGAATTAAATGACGAGACAGCTGGAATAATTCCAAACTTCCACTCAGGCTCCTCCATTGTACCAAGTACCAACTATTCTCAAGCATACTTGAGGCAAAAAAAAATTATTGGCAGTGATACAGGCACATAGAAAGCCGCATACAGACATAATGTGCAAGGCATGCCATATATAAACAATTATCAGAGAAAATATATTCACGAGTTTTCAATTTGAAAAATGCTTTTGCAAATTTGAAATGATTTAGCGATTATCGCAAAATTTGAAGGCCATATTTTCTTTTCCCTCCCAATACGCCACACTCTTGTTCAATTCTAAAAGCTACTTGGCTTAGCAACCAACATTTTTACCTACAATTGATCAGTTTCATTCACCAAAATCACAGCAGTCAGTCTGCCGTGTGGTACTTAAAGGGCCCACTAATTCCATCAAGATGGACTTTTGATCCAGGGAATAAGATTGTTAAGCATAAATAATATTTTACAAAAAAAGTAGTACCAAACTGATGCCATCATTCCTTCAAGAATGTCCGGCATAAGCATAACCTGATATCCAAAAAACGGTCCCAAATTATTCCGTTAGATATGCATAATCCCGCAAGATGGATCATTACCAAAACTAACAGAAAAACAGCACTCCTCTTCACAACAAATTGTTTAACTACCCATCACACTTTGTATATTTTACCTAATCATTGTCTGAATGAGAAACAAGTAACTGGAGTGTGATCCAACAACCCTGAAAAAAAACTCACTAAGAGACCATTGGTTCAGCTCAGACATAGTATTACTTGCAGGCATTGTGCTTGGTTTTCAAAAGTCTCACTATAAGTTTATACTTTCTTGATAATCTGAACAACGTCTTCATCTTCAAGTTCATGTTCCTGGAGCATAATAAGGCATTCTACTTATTAGGGAGAAAAACAAAAGAAAAAGAAACACAGAACTAAGAAAGAAAATGATACAGAAAATAAAGAAACTTCCATATAGAATCAGAACCAACCTTGCCAACTCTTTGAGGCTTGTGTTTTGCACTTGAACCCCAGACCAGAGCACTGCACCATTTGGAAAATGTGAGCATTGGATGAAGGCAAGGGGAAAAAATTGTCAGGTGCAGTAGGAGAGGATATATTAATTCTGATAATCATATTCTTCATTCTACAATATGCATCTTGTCCCCAAACTAAGTCTACTCGTCAAACTAAAGATCCATTCTAAGTATATAAAGTTAGTTCTGATGAGCACTGGCAACATATACACTAAAGGTTTCCTAATAAGCCTGATAACAATTCAGATATAATAGCTTGGAAAAACAAAGTCTATCTTCACATGTATGGCTCTTCATTTATGCAAACATAGAGAAATTGCTCAATATTATGAAGTAATAAATCATAAGATATCTAGTCTTGGGAGAAGGTACTCACTACTTAAACTGTTTAAGCATGTCCTTGTGAATGCGGTCACAGAAGTCTTCAACTGTCTTCTTCTTAGACGACAATATTACAGGATCTTCATAATCAGGATTCATACCTTTCGGTTTAGTATAAATACGGGTTAAACAGAGATACTCCCAAACTTTATCCAGAAGCCCATCAAGATTCCACTCCAGGTGCGCACTAAATAACAGATAGAAAATTACTCAAACTTGCATTCTAGATGTAACATCAAACAAAGACAAATAAGAAAGAATACAATAACTTAAAAGGCAATTAGTTTCTGGGCATGGAGTATTGAGCGGGCAGAGTAAAAATCTATAAAACTCTTACGATGATTTCTTTTTATATAGAGGGAGAAAAGGATGGGGAAAAAAGTACGATGGTGACAAGAAGAATTACCTGACAGGGCAGTAATGAGGAAGCTTATCCAAGATCTCCAGTTCCTCAAGTGTGATCTGATCAATTTTGTTCACAACATAGATGCAGGGTGTATATATTCTACTGCCCTCAATGACATCTATAAGGTCATCAGCAGTGGCATCATACCTTAGAGTAATATCAGCATTATGAATTCTGTACTCGCTACATATAGCCTTCACAGTCTCGAGATCCAGATGGGTGTTTGTAGCAGTTGAGGTGAAATTAATCCCACCCTTCTCTTTCCTCCTAAAAGTCAGATTTGGGGGTTCTTTGTTTAACCTAAAGCAGAAAACAAATAATAAATAAATAAACAAATAATTATCAAGGTAAATACAAAAAATTCCATAAATATATAACCAAATTCTTTCGTTTTATCAAACTCCTCTCCCAGAAAAATCTGGGACCACATGCAACATAAGCCAGTGGTTACGAGCAGTCACACTTCTTTCGTTGCTTATACAGGTGTATCATGTATGATCCCATATTGTTATTCCATCCTTCTTTATTTGGACCGAAGTTAATTTGCAATGCTTAACAAAATTAAATGAGACTACTAATAAGTTCAGCAGTGGCTGTAACAGTAAATTTTTGGTTGATGTGTAAATAAAACGTGCAAGGTTGTTGAAACTTGATTAAGATTATTCATAAAGGGATGATTCCACAAACACCCAATAAGAAGCAATCGTCCACAAGATTCAATAATCTCTCCAAATCATACTTCATGGCATGATGATACACACCTCACTAAAACCCAAGATAAATCACATTGCCCCAGGTAGAGTATGAAACTGTTCAGCTGCTGTCAACAACCAATAACCATAAATGCTTACTTTCAGAGTCGAAAACCTAACCAATATAAACTTCATTCATCATATCAATGCTACATCTAAGACATATATTTAAGAAAAAACATCAAAACGTTACCAACTTATTTTAATATAGGCTACTGCATACAACAACAATAACAATAAGTAATAAGATGAGTCCCCTACAGGTGGTCATAAAATCAGTACATACATAAACTTGGTAAACAAACAATATAACATGTTACCTTATACCAAATCCTTCTAGCTCTTTTTCAATAAGACGCTTATGAGTTATTGGTTTTATTGCATCCAGAACAATTAAAATGCAATTACATGTCCTTGCAGTACTAATAACCTGTGTTTGCAGAAAAAACAAGATATATTAGTGTTTGTCTGTAAATGAGGTAGGAAAGATGCATGCCAAACAGTTGTTAACTGCTGCAAATGAAATATTTTGTAGGTAGAACTCAAAAGCTGTATTACTATCTCAACAAGATTGGCTTATAGATATTATCTCAACAAGAATACTAATTGCAATTGATAACAAGTGCATATTATTATTACCTGCCTTCCTCTACCCTTTCCATCCTTGGCACCTTCAATAATTCCGGGGAGATCCAGCAACTGCACACAAAATTAAATATTTACTACTGAAAATTCAATATAACTTAAATATGTATCACAATCACATTATCATAAATTGTCTTGTGAATAAGTTGTAATTACAGAATATGTTCATTAATTCCTATAAATTTTCAGCATTGAAAACTTCATTTTTTTAATAAACAACAATAGTGGTATCATCTTATCTATCATGAGATAGATTTCGAGAACAAAGTTAACATTAACCCTTTGATGCCAAAATTATATTATATTTAAAAAACAAATGCACAAGAGATACCTCTATTTAGTTGTAGAAACTTCAAATAGGCAATCCGATGCCTAATTTAACAATAGAAACTGTTCCTACCTGGTCAAAAATCTAAGAGGGTCCAAGGGACAAAGGCCATATCCAATCTTGCCGTGAAATGGTGACCCGGTGAAAAATAGTGATCCATGAAACCACAAGGGTCTGAGATAAGAATATTCGTGCCACCAAGTGACATCAGAATAATGATGTCACGGGATAAACATCTCTGTCGTTCAAAAGAAGGCTCTAAGACCCCATAATTAGGTTTGGGCATACCATAAAAGAAGAGCCGGATCCGAACAAGGAATGAAGCAAATAGGGACCGTTAGATGAGGGAACAGATAATATTTTGACGTCTGACAACATGAACGGTCCATATAAGGACTGAAAGATGAGAAACCCTATGAAGATTCCTATAAATAGGGGGTACAAACATCGAATGAGGTACGCACAAAAGGTTCCTTTTACTAAATATTCCTCTCATCTTTGGTGATCACTGACTTGAGCGTCGGAGTGTGTGCAAGTATCCCCATCTCTTGTCAGATTGTGACCATCTCGAAGATAAGGAAGGGCCCTTCCCCAGACAACAAGTTCCCAACCATTATGAAAGAAAAGTTTCCTCACCGGAAGGAACAGAACAAATATAAATTGGGAAACATAAGGAATCTTAAATAGACATTCTCAAATTTTCATTTAAAAAAAAGACAGTGTAATCAAATAAAACCTCAAATATATTCATTTAAAATTTAGACAAATATATAAACAGATACAACGAAGTGAAAGAATTAAATCTGTTTTAAATGTTTTCCCTTTTGTTTTTGCTTTTAGATTGAGGGATATAGCTAATACAATCACCATAACAATGTTTCAACCGATGTATAAATGTCCAAAAAAAAAAAATGCTCCTTCAAAACTAAGTGCATGTGCAGCTGATAGAAGCTATTGGTATAGAGCACTACTCACATACTCCCTCCGTTTCAAAATGAGTGCCGTTTAAGGTTTTTGCACACAGATTAAGGAAAGTAATAATATTGTCATAGAATATTGCACTTTTACTAAATTAGTCTTAATAATGTATTGGAAGTAGTGTAAAGTGTAATAATTATAGGACACAATTGGAAAAAAAAGTAATCATTTCTGCATTGAAAAGTGAGAATGACATTCATTGAAACAAATTTTAATAGCTAAAACGACACTCATTTTGTAACGGAGGAGTATCATTTACTGTTTTCTCAACTATCATCAGAAACAGGTACAACTAAATTTAGTTTTAGGTATCCCGAATTCTTTAACTCACAAAAGAATAACTGAACCCCAAGATATGTATCCTGAATGTCCAAATGAATAACTTAGACTTAGTAAGGTGACATATTCACCAATGTGTACCTGAATTTTAGCTCCGCGATATGTGATAACACCTGGGATGCATGTCAAGGTAGTGAACTCATAGGAAGCAACCTACAAACCAAAATAAGTAAACTATTAAGGCAAGCTATTTAACACAAGCTAAAACTTTGATAGTTTACAAAATTGTTATGATCCCATCACCCAAACCCAATACAAAGAGAGAGCTATCCTGTATGCATAAGATGACTGATTAACAAATAAACACGATGAATGACATATTACCAAAAGAAAAAAGATAGTGTGCATTTGAGATGGAGTAAGTATAATATAGCATATATAACATAGTATATGAGAAGTTTAATGTCTAATAAATAGAAGCAACTGCTCATACAATGCATCGGATAGGAGTACATGAGGAATAATACGAACAAGATGGAATGAAAGCACATCAAATGCATTGTTTGATTACTCAAACACGTTAAAAACATCATATACAAATAAGTTGATGCAGTAGTATTAAAAATTTCAGTATTTGACAACACACTATTAATACGATTAGCAGTTTAGTATGAATTTTAATAAGCATCAGTGTCTTGTCTTTTGGTAAAAATACTACACATATAACTTAGTTAATATCAATATAATTCTATTATTGAGTATTATTTTCCTTGTTCTATAAATTAAACTTTAAGAGTGCATTTATTTAAGATTTCCCCTTTAAAAAATAACTTTATAAGATTGACCTTTAATATAATTGAAGAAGACAATACAAGAGAGCTAGAATACTTCCTATACCTCTGAAAACGTCCCAGTCAATTTATTCAGCAGAGTAGACTTGCCAACTGAAGGGAAGCCCACGAGACCAACTCTTGCATCTCCACTTTTAGTAACATCAAAACCCTCGCCGGCACCTCCACCTCCTTTAGTTGTAGGGGTAAGAAGCTCCCTCCGCAGTTTTGCAAGTTTAGCCTGGACCCAATAAGGGAAAAAAAGGTAAACAAAAAAGGAGCTGGAAATGCTAAAACAATAGGGGTAGTAATAGTACAGAGTAAAATTCTAGTAAGAGAGCAATCATTTTGCCTTCAATATTGCATATTAAAATAAAAATTAGTATTATAATAGTAAGGATGCATGAGGACTAAAGAAACCAGAAGGAAGAAAAAATATATAAAGAATATAATATTCTATAAGTTCAGAGGACTAAACCCAAACATCAAATATAGGGAATGTAGTAGGTAGGAACATATCACTACACAAATCAATAAGAATTCATGTAATGAATGGTGACAAACAAAACCAATGGCAGGATCAGACTATGCTGTGCAGCCTATACCTACAAATACAACTTCCACAGAGAAATGTTGGAATAGTAATACACTCCTGAACTATGAAGCTCAGATATGAAGTACCGATTCAATATGATGCGATACAGATACATGAAATATTCTAATTTCATGATGACGCAGCCTAGATAAAAAAAATTATAAAAAAAAAAAAAAAAAACTATATGCATGAAGAGTACTTGTAAAGAAAGAGGCATTGAACATTCTTCATTAACATATATTTCAACCTTTGTTTGGACCAAATACATACATAAACTTTCTCTGACCTATTTTTGCTTATATTATATTTGGTTACGGAGGGAATACATAACTATAATGGTCACAATTTTCATAATATAATTTAACCTTTGTGTTAGGGTATCAACAAAAGTATCATTAAAAGAATTCAAAACAAGTTTTGGCTCTATTTATGCAAAAGCCAACAACTAAAAAAGTATTTTGAATCAATTACAGTATAACCCTAATTTAATCAGTCTTCTTCTCCATTACCATCATCCATAAAAAGCATTACTTCTAAGTTTGGTTCTTCAAGAGACAACTTAGTCAATTCAATAAGTCCAACACCGTCTAGAAGTAGTTTCCACCATCATTTCTACCATTGGTGTCACTCCTACTCCCTAATATTGTCATTTATAATCCTATCTTGTCTAGTCTTACCACACATGCAACATTCGTATCTCTGCTACACTTAATTTATATCTGTGTTGATTCTTTCCAGCCCAACACTCTGCTCCAATACAGATACTTCCCCAAATTTGGATTATCCGAGTTTCATTGATCTTGAACAACTGCCATTCCAAATGCAATCTCTAAACAACTATCCGATCCAACTAAAATATATAACCATGCTAATATAATTGCACTTGAAATAAACATATTTTACAAGCTTAACGAAAAATATGTGTCACTGTCTCTAAATGCCATCCTCAACTAAACTTAAAACAGAAACAACCAACAAAAAAAAATCAAATAGTTACAACAGCTCACTAGTCATATATATGATTTTTCTGTTTCTTTCCATTATACCATTTAATAACAAAACAAAATGGACCAAGATGTTTACCTTCAGTAACCCTAAATGATGAGCAGTAGCCTTATTCTTTTGAGTCTTTGCCATCTGTAAAAACACAGATAACCATGATCATACACAACATATAACATAAAGTTTGAAGCTACCGCATGAAAACAATCGGCATATATCAACTATTGCTATTGCTATGACCGCATGTTATTACCATATCTTGAGTCTGAGAAAAAAATTACAAAGAAGCAACAAACGGAAAATTTTCCTCGACTTATGAACACACATGCAATAGGATTCAATACATAGATGTAGCTGCAGCAAAGTTATTTTAGTTGACATACACCAACTTCACTAATTTTGAGTAATGTGGAATTCATCATAGACATTCATAAATTAGGGCTAAAGAAAGGGAAAAAAATTGTGATTTTTAATCAAATCATATAAAATTAAGAACATGTTCCAGCAGTATACAAACAAGAATTCAATCAATTTTATTAAAATCTATGTTCAAAACGTGAAATCAACACTGATATAACAAAAAGGCCAAGTTTCACTGAATAAATCGCATGTATACAACTATTTTCATATTTTGAATTCAGTATAGAATTTAACGAATTGTATATTGAGGTTGCGGCAAAGTATGAGTACCTCATCTTCGATGTCTTTGATTTTCTGCATTACAGTCGCCATTGTTGAAGGAAGATGAGCCTGGAAGCGGAGGATAGGGGATTGAGTTTAGTTGTGGAGAGGAGTGAAGTGAGATTGGAGTTGGGATGACTCTGCGTAGAGCGTGGTGTTGCAGTGGAGAAGAGAATGGGGAAGAAGGTGCTAGAAGAAATATGAAGAAATGGTTATGGTGGGACTTAGGGTGGAGTATTCGATTCTCGTCTCGAATCCAAACTAATCTGGACAAAGGAATCAGACCCAAAATAATCTAAGTTGTTTGGGCTGGGCTTGACTTCAATTTTTTGCTAATCCCCATCTATATAGTTCTCCTAAACCCCTGACAAAAAGTAAAAATGTCTTCGGTTTTTGGATATACATATTTGAACGCAGTGTCATTCTATAAAATATGCGCAAATGTGTGAGCGGAAAATTTAAAAATATGCTTAGGGTTGTTTTTGAAGATGCATCTTCGAACTAATTTTTGGCGAAAATCGGGATGACTATTTAAGGTGTGTTTGGAGATGCATCTCTGAAAACACCTTAGGTCAATTTCAAGTTTTCAGAGGTGAGAGACACACTCTAAGGATGGAAAAAGAAATTCCCAAATTAAAGATGTTTGTTCTTCGAGGTTTTATCCTGCCACCCCATTATTACATCTGACACGCCCTCTCCCCCCATATTTTAATAATACCCATGTTGACCTTGTGAAAATTTAAGCCAAAAATTCAGACAAAATACCTGGTAGAACAATCTAAAAATTTAGGTACCTAGCAAAAAATATGGTAGTATATATGAAAAATCTGGTGCACCATATTTTTCAAAATATATAAAATGTCTGCTTAATATCGAATTTTTGAAAACATCCGGAAGCTAACAGATATTTCGTCCATGAGTGAAAATTTTGGCAGGTATAAAAGAGTGAAAATTGAAAGGTTAAGATTTTGTTGACACATTTGAACGATTGTGATTGCACCGATCGTTTTGTGTGGTCCAAAATGAATTTAAAGTGGTATAAATAGGGATCATGTGTTATTAAGAATAATATCTTACAATGTCTCTTCCTCAATTTTTGTTTAAGGCAAAAGTGTACTTCTACTGGGTGAAACTACCCAAGGAGTTTCGACTTCTATAGGGCCCCGCATATATTGTTGCCTTAAGATTCAAGTTGGATGATCTGTTGTCAGACATCGATAACAGAAAGGTGAGTAAGATAGAGTTTCATGAAGACTAGATTGATATTGATGGAAGGGTGAAATACAATCTTATTGAATTGAAGACCAGTGAGGATTTGAAACTTATGTGTACATCATATCAATATAGACTAACTAAATGATTGATTGAGTTTGATGCGATAACTTCTAGATCCACCAGCGACATAATCTAGATATTGAAACATCCAAAATCATTTGGTAGTGTTTAGGATTTCTTATTTATTATTGTTTTTTAAGTTATGTAATCATCTATCTAAGTTGTGTAATTGTTTATCAATTTTTAAGTTATGTTCATCATGCATTAATGGAAGTAGGGTGGCAAAACAAGCTCGATCCATTGAGAAAAATATATTTTCTGCAATAGGTAATTTCCTCAAAAATGTTTGTTGTGTTGAATCCTTGTGCCCTTTTTGCCAATTAGCCCTCAAAATTGTAAATCATTTGTTCTTGCAATGTACCATTTCCAAACTAGTGTGGTTTGCGTTGCTTATAGGCACGAGGGTGCCGAAAAATCTAAATATTGTTGGTTAGTTAAAAGTTTGTTTGGATAGTGATAAATGCCAAAATGTAGTTATTTTGTATATATGTTTTGTGACACTTATCCGTTCTTGTTTGTTAATAATCGTTAACCCCGTTTTTTGTTGTAAATACGTTTTATTGTGTTTTGTGTACATAATATACCGTTTAGGAAAATTATCATTTGTATAATTATCATGTCATTCATTCTTTTTGCATTACTTGTTCATGAATTGAATCACTTCAGTTCTCTTCTTAACCATAAATGTGATGAAGTTTTCTATTGTTTACATACGTTGGAGGCCACATTCTTGTTTTAACTGGATTTTATTATGCTTAATCTTTGGTTTTTTGTTTATTGTATGATTGCATGAAAATGATCAAGGCATTTTTGTTTGATTTTGAGCACAACTACATTGACCAAATATTTAATTCACCTTGTGAATGTGTGAATCTTTGTTTGCCCCTTTGAACTTTTATCAATATACATGTTTATTTATTTAAACTTGATGTTTGTCTATGAGTGTTTAGTTCCACTTTTTTTATGGATGTTGATTTTTTTTGTTTCTTGAACCTTCAACTATATGTTGTTGTATGAATTTTTATATTGCCTTAGAAAGTATGGAGTATTCACATAATGATGTTGGTTGAATTCAAATTGGGGAGAGTAATGTTTATGTACTTATATTGTGATTAGTATGAGGTTAAGAAAAAGAAAAGAAAAGAAAATGTGATAAAGAAAGATTAGAAAAAGAAAGAAAAAAGAGAAAAAGTTTTGAAAAAGAAAAACAAAAGGAGTGTGAATAATGTTGTATTAATAAGTGAGGTGTTTTGGTTTGACAATTTGTGACGAAGAAGAAGTTTGATTGGAATTGTATTGTTTGGAACTTTGTGAGTTGATCACTCCCTTAGGTTTAGGCAAGTTCTTGTTTCGATTAGCTTTAGGACTTATCACTTGTTTGTTAACCAAGCCACATTACAATCTTGAAAAGCCCTTGTGATTCTTGCATTTGTATTTTCAATTGAGTTTTTGGATGAATGCATAATTTATTCTTTTGTTTGCGAGTTTGTTGGATGAGTGTCAAAAGTACCTCACATCTGTGTGTTCTTCATCTACCAATGAATTTTTACTAGGTGTGATTCATGATTGAGCTTGTTTTGTTTTAGAATGTTTTGCATGATTTTTGTACTTTGGATTTGTTTCGTTTATATGTTATCGTTGTAAGATAGTGGTAAGTAAGTTTTTGTCGTGTACTTATTTGAACCATACATTTGTTTTCCGTTTAAAAAACTTGTTGATTCGTGATTATTTGATTATCATTCTTTGTTTCTTTGAGTTATTTGACTTTGTTTGAGGACAAACAATGTGTCGAGTTGGGGAGAGTTGATAAGTGTCAATATGTAGTTATTTTGTATATATGTTTTGTGACACTTATCCGTTCTTGTTTGTTAATAATCGTTGAATAACCCCGTTTTTTGTTGTAAATACGTTTTATTGTGTTTTGTGTACATAATGTACCGTTTCGGAAAATTGTCATTTGTATAATTACCATGTCATTCATTCTTTTTGCATTACTTGCTCACGAATTGAATCACTTTAGTTATCTTTTTAACCATAAATGTGAGAAAGCTTTCCATTGTTTACGTATGCTGGAGGCCACATTCTTGTTTCAACTGGATTTATTATGCTTAATCTTTTATTTTTTGTTAATTTTATGATTGCATGAAAATGATCGAGGCATTTTTGTTTGATTTTGAGCACAACTACATTGGCCAAATATTTAATTCACCTTGTGAGTGTGTGAACCTTTGTTTGCCCCTTTGAACTTTTATCAATATACATGTTTATTTGAACTTGATGCTTGTCTATGAGTGTTTAGTTCACCTTTTTTTATGGATGTTGATTTTTTTGTTTCTTGAACCCTCAATTATATGTTGTTGTATGAATTTTTACCTTGCCCTAGAAAGTATGGAGTATTCACATAATGATGTTGGTTGAATTCAAGTTGAGGAGAGTAATGTTTATGTACTTATATTGTGACTGATATGATGTTAAGAAAAATAAAAGAAAAAAATGTGATAAAGAAAGAAAAAAGAGAAAAAGCTTTGAAAAAGAAAAAGAAAAACAAAAAGAGTATGAATAATGTTGTATTAATAAGTGAGGTATTTTGGTTTGACAATTTATGATGAAGAAGAAGTTTGATTGGAATTGTATTGTTTAGAACTTTGTGAGTTGATCACTCTCTTAGGTTTAAGCAAGTTTTTACTTCGATTAGCTTTAGGACTTATCACTTGTTTGTTAACCAAGTCACATTACAACCTTGAAAAGCCCTTGTGATTCTTGCATTTGTATTTTCAATTGAGTTTTTGGATGAATGCATAATTTAGTATTTTGTTTGCGAGTTTGTTACATGAGTGTCAAAAGTACCTCACCTTTGTGTGTTCTTCATCTACCGATGAATTTTTACTAGGTGTGATTCATGATTGAGCTTGTTTTGTTTTAGAATGTTTTGCATGATTTTTGTACTTAGGATTTGTTTCATTTATATGTTATCGTTGTAGGATAGTGGTAAGTATGTTTTTGTCGTGTACGTTTTTATTTGAACCATACATTTGTTTTCTGTTTTAAAAACTTGTTGATTTGTGATTATTTGATTATCATTCTTTGTTTCTTTGAGTTATTTGACTTTGTTTGAGGACAAACAATGTGTCGAGTTGCGGAGAGTTGATAAGTGCCAAAATGTAGTTATTTTGTATATATGTTTTGTGGCACTTATCTGTTCTTGTTTGTTAATAATCGTTGAATAACCCTTATTTTTGTTGTAAATATGTTTTATTGTGTTTTGTGTATATAATGTACCGTTTGATCAGTTTTAATGTATTTTTATAGGTATTTGTTGCACATTTGGAGCATTGAGGAATAAAGTGTCGAAGACACGGCTCGAGATGCGCTTTTCTGCAACAAAGTCTAATTTTGGGAAGTTTTGTTCAGTGGAGGCCGTTGAGCGAGGTGAGGTTGCTCAGCGTATTTTGGAGTGCATTGAGTGCTTTGGCAATGTTCCGGCAGAAAGAAATTTAATTTTAGAGGCCGCTCAGTGCGTCCTCGCTGCTCAGCGGTTTAACGTGTAAATATATGATGACGCTCAGTGCGTCCCCGCCCCTGAGCGCGGTCGTCTGAGATTTGTTTTATAACTTCATTTTTTGCCATTTTTAGATTATGGTTTTGGGGAATTTTTTGCTCCCAAATTCCATCAACCATTATTTTTGATAGATTAGCTTAGAAAATAACATTAGGGTCTTGCTTATGGATGATTTGAGGTAGATTTCTCTTCGATAGACATTGATAAATCAGTGTAAATGAGTAGTGTATCTTTTCTCTTCTATTTGTGTTTCTCTATTTTGTTGGGTTTGTACGTATATTTACCTTGAACTCATGTATATTTGTCGCCATTGGCGTTGTATAAAGTTTGCTTTACAAATTTGTGTTGGTGATTGTCTTAGGTTTTTACTCTATGTTAGGGATTTTGAGCTTTGCTAGATATAGATCGCTTAGATTCTTACCTAGGATGATTATCTGTTAGTTTTTGAATGCCAGGAATGAGTTTAGAGTTGACATTCACTTAGGGTAACTAAGTTTAATGCCTATGTGTTGGTGAGATATGCCAGAGATGGATATTGAGGTGATGCAGTTGAATTCTCAATTTGGGTTAGAAATAGCTTAGATTGTGAGAGTTATGTGATGAAACAGACGAGTATCGTAGGCTGAGTATAACTGGACGGTAGATTTAAGTCTATGACAGGTAGTGTGCATTCGTTTCGGACAAGATGTATATCCTTTATACTTTTTTTCATTTACTTTTTGTCTTTTATTTTCAACTCATTTAATCCCAAACTCATTAACAGTAGAATTATCGAACGACGAATCAATAATTAATCTCTGTGGACACAATACGATATAACCTAACTGATATATATCACCCGGTAAAAACAATACCAACTATTTGCTTGTCACTTTACCGCCACAATAAATAGTAAGGAATCTTATATGGTTCAATTGATTTGCATTACACTTTGGATCATTTGGCATACTGGAAATATAAGGTGTTTGAGAAAAAAGAGGTTGATCCAAGAAGGATTACTCAGGAGGCCGAGGAGTCTATTTATAAATTCTCCCGGGCTAGCCTTTTGATGAGTAGTAGGAAAAGGAATTTGGATATTGATAGGAACCTCAGTGTTCATAGTGATACACACTTTATTTTTGTGGATGCAGGTTATTTCGTGAATGGTTTCTTGGTCCTAAGGTGTGTCATAAAGGATAAGCATAACAATTTGGTTTTATCTGTGAGCAAGACAGTGGAGACTGATGATGGCCTAGTCGTGGCGGAAACTCTGGCTATTAAATGAGGAATTCAGTTGGATGAAGATATTAATTTGACTAAGATTGTTATTCCTTATGATGTATTGACTGTGGTTAATTATGTGAAGGGTATTATCTTGTGCGCAATCATTGAATCAATTATTAAGGATTTTCAATTGTTGTTGAAAGAGTTTCCCATTATGGTTGTTTTATTTATAGGTAGATATATAAATTCGGATGACCACTATTTGGTTGATATTGGTAATGTTGCAGGTTTTAAAGACTTAGATGGGCTTTATACCATCACTTGTTGTTCCCTTTCGTGTTTCTGTTGTTTAATGAAATGGGTTAGTTATAAAAAAAGAGTGGCTCAATCTTTCTCCGAAACATTTTATGCCATTATGTTCGATTTAGAAGCAAACTCGTTAATCTAGGTATTAATGTTATGATATCCCTTATGTCTTACATGTGTATACCACACCCTTAAAAAACTAAAATTTTCCTTCATACATCTGAAGATGTATATCCGGACGCACCCAAATTACAAGAAATTTTGTTGTTCTGAGGTCCACCCCATATTGAACTAGTATAGTCTAGAGATGCATCTTTGTATGTTATTTTGGTGTATCTGAAGACGAATCTCTGCAATGTTTCCTAAATTCCTTTAAAAGATGTTGGAAGGGTGAATTATTTTGAAGATGCGTCTCTGAATCATTTCAGAGGAACACCATTGTCCCAACATCATATTTTTTTTGCAGGTAAATGTATATTATAGAAAAATAAAAGTAAAATTCGTATAAAATTAAGTTAAATGAAGAAAAAAAATTCATACATTAATCCAAAACATAACATTTATCTGAAAATACAAAGAAAGTAATACATACAAACATAAACTAACTATTGGGTATGTTTAACCCATTACCTCCTCTGTCGTTTATACCACACAATATTTTGTAACTCAGAAACCATGGTCTCCATGAGGATCAATTGGGGTGTGCAATCCTCAAAGGGTCATCCCTTTATGGCTTATCTACACATCTCTGTAATACGCTGATAATTTTTTGTCTAGCTCTCGGCCTTCTTATCCTTAACATCAAGTGAATATAGATTAGTTGGCCTAAATGGTCCTTCAGGAGCGTCTAAGGTCATGATATGGTGTAATACCCTATTGAACCATGTATGTAGACCTCAACATAAGTTGATTGTACATGAGTGGACTCGTAACAATACTAATATGGTACTATTTAACTATTAAAATCATCAAGTATAGCACCGATATCCCTACAGAGGATGTTGGAAGGAGCGACCTCATATGGAGGTCTCGAAATTATCTGCATGTAATCAAACCGGCACATCACTCACTTTGACAGATAAGGATAAATAAGAGATGACTCACATGCTAGTTATTCTGAGTATAAGGAGATGACGTCAAACAAATGTATGTGACAATGAACTTCGAATGGACGGAAGCAAACGTCATCTATTATCATACAATCTAGAGAGACTTAGAGTGGTTCGACCACACTATCCCCATGTACCAGACAAACCTGTGACTTTGCTCCCATGGCAAAAACCCGGTTTCTGCCATACCAGTCTAAAAAATACTTAATGCACGATATTTTAGCCTACCATTTTCGTTTAATCTATTATCTATTATTCCTAAAACAACTAATGTAACTTAAAATATTAACTACAAAACAAAACATAAGAAGATAACATAATTTGTCAAACTTACCAAATAAAACTTATTGTTGAGGAGGAGAAGCTTGGATGCTAGAAACAAGGAGAAATAGCTTCGATGATATAAGCTTAAATGAATGGATGAGAAGTAAAATCGTTGCAAAGCTTAAATGATTTTTTGAGAACTTTTTAAAAAATAAAGGAGGAAAGGGGAATGGTTATGATGCAAGATATGAGTTATAAAGAAAATAATAAATGATGATATTCATCACAACAATGATGTCAATTTCTTGCTTGGAAGATTTAAAGAAGGTTTACCTAGTTGGACAAATAAGCAAGATTTTGTACACATACTTCCTCTCATTAAAAATGTCACATTTACACTTTTTCTATTTCAAAATAATTGTCATTTTTCAGTAACAATGTAGTATTATTATTTTTCATCATTATATCTCTATATTTGAACTTTCATAACTTTGAATTTATGATAAATATTACTACCTCCGTTTTTTATTATAAGTCGTTTTAGATTTTTCACACATATTAAGAAAAATAATTATTGTTGTATAAAAATAAGAAATTGTGAATATTTACAAAGTTGTCATTCATTAATGACATGTGGAAGATAAATTTACATAATTGAAATGAGAGAGAAAAATAAATATCTAAGGATATGATTGAAAAATTATCACTAATTTTTCATTGGAATTGTAAAATGATTTTTTTTCCAAAGTGACTTATAATAAAAAAAATGGAGGTAGTATTGATAGTCCTAATTGGAGGTGTGAAGCATGTCATTATAGCCGAGAGTATGGGTGTTCGCGGTGCGGTTTTGGTGGTTTTAACGCTAAAAATCATTTGTATCCCAACCTAATTCGGATTGATTCAGATCGGTTGGTTCAGTTTTTTACAAATATTTTATTGAGTCGTACATAGATGACAACATAGCTTCGTATTTAGTCATTCATACACTATCAAATAAAAGCAAAACTCATCATATTTGAACAACAACATCTCATTTAATATGTAAAAATTAGATTAGACAAAAGTGAAATAATAAATATAAAATGATAACATAAAACAATATCAAAAATTTTATAATGGAAAAAAATAGAAGAGATGGGAGATTAATGAAGATGAAAAGGAAAGAACATAAGAGAAGAGTGATTAGAGAAGAAAATGCGCGATAAAAATAAAATTGAGTGAACATTTACATAAAAATGAGAAGATGAAAAAGAAAGAATATAAGAGAGTAGAGATTGGAGAAGACGAGACAAGATGTATGTGGTGAAGATGACGAGATAATTCTATGAGAGATTTGAGAAGAATAAAACGGAAATCATAAGTGTAAGGATGAGAAATTGTAACATAATGCGGTTTGATTCGGTTTGGTTCAATTTGAAAAATACAAACCGCGAACCGAACTGAACCGCACAGTTTTGTTAAAAGATGACCCAAACAAATCCGAATCAATTGCGATTCTTTGCGATTTAATTTGATTTGTGATTTTCTATTAGATTGACTTAGTTTTGAACACCCCTAGCAGAGAGGCTTCTTTTAAACCTATTTAAATAGAAAAGGTCTAAGCTTTTTTATAAGCCTATTTAACTAAAAAGGCTAGCTCTCAAGCCATCAAAAAAGCCTTTTAAGCTATGAGGCCGGCCTATTTAAATAAATATGAATAATTTTATTTTATTATTATATTGTATTTTGTACTTTGAATTAAATTACAAAAATAAAACTTAATTATATTGAAGAACTTGTGCTAATAGGATAAAAACTCCTTCCGAACAAATTTATAAGTTGTTTTCATAAGTTTTTCTAAGCAAATAGTCTCACAAAATTTATGTTACTAAGTACATTAAGATAACTCAATACAAACAAACTTTTGATAACTCAATACTATAATTTAAATATCTTCAAATGAAATAGACTTTTACATAGGCTAACAAACTAATCAGGCCTTCCAAAAGGCCAGACTCAGACATAAAAATAAGCCTATAACAAATTACAAATTACAGCCCAAGTTCAGACCTTAAAATTTTTAGAAAGTCAGACTTAGCCTTAGCAAAAGCCTAGATCAACAGAGCCTATTCCCACCCCTACTTTTGGTAGGTTGACAATAGTTTTTTTCATTGTCCACAAAATTGTGATACCATAAACTATTGACCCAATTGAGATATAGACCATTTTTATCAGACTCGTATTTTAAATATTAAATCACTTCACCCTAAACACTTGCAATGACTCAATATCATTCATATCTCTCATCTTTTTTGTAACGCAATTAACCATGGTAATTAGTTATAGTTCGGTTTGAGCATGAAAATTAACCAAGGAAACATTTCTATAAGTAAACTTTAATTTGCTGAATAAAGTACTATGAAATTTATATAAAAACAGACAAAATCCCAATTTAAGTGTTGAATGACTTGAATACAAGATTACACATCCATAGTACATAACGGAAATAGTTATCATTTTTTGTTTGAAAAAAATACTGCTGTATGTGATCAAAAATAACTCATGATAAATCAAAATTGAGGGGGGACAAAACATATTAAGAAAAATACCTGACAACAGAAATAAAAAGTTTTTGGATGTCTAATACAAAGAAAATTGTAAATGATTAAAACTTCAAATCTGAGTTTAACAAACAACCAAAAACAAGGGCAAAAAACAATTTTCAGACTGTTGTGTCGTCTAGAACACCAACTCATGAGGCTTCACACCTGCCTTCAACGAAAACCTGGCACCAAGATAAGTCTTTAGATCAGGAACACTTTCGATGGCCTTTAACAAACCAGCATCAAGTGTCTTTTGATCGTCTTTCTTTGACTGGGGGAGCACTTTCTTATCCTAGAAAGACAACATAGAGTCTCAGCAAACATAGGCAATTGTAAGAGACCATATCATAATAACCAAAAATAACATAGTCAACTAACCTCCTTGTCTGCCTCAAAGAATTCACCCTCTCCTTTCTTTGTTTTCTTTTGGGATTCCTTTGTGAAGTACTTGTCATCAAACTTTTCAACGTTAACGGAAGAAACATCTACTTTGGTTGATGTGCCAATAACATATGATTGGTTCACACGCCTCAAGGGGACTCCATTAATCTTGAAAGGGCCTGAAGTGGTGTCAATGAAAAATAAAGACAACTAGAGACAAAAGACAATGATAGATACTGTGCAAAGAGTATCAATACAAATGTACCACACATCCATAAAATGTATCACAAGCTAACGTATTAGTACATTGACTACACACTACAGATAGAAGAGAAAGGTCTAGTATGGGACATGATAGAGAAAATCGTTGAAATAGATCAGCAGAACTGTAATGTGCAAGCAAGAAAACAGCCTAACTCAATAATCATGTTTAGTGGCATAATTATGTTTAGCTTCTAGAAAGAAAATGGGCATAAAACTTATGTATTAAGTTATGTCTAACAGTGTAATTGAATACACGGAATGAATACAAAACATCCTAAAGTTCAAGATAGAATGGTTGAGTTATGCATGCCAATAATGTAACAAAGTCTAAAATGAAAATTAAACTAGTACAAAATAAAATAAATTAAAGAACAAATGAAAAACATGTGTCTAAGCAAAATTATCATGACAATAACTGATTAACCCAGAAGAATATACATAACAAAACTAGTAATAAATAACAAAACTAGTAATGTTTAAGCTTCAAAAACAAGAATTACCAGTAACTAGGAGAAGTCCAGAAGGAAGCTGCTTGAGGAAGACTACTCTCTTTCCCTTGAATCTACCGGCAAGTAGAATCAAAACTGTTCCTGGAGTAATGCTAGCCCTGAAAACAAGCACAAAAATCCATCATTTCCTATCTAAATTCTCCAAACTAAAATCAATCAGATCGCAAAAATGAAAGGCACGAACCTGAGCTTAGTGGGCTTTGGTTTGTGTTTGTTGCGGAGTGGCTTCTTAACATCGTCAGCCGGGTAGAATTTAGGGGCCTTCACGACTGGAGCTTCGGGTTTAGGGGCTGGATCATGGCGAGGGAAAGAACCGCCGTTCTTGGCCTTGATGGCCCAGAGTCCCCTCTTGTGGTACATGGTGGACCTGGAGTATTTTCCGATACCCCTGATCAATTCGGGGTTACGGCTGACTCTGGGTGTTCTTGCGGTTTTCTGAGCTGGTGCCATTGCTGCAGCTGCTGCTTCTTCTTCCAACAAAAAAAAACCCTAATTTTGTTAAAACGTTTACAGTTCAATCTATTTATATATTCGGTCTCTTTAGGTCATTTCCTTTCCCGGCCCGAATCTCTAACCAGGCCAGTTTCTAGCCCAGCCCAATTTCACATTTTCTTATTTATATGATTTTTTTTAATTGTTTTTTTTTTGTTCTCTTAATTAATATATTGTATTTTTTTGAGAAAATTAATTAATACTGTATAGGTGTATGTTATACTTTTTTTAATTTTATTTTGATACACTATATAAAATTATTACAAATTTAATTAATGATAGATATAAATATATATGATTTTTAAAATTTATAATAATAATCATAATCATAATAATATCTATATTATTTGAGGAAAGTTTTGTTCAAAGTACAACTTCTATTCTTCAACTACTACAAATGATAAGTATGAAAATTTTAGTTTTAGTAAAAGTAATTTTCAGTTTAAATGTGCTATGTTTTTTGAGTTGTAGTTGTTTGATTCAATAAGCAAAAACTTATGTTGCATCCTATGATAGATCATATGATATGATAGTAGTTTGAATTGGTAATCATGAACTTGTGTTACATCTGATTATGATAGCTGCAGGAGGGTACCTTAAGTTCAAGTCACTTGTTTTGTTTTTTTCTTTAAAACATGCATTACGAGATTATTATACCCAGAAAAAATTTAAACCTAATAAATAACACTATTGTCTAGTTCTGAAGTAAGTTATATAATAGATATTATAAAGATGAGTAGAGTAGTTCAGTTGACAATTACTAGTTGAGTGAGAGTTATTAGTCTAGGATTCAAGTCTTGGCGGCAACATTTATTTGTATTTTTTTATAAAATATAAACAAGTTGTTGATATTTATAAATCAACAACTTTAATAAATAAATAAATAAATATATATATATATATATATATATATATATATATATATATATATATATATATATATATATATATATATATATATATATATATATATATATATATATATATATATATATATAATAGATTTTATTTTGTGAGAATTCAAAATTCTATAAATTCATTAAAAAATTGATAAAATAATTTTTACTTCAGAGATCTAACCCTAGACAACACCTTTTAAAATATATCACAATATAATATTCACTTTTATATTTCTAATAGCTATATTATATAGAAACAAAATATATACTATAATATTTAACCAATACTCATATCTCTGAACACGAACTCTAAATTATTATGATCACTTTTCCTTAAAAATTATAGTACAAAAGAAAAAAATTACAGTATTAAAAATATGAACAACAAATATATTAAATAGTAAAACATTCAAAAACCAATGAAAAGAATACAAGTAATATTTTTATTCCTAAAACTTACCATTGCCACAATAAAAATTCATATATACATAACCGGACCGGTTTACGAACCATATAATGAACCCGGTTTGATTTTCTAGAAAATGAACCATTTCAGTTTTTGCAATTAGTTATTTTTTTTTGTTGAAGGGAGTAGAAACTGGAAAATTGAGAATGAGTGCAAGTAATTTAGTGGCAGAAAAAGTGTGGAAGGAAATTGAATCTACACACACAGGTATAACATTATTGATTATTTATATAGTTTCATTTTTCAATCATTTCAATCCAAATTTTCAAACCCTAATTTTGCTTTTATTTAACAGTGAATGATGATCAACTTTATATGTAAGTATATTACTTCCATTTTACTTTTTTCTTTCAATTCATAGCATAGATTGTTGTTGTGTTTAAAATTTGTATAGTTTACATTTTTTGTTTGGTAAGAACTTTGAGGGAGCTACTAGAATAGTAGATCAAAGAGGTGTTAAGAGGATTTATGGTGAACCCAGTGGAAGGTTAATCTTTCAGGTTTCACTTTTAACCTATCTTTGTTTATTAATATAAGGAAATAAGGAATCATTGATGCTTTTGATTTAAATTAATATACTCATGTTCTTCGTAAGTTTAGGTTACGGGGGAATCACGGAAAAAAGACCAGCATATGTGTTTTGCTGAAAACTTTTGTGCATGTTATTCTTTCTTCTATGATGTTGTTAACAGAGGGGAACAACTCTGTGTAAGGCCTTATACTTCATGGGGTTTTATTTCGTAATGTTTGAAATTCACTGTAAACATTCTTATCATTGCGATGCGTTGTGTGTGTGTTCGAAATTCACTGTAAACATTCTTATCATTTCAGTGTAAACATCAGTTAGCTGCAAGACTTGCTGCATCGTTGGGATCGTACGTCGAAGTTAAGGTATCTGATGAAGAGCTAGCTTTGTTGCTTTCCAAAATATAGCCCTCACTTTTATTTATTTATTTCTTGTTAAGAAAACAAAGACCTTGTTATGTAGAAACTAGATTCGACAAAGAACAATTCATTACTGGTAAAGAAGTGTGATTAGAATGGATCTTGAAAAAGAATAGCAGAAGCACCAAAAACTATTAGATTGACTTTTCCTGTGGAAACTAGTATAATGACTTCTCATTAGTGTGATTTGTTGTTATGCTTATGGCATGTAGAGAATTTTAATTTCTTAACCGTTAAAGATTAACTCTATTTAACATTGGCAGTTAACAACTTCATACATTATTCCTTAAAATCCATTACCGCATTGTGTTTTTTTTATAGATAATACTAGTAAGTTAGTGGTTATGTTAGTTTTCAGGGTTTTAACTTTGGACCCCAACTTAAAACTTCTTCAATGTCTCTTATCTCAGAAAATTAACACTGATCACTCCATAGTCCGCCATCCGATTTTTGAGTTTGTAGACATCCCTTTGTTGGGTATAAGATGAGTAACAATATCTATACTTTGATAGCAAGGTTTCGTTTTAACCTTGCTATCTAAGTCAAATCTAACATTAATTGCTTTCAGAAAAGTATGCTAAAGGTCCAACAAAAGCACCATAGATGTAAGTTGCCGGTTCTGAATGACTATAATCACCGCGATCATCTCGAAATCCGTCGTTCTCGTTCGAACCTCCAACTATGGCTCCAACCAATATGTTAGGGTTAGGGTAGATTGAATGGAAAAATGGATTGAAACCGCCATCACAGTCTATTGTCTGTGGCTGAACTGATAGTGAAGGCAATGAAGAACCACTGTGGAAAATCCTCTTGGGAAAGTATGGACCATATACTACCATATAGGACATTCTTAGAGGATTTTCACCAAATATGTAGTCCGTCTGAAATTCAAAATTCGCAACAAAATTTGTCAACAACATGGATTAGAATTTAGAAGATATTGAAGTCACTACATGGTTGAATGAACAAGACTGGTCTATCTTTTTGCTATGGATCTTAAGGTATTTGGAGTGACGAAGAAGTTGCCGCAGTAAAATGTGTGCTTTGTAGCTGACATATACTTTGAATAGGTTGTAAGTAAGAATGTTATAGGTGTCACATATTGAAGATTACTCTCAGGTAACTTGAACATGAGTCCTCCTGCACATGCATTCAAATTAACGACCGAGATTGTCTGCTGCGTGCAATGTTGTCAATTGCAGATAGTTAAATTCTGCTATGCGAAACAATATTTTTTTGCGGAACATTAACGGTCTGTCTGCACCATTATACCAGGTATTTGACTATTTTCTACTAAATAGTGTTCTGCGGAACAACAACTCTTTGTCGAAATTCCACTATGCTATAGTGGTATAGCACAGTTACAGCGACTATTTAACAACATTGCCTCCATGTAAATTTGTGATTCATAGGCTGTATTTTGGTTAGCCTTATTGCTATAATTTGCTATGATGACTCTGCCAAGCCGACAGCATGGCATACGAACCCAAGCTTTCGAAAGTTGAGACTATCTAGAAAACAAGTTTACCTTGAATATCCCGAGTATGAGCAATAAAATGGACAAGCAGAGGAACCAAGTGAATTACTGTATGAACCTTGATATTGTAGCCGAACCAATTGAATTGCTGTATGAATCTGGAGTATTCAAAATATGATTAATTGAATTGAATGTTTGAACTAAATTGAATTAAACTATAAAAAAAAATAAACCACTTAAATGATTATTAAACTGAACTATTTAACCAAAATAATTTAAATTCAGTTTTAATCTAATTCAAAATCAGTTTTTATTATAAATTAGTTTCATTATATATTAGTGTTTAATAAAAAAAATATTAATAAATAAATAAATTTTTAAAAAATCAAATAATTTATCACAAATTTTTTTTTTAAAAAACAAATTTTTAATTTTGAAAATGAAACAGATAAATTTAAAAAATAAAAAATAAAAAAAGAAATTTTTTGAAAAAATAAACTGAAATATAATTTTCCAAAAAAAATAAATTGAAAAATTTTTTTTCTGCAAAAAAAAATGTTTTCTTGAAAAACAATTTCTTGTTTCTCATCTAAATCCAAATAACTTGCAACAGAACACACACACCCCAGCAATTTTGATGGATAACTCACAACCTCACATTTCCCACAAGGTCTTGTCCATGATGGGCGAATGAGTTAAGTCTAATGGTTCACCAACTATGTATTACATATGAATTGGCAAGGATACACAACACAAATATCGGGAACACATAACTAAGAAATTGCAAGACTACATACAAACATTACAGCTATAAATATGTCTCGTACTACTACTAGAGCAACTCCTGTTTATTCATACACCAGTGGAGCAATAAATGACACCTGATCAAACTAGAAAGAATTTGTAAGACCATGGAGAAATTAGTGTAATCACCAAGTGTTTGAGGATCTTGATCCCGCAGGATATGTGTTGGTAGAAACTGGTGACCTGAAAAAAACAAAAGCAGAAATAATTTCACCACAAGCATCACATAAATGAAAATGTGTTGCCTACAGGGGAGAGAAAAAACTAGTATGACCTCAAGTCCTTAGAACAGATATAAAAAAATGCAATATGCAGAACTTGTTGAAGAAAACTGACGCCATAATATCTACACCCTCCGGTCAATAAACAAAATATTTGCTTATAATAGTATCAGAGTGTGTATAAGTCAATCAGAAGTAAAACCCAATTCACTATGAAAATTTCCCCTAAAGATGTTTCATTTCATCATTTCCATCCTAGTCACATTTAGAAGCCTTGGCCTTGAACAAGCTAGTAGCCACCTTTTTTTTGCTATTTAATCAAGATGTAACCTTGTCAAGCAGTGCTAACCAACATGTTTTTGAAAGGGTGATCAATATTGCAATTTCAATTTTGAACCCACCTCATCAAAAGGAAGAAGGAATACATTGAAATTTGAAAGCAACACATTGAAAAGTTATGACTCATGGTAACTCCTCAATACTAAGTCTTTATCATGCAAAATCATAACACAACATGTATGTTCTAATCCAATAAACAACTCACTAAGTTTTTCAATTGCCACAGGATCAGTTGCTTAATCTACAAAACTATACAGGTAGTAACCAATGATCTCTAACAAACAAGTGACAAGCAGAAGAACGGTTTATAGCACCAATTGATCCATTCCATGTTGTACATTCAATTTAACTAATTCAACATGAACGGATAATTAATGAGAAAGAAAAGAAAAATTGAATACCTGTTTTAGGCACAATAATCACAAGGCAACAGAAGAACAATGAACAATGGAGGATCCTTTTGGAACAGAGAGAACTTTATTCAACCAACAAACTTCACCCCACAATTCCCCATCTTTGTTCTTGTTCACATCAATCTCAGCGCACCAAACCTCCATTTCTTTCCCCTTTCCATTCCCATTCCCTGGGCACTCCCAAACCACAACCAATTTTCCACCAACATCCGCCATTGTTGCCCCACAAAGAAACTTCGGCAAACCCTTATCCAAACCCTTCAATTCCTTCCACAACCTTTTCTTCATGTCGAAACCTTTGATTTTCCCCAAGTAATTGTAACAATACAGAATCCCATTTACAACACATGCTCTCCCGCGCCACCCTAGGTCAAGTTCACTCCCCACACTCTCCCACGCGCCGCTAGGAGGATCAAGCGAAACACCACCGCGGTCAGCCATGGCGTAAATCTTACCGTCCACAACGCAACTGGCGTGCATCCATTTCACGCGAATCTCCGGCGGACTGGGAATGCCTTCCCACCTGTTGGTAACAGGATCGAATAGCTCCGCCCAATTAGCTGACCTAGACCAATTATCAGGAACACAACCGCCGATGACGTAGATCTTCCCGTCGATAACCCCAGCAGCGGCGAACTCACGTGATACGCGCATGGAAGGGCCGGGAAGCCAGCGGTGAAAGCGGCAATCGAGGATCCATACATGACGAGAAGGGATATCGTTGATCGAACCGCCGATGACATAAATTGCATGTCCAATGACTGCGTAGGCAGATCCGATTGCGGGGGAAGGGAGAGGAGGAAGAGGAATGAGGTGGCTGTTGTTGTGGAGCGTGAACCATTGAAGAGTGGAGGCGCGTGTACGAAGAGAGAGGTAGAGAATGTGTTGGGTGGAGTGAAGGAGAGAACGAGCGGTGAAGAAGAGTGGAGAAGAGAGGAGAGAACGGAATGATTTGGAAACAAGGGAGAGGGTTGTGTGTTCAGAGCGTGGAACACGTACGAGACAGTTCACGGCGACATCGTCCGGTAGAAATGGAATCAGATTCAAGTTCAGGTTCTTCATACCTATCTTCTGCCTCCTCTGAGATGCATAACTACATATTTTTTCTTTTCTTGGTTTACATAGCATGTTTTAAATATGATATAATCGTTTTCCTGAAACAACTAACAATAAGTTGAGTTGGCCGAGTTGGTCTAAGGCGCCAGATTAAGGTTCTGGTCCGAAAGGGCGTGGGTTCAAATCCCACACTCAACATAAATTTTTTTCATATTTTGTTGCTATCCAAAGAAAACATAATGAATTTGTCCACCATGCCTTTAACGGTTTTTTTTTTTTTTTTTACCCTACACAACTATTGAATTCATACATTTATTTTAGAATCCTCATGGAAGTCATATTACAAAAGCATTCAACTTTATTAAAATTTTCTTGCACAACACTAGGCTTAACATTTTCCACTTAAGCTGTCTGTTGCATGAAAAGCTCTTCTTTATGCACTAAAAAAGGGATTTCATATTTCAAAGCCGGCCATACAATGAAAGCATCTCTTTTAATCTTGTTGCCTCTCTGTCTAACCTGTCAAAGTTCACAGAATTTGGAACCCTCCATCCCCAGTTTCCAAACTGCATTGGTCATAAGATTAACAATTGGTTTTCTTAGTTTCGCTTAAGTAAGCTATTGTTGCTAGAACAAACTATGAAAACTATGCCTGGAGTTTTACCTGAGTTGCAGGAATATTCATCCTGGCAGAATTCCCGAGTCCAAGAACATCTTGCATTGGTACTATTGCTGTTTGAGCAACAGAAGCCACTGCTGTCTGGATTAGTGCCCAATGAATATCATCTGGCTCGGTTATTGAAATATAACTTAATACCTGAAATATGAAAATAAAGAAGGTGATGTAATCATCCAACTCGATTAAGAAAAAACACTTCACTACCACATATCAGCTATGCCACCCACATGCGATTTCTCTTCTTGGTTTAAAGCTTCCCACCAACCCTTAATCTGTAGCAGAAACGGATCTGTTGTCAAGATTTGTTATCGTCAACAGGAGAAATTATTCAAGACAGTGATAAAAGTATGGAAATAAAACAAAAAATGTATTATAAGCTAGCATGTTGGTAGCACACATTTACAGAGGTTGCTCAGGTCCTTTCTAAGAAGATATATGAAACATCAGCAAATGCAAAGCAGAATAAATTCTTACCGTGTCATTGTCATGAGTCCCTGTATAGACAACTTGATTGCACTCGTGATTATGAGGCAAATGAGGATTATCAGGACCACCTCCAAACGCTGGACAGAGTAACAATGATAATAAGAAAATGACCAGGCTCTCATAATTGAGATCACCTTAGAGTATGATACTTTGAATGGTAAACAAAATTAGGAATTAATCATTACCAAACTGGAGGACGGCCATTCCAGGGGCTCCAATGGATTTCCTCAGTTGCACTACATCTTCAGTGATAACTCCCTGCCGTATATTTAAAAAGTCCAAAAAAATTAAGCGGTGGCCCGGCCCGGCAAGAGTTATTTATGAATTAAAACTAGCAAGGCCCTCACGAGACTGATGAAACAATATGGTAAAACTTATAGCTTGTTTCGAGAATACGTACCAAGTCTTCTGCTGTGATATTAATCTTTCCAACAGCTTTGGAAATGGCATCAAAGAAGGATGTTCCAGGTCCTACCTATGAATCATTTAAATATGAAGCTTTTAATAGTTTGACCAAATAGATCAAAGATAGAACAAAATGACAGGACCTGACCTTCCACTTTCCAACCATAGCTATTTTTGCTTCTGCATATTCATACAAATTACAAATGTTACACAAACATCACATCGAGCAAAAAAGGTGAAATAAACTCAGTATAGACTCACCAGAGGGAACAGCCCAATATCCAGCAAGTCCTCTAAAGTGGTCAATTCTAAATTCGTCATATATATCTTGTGCACGTCGTATGCGGCGTATCCACCATGAGTACCCTTCTTTCTCCATGGCTTTCCAATCATACAGGGGGCTTTTTTCATTTAAACGTGAAAATGTTAAAAATAAGAAATCGGTGATCTGAACTAGAGAGGAGCCTTCTACAATGTGTAAATACTGAAAACCCAAGGGAAAATGCTGAAAGCAGGCTTATAGAATCAAACCAAGCAAGATATTAAAGCACAGAAAAATGAAAGGAACTAAAAGGACATATTAGATGACAGGAGAGACTCGTTCTGACCATGACTACATAATGAGCAGATAGATACCTTTAAGGAAAAAAATCATTTTATGTTGAGATCAGGACAAGAATTGAAAAATGAAGATGAAAAACTAAGAGTTATGGCTAAACATTTATCATAGCATTAGCTTTAAACCTTCCCCACAGCTGACCAGTTTCGCTGAATGCATCAGGAGGCACACCACTGACTAAAAGAGGAAATCCTTTCTTGTTCTGCCAGATAAATAAGTGGAAATGGTTTATTATCACAAATTACAAAATACTCCAAAAAATGGTTGGTTTAGACTTCATATTTCAGAGACACGTTCATTGGTGACTACTAACCAGTGCAAACTGGTTCTTATTTGCCCAAACATCTGCACTGTGATAACCAACATAAATGGGCATGTCTCCCATTATTCTGATTCCCCTACTCTGTGCATAGTTGCGAACTTTCTGCCATTGTCTTTGGAACAAGAACTGTTGAGCAATAAATACATTTATCTGCATGAAAGAGTATAAATGATACATCAAGAACACTTCTGCCTATAAGCAGGGCATACAACAAGAAATTATTAATGATAATTATAGCAAGCAGGATTCTTTATGATCTTACAAAATCTCGCTTTTGTTCATAAATATCTTCTAGAGCTACAAGATGGCGGTTTTTTAAGGGTTCGGGCCATTCGTACCAACTGAGTGTGTTCAAACTGTCATCAATAGCAGCAAAATAAGCTGCATCTTCAAGCCAACCTACAACGTTAAAAGATATTACTTCTTTACAAAAGAAAATTCCCAAATAAGTTGTTTTAACTTTTAATAAACCTCGCTTGGAAAAAAAAAGAATGTAGGCAATGCTCAAGAGTAAAGAAATCCTAACCATTTCTCAAAAGAAATTAAAACCTCCATTATTATGATTTTGGGTGCATAAACTTAATTGTGTCACAACTCACAAGTTCTAGAAATAGGTTCTTTGTACACCCTAAACTAGAGTAATGAAGACCTTCATTCCTTTTGAAGAATGGAGAGGATTCTTACCCGATGTTCAGCCCGATGCATCCTCTTTTGAAAAAACGCCAAACAAATTTTGAATGTTCAAAGTCTTTTGTCCATCAGTATTTTACTTATTACAATCACAAATCCTAATGATTCTTTCCTTTGAACTTCTGCATCACATAGTCCTAAAACCCTTAAATTATCTACGTTGCAAGCATCAGTACGAATTTTCACACGTTTTCAACTATTAGCTTGTTTCTAGTTTGAATTGATTGCCTTGCCTCGATCATAGATCAGAAATGAAGGAGAGTTTCTAAATGTAATTACATTGTGTTTAATTGAATTTTCACATCAGAGAAAGTTTCTATAACTTGGTATTGTCCGGTTGAATAATTTTAGAAAAATGAAAAATTAATTGAGAGAAATGTAACAAAACATGATCAAGGATGTTTTTCATATCAACTATGCATTGCATTCTCATGTAACATAAATCAACTTTTTTATAAGTTGCTGTCACTAAAGTGCGACATTTAAGCTAACATGAAACACGAGTATAGAATTACAAGAGCAACTAAATGAGTGCCTCACATGATATGTTAGGATCTCTGCGAAAATTTTCAAGCTGTGTTTTGAGTTCTCCTTTGCTTGAAATAAGCCTCTCTGCAGCCTGAGGAAAATTAACATAAAATACCATATGCACACAAGGCATGAAACGTTCAATGTTCTAAAGAAAATAAAGTAATGCTAGTATAATAAAAGGAAGAATCTCAAAAGACCACAAAAATAAAAATAAAATAAAATAAAACTCTTAGGATCAGTAACTGGCTAACCATAGAGCACTTGCGATCTATTGCAATTCACCATTATGAAACTAAACTTTTCCACGAAAATAAAATCCTATCTATAGATTATTACTCAAGCAAAAACTACATGCATGTCCTTGACAAAACTATTGTGATGAAACAAGTGTGACCGATGAAATGACTAGAAAACTGATAAAATGTTCCCTGACTACCGATGAAATAGATCCGGCAAACCTCTAGAAAATGGACGTTTGAGCAAAGGACAATTATATCATCAAATTGCTCAGGGATAAAAAGATATTCAATTGAGTGCATGATCCAGACAATTTTAACCCCTTTTTACACTTTGAATGAGGTACACAACAACACTATACTTGTAACATCTTACTTTAGTTATCAAAGGATCCTTAAGTTCAGCAACAACTGAAAAATTCACACGCTCCGCATCACTGCATTCATTTAATAAAAACTATAAGATGAACACCAAAAAGAAAATAGTTCAAAACTAAATCGCTTATACATATAAAACCTCTCACATTGGTTGAGGAAGCTCGTGTTTTTCCAACAATCCATCCTCAACAAGCTCTTCAAGAGAAATCAAAAGCGTGTTACCACAATTCGCATCCTGAAAACGCAAAATTAGAAACCACATTGTCTTGAAAGTTGATGATGATGTTAAGCAACTCTATAACAAAATTAAGAACCTGGCCGGAGTAAGGTGATCCTTCTTCGTTAGCCTTTCTTCCAGGGGGCACGAGAGGAAGAACCTGCCAAACGGAGCAACCGGTGCGGTGAAGCCAGTCAATGAAACGAAGTGCCTCAATTCCAAGATCGCCGATTCCGTATGGACTTTGAAACGACGTCGGGTGGAGAAGAATACCGGCTCTTCTACGGAGGTGGAGTTCGGGCTTTGGAAGCCAGTCTCCGTAATTTGGCGGTAAATCTTGGTCGACGGTGAGATGAGATAAGGATGTGGTAGACATAGAGGAAGAAGCGCGAGTGATAGAAAGTGGTGAATTGGGTTTGAATTTGAGAATGGGTGATGAGTTCCTGCGATGTAGTTGTGTGAAAGACGGTGTTGTAATGGTGAGACTTAGAGTCAAAGACATTTCTTTCTTACTTTGGTTTGAGTTGCGTTGTTTCTGTGTTTTAGTGAGAGAGGTGGGAATGAAGAGTGGCGTGGACGCAGGAATGGAAACACGTGAGTTGAGAGAGAGATGACAAGTACGTGAGGTGTTATTTTCTCCCCTTTTTTTTTTTTTGGTAAATATTTTCTCCCTTTCTATTAGGCTATGTAGAATGATTTATATATTCTACACCTTATTTTTTATTTTTTATCATCCACATCATCTTCTTTTTCTTTCACTTAATAATTTAAAACACATTCAATTTTTAATCACTATAATGATTTTTTTTATATAAAATTCAACATCATATATCACCACCATTCACAACACACTAAAAATCTAAACATTCACAACAACCAATAAGATTTTGTAAAATATTTTATGAGCCTCATTTCCTCCTCATTCAATATGTTGAATGTTTTCAACACCAATTAGTTCACCTCATTTTCAACACCCCTTTCAACATTCCATTGCATGCATTCAACTATTAGATTTTTTTTGGGAATTTCTTTCCCCACCTAGTGGGGTTCTCCTTCGCGCCAGGTGAAAATACAAAAATACATTCAAGTTTCGTAAGTTAACTTACGAAATCATCTCGGAGGTGGACTTTTGCAAGTTAACTTACGAAATAATCCAATAATTTCTGAAAATAAGGTGAATTCGGAAGTTAACTTGCGAATTCACCTTGTTGGGTGGATTCGTAAGTTAACTTACGAAGTTTGGGTTGAGCAGATTTATAAAATATTTAACACAATTCATATCATTCATTCAACTTAATTCATAAAATTACATAGTAGATGCAGAAAACTAGATTTCATATTATTATAAATGGGAAGCTATGGACGTTGCAACATCTTGATAACATCTTCCGCCGATCTATGAAGTGACGCATCCATCTCAATCAAATCTTTTGTTGAGTAATGATAAAAGGTCTCCCACATAACCTCTAAGTCGTCGTCGTTCTTCAGCTCAAACCGGGTGAACTTGACCTTTCCTTCAACATCAAGTGAAGGTGAACGGTACTCCAACTTGACCACCTTGCGATTATCTGGATACTACAACAAAGAATGCAATGTCGTAATGAGTTCGTCGTACGGGGTGTCCTGCGAGAGCCTGAATTGAATTGGCTCACACGCAGCGGTGAAGTAGACAAACACAAGATGTGGGTAAGTTTGTGTCATTTTTCTGGTTTTGGTTTGTGATGGAGAAATGAATGAGTTGTAGACTCAATTTATAGCAAAATTCATAACAGCTAACATTTTGCAAGTTAACTTCGAAATGTTCTCTATGTTGTTTTTTAAAAATAATCAGGCATAACTCGCAGGTTAACTTGCGAAATACACTAAATCAGGTAAATTCGTAAGTTAACTTACGAAATATTCTCTGTGTTTTTTTATAAAAATAATCAGGTATAATTCACAAGTTAACTTGCGAATTAATCTGATTTAGTGCATTTCGCAAGTTAACCTGCGAATTATGCAGAAACATAAGCAAAACTCAGTTTTGGCTGAAACAAAATTTTGTTTTGTGGTGTTTTTAACATTCAAAAAGTAATACATATAGATAAAATGGAGTATACATAAGACTTATATATATATATATATATATATATATATATATATATATATATATATATATATATATATATATATATATATATATATATATATATATATATATATATATATATATATAAACAACCGCCGAACAAATCATCCAATATATATGAGATATATCAATGAAGTCGCCATCAAACGTTTTTTATCCCGCCGAGAGGGAAAGATAAACATCGAGTAAACCTGAGAGAGAGAAATTACGGTCTTGCGACCGAGAGATCGGGTAAGGAAGTCTGTTACTCAAGGGGAAGGGATTAGCACCCCACGCGCCCGTAGTACTCTACGGTATCCTCTTTTACTTTCTATCTAATGGGTGCAAAGGTCTAACTATATCTGTATATGAGGTATAATACATGCAAGAAGAAATGAAGAATAAAGAAATAAAGAAAGGAATAAAAGAAAGAAAACACGGGGAAAAGAAGAAAATATTTACAAAGGTTGCTCGATTAAGCCCCGCGACAGGATGCCTACGTATTCCCTCATGCAATGGGAAAATCAGAGCGTCGTAGTTCGGCTCACATATTTTGGTTGGTTTGTGTTTTTTAGTTTAGGAGACGAGACAACAAACAACGATGACGAAACACCCCCATGATGAGGAAACATCAGCTACAGAGGGGATGACAAAACATCAGCAACAGACGGGATGATGAAATATCAACAACAGACGGGATGACAAAACACCAGCAACTGATTCAAATGATTCATGTCCTTCCAGATGCCTTCCTTTCTGACATTTAATGGTGTGAAGGTTTCACCCGGCCTTAGGGTTTGACGTAATCGTGGCTGAGGTCGCTTCTCCTGGGTACGTTCCCGAGACGTTGATTGATCCCGGGACCGGGTCCTCTGATTCGAGCTATCGTCTTGGTCCCTGCTTTTCTCTTTAGCATCACGGGTCCTCTTCTCCATGTTGCTCTCTTCACCTTTTACGTAACACTCTTCTCGGGTGATAACTTCATCCATGCTCTTAGCCGGCTTCTAAGCCAATGACTCATTGAATTGCCCGACTTTGAACCCATGCTGAAATGCCACCCCAAAGATCTCTTGATTAGGGTGGGAAACCTTTATGGCCTCCTCATTGAATCTAGCCATGTAGTTACGCAACGACTCTGCTGGAAGCTGCCTGACACTAAACAACGAGGTGTTAGCTACCTTCCGGTGACAATTTGCAGAGAACTGCTGAATTATCTTTCTGGTAAAATCCTGGTAGCCTATCACGGAGAGTCGTGGCAGGCCCATGTACAACCGTAGCACAGATTCCCTGAAAGTACCAGCCATTAGCTTGCATTTCAAGGAATCAGATGCCCCTATCAACACCATGGTATTATTGACTAAAATAATATGCTCCCGAGGATCAGTCTTTCCATCATATGTTGCCATAATAGGAGGTTTAAAATTCTCTAGAACGATATTATCCCAGATAGTCTGGGACAAATGTTGTGGTTCCAATGGCTCTTTCTCCTGCTCCTCAGTTTCGTCCTTGATTCTTTGTTGAAGAGCTAGGACACTATCTTGAAGGGTGTCATTATGTTGACGTAAATCATTAATCATAGCCAGCAACTGCGCCAAGTCTGGCGGGTCAATCCCTGGAGGTGTTGTTGACATCGTGCTTTCAACTATTGTGCGGTGGCCTGGGATAGATTTCACCGAGGCCCCACGGTGGGCGCCAAATATTCTTGATAGAATATTTATTTGAGTATATTTAGGGATTTGGAGCAGCAAGTGTGTTTCCTTGAGCTCCAAGCTATGTATCTTGCTTATCCTTCACTCGGGAGCCCTTTTATAGAGGTGTTAGGACCTCATTAATCACTAACTGTAACTACCATGTCTCTTCCTTAACCATAACTGCACAACTATAACTATCCATAACCTCTGCTATTATAAACAATAACGTGCGCCATCAAGAGTTCTTTTGACAGTTTCATCCTTTAATTGGCCGACCAGTTTGTAACGCCCGAGCCGAGTTAGCTATAATCGCCTAAGACGAGCTAGTAGTCGGCTCTACTTAGTCTAATTAACAGTAACCCGACTATACACATCATACCTCGGCCAAATATACTTTATGAATGAACATACACACACATACACACACACACATATATATATATATATATATATATATATATATATATATATATATATATATATATATATATATATATATATATATATATATATAGAGAGAGAGGGAGAGAAAGTTAGTTTTCTATACTTTTAGAAATTGGAAAGTATAAGTCTTCATAAAATTTCCATGCATTTTCATATATTATGTAGTGTTATGTATATTTAGTTATATTTGAACAATTTGAGTTTCATGTACAACTGAACTACTTCTTAATGCAGTATTTGAACAATTTGAGTTTCATGTACAACTGAATTACTTCTTAATGCAGTAATGAAGTTTTTATATCAGATCAACAGCGTAGAGACATTCATACTAGTAGAGGTTGTTAATCAAAGTTGATTACAAAGAGCTCTATCCAATCTTCTTTTAATAAGACCATTACCAAGCCTTTCATTGGGCTAATTGTAAGGAGAACTCTTGATCGGGATGTCCACCAAATTGTTACTGTCATACTACTCCCTCCGTTTTAAAATGAGTGTCGTTTTAACAATTAAAATTTGTTTCAAAATGAATGTCATTCTCACATTTCAATGTATAAATGATTATCATTTTTCCAATTGTGTCATATAATTATTACACTTTACACTAGTTTCAATACATTAATAAGACTAATTTAGTAAAAATACAATATTCTATGACAATATTATTACATTCTTTAATCTGTATACACAAATATTAAACGACACTCATTTTGAAACGGAGAGAGTAGTTCACAAAAACAACCATGTGTAATTTGTTAGGGGAGTGTCTACCACGATGCTCATGAGAACTCATCATAGCATTGAAGTCCCCCAAAAATCACCAAAGGATTTTATTTTTACTAACAATATGTTCTTGCTACAAAATGATATCTAGGATATTATGGGATTCGAAGGCTCAAGTGAGGCTAATTGGCCTCCAAGCTATGGGTCTAGCTTACCCCGCAGTCGGGAGCCCTTAGATAAGAGGTATGGCGTCTCCCGTGCGTGGAGCAGAGAGAGAGAGGTTATGAGAGAATTAGAGAGAGTTCTTGGTTGGGATCCATTCTCCTTGGCCATTGGCCTCTATATTTAGCATAACTATGATTAATGACCATGATGGTGTAACCGTCCATTAATACTTGTAACGCTCATAACTGCCTTTTAATGACTTGTAACGTTAGTAATCATCACATAAGCATTATAACGTTTTTAACCGTTCTTCAATGGATTACGTAACTGCGACCAACCCAGCATGGCACTACCCGACCAACATAGCTAGGCTGCGGGCATATGCCTAGCGCGTCCGACTATAATACCCGACTCTTGATCAAGGGTTCCACTGAGGTATTGCTCGATTAACAGCTAGTAGGCCCATCCCGATTTCTTTCTATCACTCCTAGACCGGGCAGTAGATTTTATGCATGAACATAAGCCCACCAAGCATATGGCTTCTAGTTGAAGCCTTATGGTCGATTAATAGAAGTATGAATCTTTGCTCCGGGCTGGACTTCCAAAATTTGAGATATGGCTCGATGCAAATTTTGCTACGTCGTGACCCGTGTTTGCCATTTTCTATGTTTTAAGCAGGCATTAATTCACCGGAGTTTAAGTTGCCACGAGCTTTTATTTAACTTAAGTTAGCTTAAAGTACATAAATCATAGCCGAGGATCTTATAGTACTCGTCTATTTTAATGGTTCAGTTTGTTCGGAGATGGTTCAGTTTGACAAGGAGTATTTGTTTACACGGGTCTATACGTGATCGATCATGCAGTTTCGGGCATTCGACGAGCCTTATGTAGACTTACAGTGGGTTAACATTATCATCGCAACCCTCTTCAAAGGCATTAGCATTTTACAGTGGTCTAACGCATAAGTGACCGTATAACTTAAATAATCATTCAAATGCAACTGATGAATAATTTAAAGAATCACCTAAAAGAATCACCTAATGGTGACTAATGCCTAGCATATCAAGGTCCATGTCATTCTGGAAGCATTTTGATGTACTGATCGCTACTGACTTAGTAAAATTAATAAAATTTAGAATGGTATTACAGATTCAATCATAGATCCATCGTGTATTCCAAGTAGAATTTGAAAAAGAATATTAATGAATCTTAGATCCATCGTGTATTCCAAGTAGAATTTGAAAAATAATATTAATGAATCTTAGATCCATCGTGTATTCCAAGTAGAATTTGAAAAAGAATATTAAATAAATACTACCTATTTATACAAGTGATATATTTACTCTTGCAAATGAAGGACTAATTGATTGCCAGGGTCTATCAACCATACTAATGATTTACATAATTCATACATACCATTTGTAATACTTGACACAACTTATATAGTGAATCAATACACATTCGCCGGAGTTTTACCTTCAAGCAACATCTTAGTGTATTTAGGCCGAGGTACCTTTTCAACTTTCATGTGATTCTAATATAATTATGCAGAATATGAAACCATTGCAGACATGCGGCAGGGCGTACTGAACCGACGTATATCAAAATCTAAAGCATTATTAACAATTGGCTTTGGATTGTGTCTGTTAGTACATTTATCCTGCATTCAAGGCCTATCCCTTAAAAAATAGTTATTAAACAAGATCATACGGGATTTAATAATTATAACAAGCTTAAAATCAATGCAATATCAAGAATTTTTAGATACCGCATCAAAGTATAACTTATCATGATTCTGAGTTCTTGATTATGACTGTCATGTCAGCCTGTTACGTGACAAAACAACCATGTTAAGTGATAACTAGGCATTCGAACCGTCAAGAGCAACATCGGTAGGGCTCGTATCTTGTTGAGAACTAAATAGCATGAGCCGCCATAACAGACTTTCTACTCAATTCCGTTCAACTTCAATGTACGATTACAATTCCAATCCTGCAGCATAATTCATCATTGTGAAATTTCAACTCCTAATAACAGTAACTACCGATAAATTGATAAATCATAATGGAGCCCCCTATTAAGGTTTCAATTTATTTTATGCACTGAATATGCTTTCCATATGATGAATATTCATGCCATTTAGCGAAGAAAGAAGACAAATAACTAAACGTTCACTAATCATAACTATGAATCAACATTGTAGTGAATCACTTATCTTTTACTGTCGGTATTGGCACCATGATTTAGGTTTGCCCTTCATTTAACACGCCAATTGTGGCACTTCTAGAGTCATGACCAGTGTATCGAGTATCATAAAATCCATCCCCTTCTAGTGCTCATCCCATCAGCCGCGTATTTCTGCTGTAGTAATGTGATGTAGTCTAGAATTGTTTTGTCAGCCTTTTAAAACTGCTTTTAATAGCTTTAGGAAACGCATTCTGATATTCAGCAATTCCTGCATAACATAATTACAACTTTTAATACCAAAGGAGGAATGTCACCCTGTCTTATACATTGTATTATATTGGAAATCAAACATAGATGGTAATCCCTTCACACTTTGCAAAACCAGATCACTAATCATAATTCTCAAGTCATCTAAATAACTACTGTATAAAGACATATGCAATAAACAGCCAGCCATCCATATCGTAACAATAAGTGTTTTAAAGGTCACGACTTTATCAATGTTTAACAGTAATCAACGTCTTAATCATAACGCTTGCCACAATCATAACTCTAGCTGTTATAAACAAACAACAATCAATCGATTATGACCGATCACTAGAACAGTAAGAATCGCTTATCAGGGAGTCGACGATGTGATTCTCGTTTGTTCTGCATAGTGTGAAGGAGTTGTCGAATACGCATTTGCACTTCAATCCCGTTATCTTCTCCATTATTGATGCCGCAGTCATTTAGTAATTGAGATTCAAATTAAAGGCGTGGTGACTCCCTGCACCTCTATCATATAACAATGCCGCTTAATAATTCTAAGATATAAAATTTCAAACATTCTAAGAGCAAGCATGCTACAAATCCATCACAATCCGATCCTAGATACAAGCTATTCGAATTATAATGACCTCTTTTATCAAATAATCATAACACACATCACACATGCATTTTCACATCCGTGATGACTTTCCAATGTAACAGGTAAAAATGAGTAAAGTTTACTTATCTTTGGGGGTCGACTTCGATGGGCGAGAACCAAAATCGGGTTCAATCTCTGCACTTTTTGGTATAACATCAGTCGCAACACCTTAATTTGCCATGTCGACGACATGATCCTTCAACGAATCACTTATCGGTGTACGACCCTTCATTTCCCCAACGTTGAATTGATTCATCCAGTTTGCGCCAGGAATGCTACCAATCTTGCTCTTGCTGGATCGTGTACCACCGGCAATGACCGGTTATCATCGGAGAACAGATCGTTAAATCTGGAAATCGTGGCGAGATTGTCACTTTGATGGTATTCCCGGAAAGGGTCGATGAAGCTACTTGTGCGTATCGGTGGCAGAAATAAAGGCCGTCCCCAGATCGCTACTTTTGAACTTGAGGACAACCGAAAATCGCCTTACTGGTTTTTCTTATCGTATCTACCCTCTTCGAGACTGTTGGCAAAGTTCACGCATAGAGACTCATGGTGTTTAAGAAGAATTGTCACAATGAGCAATAGAATGGTCAATACCCCAAAAAGCACGAGCTGTAAGCCTCATGTTTAAGTATAGGGCTTGTTTTAGCACCATAGCAGTACAAGACATGTGTGTTTTTATATGAGTGTCACCTGGAAAGTTTCACTGAGGTCCCACGGTAGGCGGCGTCAAATATTCTTGTTAAAAAATGATCTCAAGCTACAAACTATGTGACTAATAATAATATTTATAAGAGACATCACATAAGATAAGACATTTGTTAAACAACCCAAGGTAAAGCATAAACATTATATTTACACATCAATTCTTTGTCAAACAAGATAAAAGCCGAATCATATATAAATATAACACCAATTTATGCATCAATACACACATCAAATTTTACTACCCTAGTTTTGGATAATCTCATTCTAGTTAATCAACTCATCTTGCACTCATTCTCAAACCTATATAAAGTATGAACCAAACCTCATCATCAAACATACAACACCTCACAATTAAACAACAGTTCTTAAATCCTCACAAAAAATATAGAAAGTTCAGGCCCAGGATTATTTCCCTCAGGACTCAACATATAAAGAGTCTCAGAATCCTTAGAACCAACTACATGTTCAAAAGAAGCTCTCATATAAGCCAATTCTCCATCAACATCATCAACTTCATTTTTCAATGGAACAACACCTGCTCCCATTGTTATAGCTTTAAGAAGTTCCATAACACGTAGGTCCTCTTCTGTAGCTTCTCTCTTCACACCATAACCCGTTTTCTTCCCATTACAATACATTGTCCATAACGGTTCTTCAACCAACAATGTCTTATCTTTTTCTTGTCTTTTTTCACATTCCAGTGCAATTCTCACCATTCCTGCCGCCATTTCCTTCTGTAACACGCTTGTTTGCATGGAAAGTTCAATGACCAATGAAGGTAGACACTTTGGATTCTCTTGAACGGAGAGACTAACACGTCCTTTCCGGTGACCGAACAACGTTCCAGAGACTTTTGTCCCGATGCTTCCACCAATGTTTTTATGATGATGGTGGTGGGTGTCATTAGGCCCTGTTGGGATAGTAGGGAATTTGCAAGCGGGGGTTATGATGGGAAACGAACGGAAAACAGAGCGGAAGACACGGATGACTTTTGGTTTGTGTTTTCGTTTTTGAGAGGGTTGAATGAGGGAGATACTCTGAGGAAGTGGTGGTGGAGATGGTAATGTTGTTGTTGTTGTTGAAGTTGAAGAATTATGAGATGTTGAGGCGGGTGATGAAGATCTTGGTTCCTCCATTGGTTGGTGATTGAGAACAAGGAAGAGAAGATGAGTGCCATCAGAGAAGAGAGAAAGAGAGAGAAAGAGAAAGGGAATTGGTTGCAACAAGTTTTGAGAATTGAGCGTTCAACGTTTTGGCTTGATTTTTTTGAGGCTTAAGATGATTCTTCGGGGCTTAATTTGTTTTTCAAACTATTTTTTGTCTTAATTTTACAACTTCTCTTGATTGAGCAAATGGTGTAAAATCTTTAAATAGAAAAAACTTCTATATTAGTTTTATTTTTTAACTGGATTATAGTTGTTATTATATAATGAAAGAAAATTACTTTTTAAATTCATAAAAAAATATGTATATATTTTATTTTGTTGAGGATATAATTCTCTGTGTCAAAGTAGATTTTCCCGACCCATAAAAGGGTGTATCAAAATTAGTCTATTGTATGTGTCGAAATGTTAAAGCAGGTTTTTCGATTGAGTCTTGACATAGACCTATTTTAGTAGTGTTAATTGAATTAAGTATTTTGAGTTTTTATAGTTTTGAGCTTTGCCTTAGGGAGGAAGCAAAACCAAAACTATAAATTGGGAATAACCCCTATTTTTGTAATTACTCCACACTTTTAATTACATAATAAAATCACAAGTTTGTGAATAGAGAGAAACTGTGCAGAAAATACTTTCTTATACCTTTGTTCAAACCCTAACTTCTCTTACTTCCCAATGTTCAATTGATAGAAGAATGGTCATTAATCTAGTGATTGTCACGAAAAACAAAAGAATCAAGAAAGTGATGCAAAGTTTTCAAAACATGAAGAAGAAGAAGATATGGTGATAATGGTCACAACAAGGGATGAAGGAGATTCAATGACCAATGACACTTGGACTCAGGATGCTCATCACACATGTCTGAAAGGAAAGATTAGTTTGTCAACATAAAACCCTCAATGAAGAATATGGTGAAATTTGTAAATGATAATACTTTAGCAGTTGAAGGTATTTGTGATGTTCTAATTATGAGGAAAGATGGGAAAAGGTCATTGATTTCTAATGTATTGTATATACCAGACGTGAAAATTAATATGCTAAGTATAGGGAAGTTGGTTGAAAATAACTACAAAGTGTCGATCGAAGACAAGATGATGAGAGTTTTTGACTATAGTGGAAGGTTGATCTTGAAGGCTCATACGTCTCATAATAAAACCTTTAAGATTGAACTTAATATGATAGAGCACAAGTGTCTTGCGACTGCAACTGGTAAGGATGTAAGTATATGAAACTATCTACTTGGCCATCTCAACTTCAAAAACATCAGAGATTTGAGAAGAAGAAATATGGTTTCGGAGTTACTAGAAATCAACATTCCCAACAAAGTTTGTTTGGAGTGTGTGCATGCGAAGAATCACAAGAACAACTTCTGCAAGGATGCATGAATCAAGTCGAAGGCAATCCTTGAAGTCATATCACTACTACAAATACCACATGTAATGTAGGACGCGAAATTTGTTTTACCTCGGTATCGTAAGTGAGGTAAATAAGGTCGTCATGAAAAATAAAGACTTATCACCTCGTTGTTTAAAATACCAAGGGGTGTTTTAATAGCGCATGGATTTGATCCACAACGTCTGCATTTTTATTATTTTCAATAATAGTGCCTCTTGTGGCTCAGTTTTTAAATAAAACTGAGGGTAAATTAGTAGTACTTTTTTTATATTTAAACTGGTTACATTGTTTACACAGAAAATTAACAAAATACTTTATTTACAAAATACAATGTTTATCCAGAATATTAAACTCGTCACATTGTTTACACAAAATATCAATACAAGAGTTAATTTTTCCTTGAAGAACCACATGTTGGACCTTCAAATCCTTGATATCTTGGAAAGATTAAATGTTTTAAACAATATATTTTATATTACTTTTCATCGCATCTGTTTCTTATATTAACAGAAAAAGGGTTAGATAAATAAAAGGTTAAATGAAAAAAGGATTAGATGAAAAAAGGGTTAGATAAATAAAGGGTTAAATGAAAAAAAAGGTTAGATGAAAAAAAGGTTAGATAAATAAAGGGTTAGATGAAAAATGAATAAATAAATATTTAAGTACATAGACCTTAAAAACAAATAATTTTCCGCTCTTGCAATCCATCACAAAGAACACTTCATAACAAAGACTCTTGTATATCTTAAAGCGAATGACAACTTCAAGCGCTTCATATGACATCCTATTATCAATTTTTTATATTCAGGATGTTTTTATAATGGAAGTTAACCTAGTTCTCACGCGGATCACCAATGGAAGTGTCTTGACCGTTGATAGTCATGAAATGGATGACAGGGATTTAATTAATGGTGGTGACAAATATCATCAACTTTAATGCTAAAATATCCCCTCGATTTTGTGAAAAACCAATGTGAAAATATATATTTTAATTATATTATTTACAAAGAATATCAGAAACACAATATATTACAACAAATTCCCACTAGTGCTCAAAGCTTACTGAATTTAACAAAAGTATAACCTTTATTCAGCCCCGCTTTGCAAATTAATTGTAAAACACATTAAATTATCAATCATCATTATTTTCAACGTATAAACACTAAAAGTTCTTGAGAAGAAATTTGGTAGCGAACTTGAAATTTATTGGCAAGTAGACAAAATTAAGGTAGAAAGTGTTTTTAACCATAGATCTTTGGTGGAATCCTAATTTTGTTGCATACCTTTATGTTGGAAATAAAAATAAAAAAAACATAACTTATCCATCTTCGGATAAGTTATTTTAATTTCTCTAAATCATGCATATTATGTTTTGTTATGTAGTACTTCGATGAATACAAGTGTGCATATTACACGAAACTTCAGTTGGAAGAAGTCAAAGAAGAATTGTGTCAATATTTTATTGAGCAAAGAATCATATAAGGTATGAATACATTATTGTGTGAAAAGTGTTATGAATACATTATTGTGTGAATACATTATTGACCGTGTTATTATGTTCATACCTTGCAGGACCAGGACCGCCCGCTCATCAGAATTTGGCAATTTTGAACTGATTTTATTAATTAGGGTTGATTTAGTTGTTGTTAGGGTTGATTTTAATAGGGTTGATTTAGTTATTGTTATGGATGACTTTGTTATTGTTAAGGCTGATTTGGTTCTGTTAGAAATATTTGAATTAAATTATACTGGTGTACATACATTTTGGATTACAATGGTATATAATGTAATGGTATTATAATGTCTTTTTTTGCATATATTTTGGTATTATAATGGCATATATTTTGGATTACAATGGATTACAATTGTATATTACAGATTTATGGGATTACAATTGAATATTCCAGGTTTACAGGTTATTATTGAGCGTGTTATTATTCCAGGTTTAAACCAAAATATAGACCCAAAAGTGCTGCCTATAGACACTTTAGAAAGCGCTTTTCCTGAAAAAGTGCGTATACATTAGGCAGCGCTTTTGAAAATGCTGCATAATGTATACTTTAGGAAGCGCTTTTTCAGAAAAAGCGCTTTCTAAAATGTACATTAAACAACGCTTTCAAAAGCGCTGACTTATGTATATCTTAGGCAGCGCTTTTCCAAAAAAAGTGCTTTCTAAAATAGGCCTTTAACAACGCTTTTCCTTGAAAAAACGCTGCCTAAAGATGCATACAAAAAGCATAAAAGACATTCTAAAGTAGGCCTAAGAAAGCGCTTTATAGGAAAAAGCGATGCATTAGGCCTACTTTAGACAACGTTTTTGTCTAAACAAAAAGCGTTGCTAAAACCTATAGCAGCACCACCTACGACATCGCTTTTAAAGACAAAAACGCCTTCGTAGGTCTTTTATGGCATAACGACTCCTCGCTTGTGCATGTTATCCTTAGATGGAATTCTATTCTTAAATAATCGCCACACAAAAATTGCTACCTTTACCGGGACGAATTTATTCCAAATTTCTGCAAGTTTCATCCTTTCGACTTTAACTGAATTCTCCATAATTGCGGTATATGCATCCTTAACATTATATATCCATGTACCCCATGTCCAAGTATCCACTTTCTCGGTATTAATGACGATCCTTTGCAATTTTTCCTTCAATCCTTCCTCCATCATGGACTCTTCAGTAGATAAGTTCCTATTCCAGTTGAAGTTCCAAATGCACGTACTTCTTGCCAACTCCTTTACTCTCATAGTTTTATCTTGACATATTGCGTACAAACTCGGAAAACTATCTTTAAGTGCAACGTTTTCACACCATGGATCTGTCCACACGAATGTGTCCTCCCCATTTCCTATAACTCTCTTCAGCTTTCTTGATAACCAATTCCGGTCAAATCCCCCTGTTCCGTTTTCTATACTTCGAATATCCTTTCACCATGTTGAACAATTTCTCCCTATTCCCCTAATCCTACAGTTTGTCTCGCCATACTTACAAGCTAAAACCTTGTACTAAGTGTTATTTTTGTCTACCATAAGGCACCATTTCCATTTGTCTAACAACGCTAAGTTAAAAGCTTTTAAATTTTTATCCCTAATCCCCCTTCCCCCTTCGTTCGACACACCTTGTCCCATTGAACCCCACTTGATTTTTTTAGCAGTCTCACTCCCACCCCAAAGGAAATTTTTAAACAAAGATTTGAGTTTGGAGATAATACCTGACGGTGCTTTGAAGAAAGAAAGGAAGTAGACTGGTATAGCATACAAGACTAATTTTAGGAGAACAACACGGCCACCAATGGATAAATGTTTGTTGTTTCAGTTGAACAATCTTCGACTGACCGCATCTATGACTAGTTTCCATATTCCTTCTCTCCTAGGGTTACTACCAATTGGGAGTCCCAAATATTTAAATGGTGTGCTCCCGATTTTGGAATTGAGAACATTAGTTGCGTCCTTCATCCAAGTCTGGTGAATATTAATACCAACTAGAAGGCTTTTATGAAAGTTTACCTTCAATCCCGACACCACTTCAAATAATTGAAGAATTGACTTAATTGCCCACACATTTTTCTAGCTCCTTTTACTAACAATCAGTGTATCGTCGACATATTGCAGGTGTGAAATCGATATTCCTCCCCGACCAAATTGATAACCATCAAATTTACTCAATTGAACTGCTTTTTCCAACATTACATTCAGATCATCTGCTGCTATTAGGAAGAGAAGTGGCAATAAAGGATTGCCCTGTCTAAGTCCTCTACTGACCTTAAATTCTTAAGTAGGGCTCCCGTTTACCAAAACTGACACTTGGCATGTACATAGACATTCTGAGATCCACTTTCTCCATTTCGTGTGAAATCCCATTCTCTTCATGACGAAATCTAGGTATTGTCAATCCACTTAATCATATGCCTTTTCAAAGTCAACTTTGGACAATAACGCTTCTTTATGTTTTCTCTTTGCATCATCTACCAATTCATTCGCTATAAAGATGTTGTCCACCATCAGCCTATTCTCCATGAATGCGAATTGTGAAGCTGAAATTATTTTTTGAATCACCCCTTTCAATCTATTTGCAAGTACTTTGGCCAGCACCTTATACATACACCCGATTAAGGATATAGGTCGAAAATCCTCCAATCTTATCGAATTTTCTATCTTTGAAATAAGTGCAATAAAAGCATTATTAATGTCGCGACTCAACCTATCATTGCAGTGAAATTCGATAAGAAATCGCAGGAAGTCTTCTTTGATCAGCTCCCAAAAATCCTTGATAAATCCAAAATTAATTTCATCCGACCCTGGGCTCTTCGTGCTCTCGCAATCCCAAACCGCTCTTTTAACCTCCTCTTCTAAAAATTCAGCTACCAGCCACAAGTTATCATCCTCCCCAAGACTAATAAAGTTAAATGCTTGTAGTACTGGTCTGAAAACTAAAATCTTTTAACCTATTCACTTTTCATGTTACCGTCACGCACACCGATTTCGACCTCAACGAACTGCATGTGAAGCATACTCGGATCCAGCTACCCATCATTTTCTTTCTTGTTATTAAAAAGGTCTAAAGCAATTCCAAATTGCCAACGACGCGTCCTACAACGCGTGACGCGTGTGATTGCCTACGTGTCATTTTTAACTACTTCAGTTTATATCATTCCATCTATTCATTCATTATCATTTCCCTTATTCTCAACCTTAACGTTTCTTTCACTTCACCCCTCACCAAAACTTCTCCTACTTCTTCTCTCCCAAAAACCTTCACACTTTATTTTTGTTATCTCTGTTCATTGTAAGCCAAATCTCATGTTGAGAAATTAATTAACATGTTTAACGAGCTCTCTGTAGAGAGCTATCAAATCCCGTGGCTGATTTGGATTCAACTGATTGTTCTCTTTCTCCTCTTTGCGATCTTCTATTGTTTCACAATCTCCGACGATGATAACGCCTCCGCCTCCGTCGTGCCGGAAACTTCCTCCGTCTCGGCTAAAAGCTTCCGTTTCGAGGAGATTCAACGGATTGAGAAACCAGCGGATAATGACTCAATTACCCCTGTTTCAACTAACGGTCAACATCGCGATATTACGCTTAAGGTTAGTTTTAATTCCACCTACTTTTTCTTTCTCATTAACTTCACTATTTCTATTTTTTGAATTTTTATTTTAATTCCACCTCTACTCAAACAAATTCAAGTATTTCGCTAAACATAGTTTTTACTTTTATTTTTTATTTTTTAAAGAAATTATTATTTATTATTAAGTAGCTGTTACTGTTACACTCCGTGAAGAGAATAAATAAAATTAAGATCATTATTCATCCAATAATTCTTCTATTGAGTGATAGTGTATGTAGGAATGTATATGACCACTACACTGGCCCTCTTATCCTAAATGGTACTATTACTCTTACTCTTTACTTCAATCCCTCGATTCTAAGTTAAAAATATTGAAAGAATCCGCGTTTCTTTGCTTTTCCAAATATTATCTTAGCTGTTTGCACTCAATGTAGCTTTTTCATTCCATTGATCTAATTGCAAAATAAAAATTCAAAACTATTCTCATTAAATTCAATTAAATGTCTTCTGTTTTTGTATTTATGTTAATGTTAATTACCCTAATATTTCGTTTGAAATGAATTATAAGAAAACAACTATCAAATTAAATATATTAAGAATAAGAATAGTTAATAGTTAAGCCATATATTGTCTAAATGAAAAACAAGTGTTGCTCTATTAGCTGCAGTCGGATATTGATGAACTTTCGGCATACTATTCTATCTATAATCATGCTCATGCTGATATTCAAATCGTTAATTTCAAGATCATTTTTAATAATTTTTCTTATAGTCTTTCTAGATCTTCTTTTTTTAACTGTTTGACTTTTCTACATGTGCTCTGCTCTCCTTATCATATAATCTATTGATCTTCTACATTTGCTCTGCTCTCCTTATCACATAAGTCTATTTTTCACCATAATCTCTAATATAGATAATACCCCGGTACTCTCTCTAATGTTTTCATTTCTAATAATATTCTTTCTAGTCTTACCTCATATCAAACACAACACCTTCATCTCTGCTACACTTACTTTATTATCGTGTTGATTTTTATGCGTCAAATACTTTTGTCACATACAACATCGAAGATGTTATTGCAATCGGATAAAATTTTCTCTTCATCTTGAGTGGTACCTCTGTGTCACATTGAATTCCTGAAATCCTCTTTGATTTCAGTCATCCAACTTGAATTTGATGGTTTACATCCTCTTCTATATATCAATCATTTTGTATTGCAGATCCATGATATTTAAACCGTGTGGCTTGAAGGATGATGAGGTCTTCAACTTTTACCTCTAGGTTATAAATTCTTCTTCTTTTGTTGAACTTACATTCCATATAATCGTTCTTACTTACGTAGGTGAAAATCATGTATTTCTAAAGCTCGTCTCCAAGTCCCCAACCTCTTATTTAAATTCTCTTTCGAATCTACAAGTAGGACTATATCATATGTAAAAAAAAAGGCGCATCTCAATGTTAGCTCTTGAATGTGTTTCCTATAGTTTGAGGGGTCAACATGAGGGGGGCATTTTACAATTGGGGCTTTTTCGTTTGAACAAAACACTTTTGTGAGAGACACACCACATAGTCACCCAAAACTTTAAGGTGAAAGGTGTGTGAGTTCTCTCACTTATAAATGTTTAAGTCTCCACTTTTTCAATCAATGTGGAACTTTTCCGCACTCTGTTTTTCAAAGTTTTTAATTCACTCTTGTTATTCTCAACAAAAAGTTAGGAGCTTAGGGTTGAACCTTGATGCAAATCTACAGAGAAGTCGTTTGTCTCCACTTTGTGTATGCACGCTAGTCGATATCCCTTCATATATATATCTTGGATAGCTTAAGTATATGCAATTCTAACCCTTTCTTTTCTAGAACTTTCTATAAAATCTCTCTAGAACTCTATCATATGTCTTCTCTAAATCCATAAAAATTAAGTGGAAGTCTGACATTCTCCATCACATGTCGTAGTAAATATATCACTTTCATTATCGATCTTTCTAACATAAAACTAAATTGATTAGTTGTTACTAGATTCTTTTTTTTTTAGTCTCTGTTCAATCACATTTTCCCATATTTTTATAGTATCCTAGTGCAGTTTATGCAATTTTGTATATCATTTCTTTTCTTCATATTTTATATATCATCTTTAATAATTAATATATTGTGTAAATCATCTTCAAAATAATTAATATATTTAAGGTGTCTTTGTTTCAAGGTTACAAAAATTATTTATGAGAATATGACAATGGAAATACTATATTCTCATGTTTGATTCAAGTTTTAAAAAATTATTTTAAGAAATTTTTTATTTCAAGGAATATTATTTACTCATGGATTCTTTATTCTTATTCCAATGCATAAAGGATGGGAATATAATATTCTCATGAGAATAACTTCAACCAACTTTAACTTCCCACTATCATTCTTATTTACTATTATTTATTTATTTTTAAAATTAACTAAATTTTATAATTATTCCTAGGAACTTAAATTCTTGCCAAACAAATAATATTCTAGATAATAATAATCTTAAGAATATCATTTGAAGGAATAAAATTTTCAACAATCAAACAAACACACTCTAATAATTAATGTTATAAAAATTTAAATTAAATAAAGGATAATTTGAAATATTACCATTAATGGCATTAAATACGAGTAAAGTAAAGTGTTTAAGATTTATTTATATATTATATTTCTTCAAAAAAATAAATAATTTGCTTGTAAGTATTTCAAAATAGTATTTGGATGAAAAATCGACGACTTATGACTTATTTAATTTACTTTACTTAGAAATTACTTCAATCTTTTTTAGAATAAGTATGAGACTATGACAATTTTGAGTTTGGTTGAAGTAAAATTAAATTTATCCAAACTATTATTCTACTAATAGTTATTAATCACCTCAACTCAATCACTTGATTATGTAACATTTTTATGTGAAATATCATATGAAAAATGTTCTTTTAATATTCAATAGATAGATATTTATTAAATAAGCTATGCATTAAAAGATTGTCCATATTATAATTTGAGCTAGGAAATCTAATGATGTACATTGGGTGTTTTTAGCAGAGTGGGCAGAACCTAAGTATTAAAGACGAGATAGAAACGTGTTCAAGCATTACAAGTGAAGAGCTTTTGGAGGAGGAGGCGGAGTCAACACGGAGTTCCCACCCTTGCAATTTTTTTCAAGTAGCCACCTTAGCATTTCTTAAATGTTTTGGTCTAGATGATTCCACGTTTGGTTCTTCAACAAAACAAAAACGTAGAAAAACAAAAGAAAGTTGAAAACTATGTTATTGTAAATATCATTCCTTAAATAAAAAGTTCCTTCATTAGTTTTTTATATCTTCTCTTAATTGCTGTCGGTTTACTTATTTTTGTTTGAAAAAAGAAAGCGCCTTTGGTATTAATAAATGATACTGCACGGTTTGACAAAAATAAAATTAACGAATTGGGAAGAGAATTCCAAACTGTTTTAATATTCTCCACATTCCACAATACTGGAAAAATATTGTTTCAGTTATACTAAATAAGAAAATTACTTATTACTATTTAAAAATATCTATTTTAATATCAAACTTAAAATAATAATTTTAATTATTATACCAGTGTAATAGTTATATTCTTAATAGTATAAATATCGTCTGGTTCAAATAAATACACACTAATAATTTTTAATTAGTTTCTTAATATTTAATAATTTTGATATGTGAGTTGTTATTGTTTATTTGTGTGGATCATTTCATATTGATATATACATAGTAATTTCATTAAGCTTTTAAAATGTACGAGAATTATTGTATGAATTAAAACAATCAATGAGTCTATGATATAATAGGTTAAGAGAATTATTGTATGAATTAAAACAATCAATGAGTCTATGATATAATAGGTTAATAGGTTAAGTGAATATTGACTTAAATAAGGTTATGAGAATATTTGTCCTCGTATTTTTATTATAAAAAAATTACATTCGATTTTGTAATAAAATATGTGATTCGAATATCATTGGATTTAATAGAGAAAATAAGGAAGCAAGAAATTACTCAAAGAAAGAATTTGAAATGCAAGATTTTGAAAAAACCACGTTTACTCTAGGTTTACAAATTGATTATACTAAAAATGGTATTGAAAAAGTTTAATGATGACTTCGATAGTGTCGAAGTAGTAAAAAGGTTATATCCACATGGAGTGTTTCGAGTAACGTGCAATGTTTAGAAAATACTAGGGGTAGGTGTTTCGAGTTTTACTTGCAAAAAAGATAAAAGATGGTTTTGACAATAATACAAAAGCGGATAGGATTTATTATAAAATCTCTTAATTCTCTATTATTGATGTTCGATGCATTGCATAATTAATATTATTGTTATTATTCTACAGCGGATTAACAAAACCACTGTACCTAATCCCTTGGTGTATAGCTCATTAATATATACTCGAAGTTTTCTATCCCTAGTCCAAAAATCTCACCAATACATTTATTTCATCTATTTTATCAGCCTTCTTGCTCGAATTAGGGATATTTTTTGGTTGAAGATTTCTTGGCTGGATATCTTTATTTAAACATATGATTGAATTTTGAGCTTCATCCAAAGATATGAAATCCTCGTATTGCATTCTTGATCTTTTTCCCAAATATGTGTTTCACATCTGCTTCTTTATTCTTACTTCAATTCCTTTATCAGGTGTTGTGCACTTTTCTTCTTCTTTCTCCTTTTTAACTTTCCATTCATCAACTACCTCGCATTCCTGATTGAATTATCTTTCAATTTCCTTATTTTTTGGACTATCAAAGAAGAAGAAGAATTTGAAGAACAAACTGAAATCACATAGATTATTTGAAAATTTGAAGATGTTATGTTTTCTTGTCTCCTTGATGTTTAATGTTTACTTTTTTATGAAATGTAATAGTTGAAGTCTCAATTAGTTATATGTTTGTTAGTATATTAGTTGAAATGTAATAGTTGAATTCCATTGTTGATGTTAAAACTACAGATGCATTGAACTTGACAAGAATGCAACTAAAAGATGATTTCTTACGAGTAAGTCCATCGTAAACTGTTGAATTTTCAATTAGTTACAATATTAGTTGATAGATTTAAACTGGTACTTTAAGTTGATAACCTTTCATTACATATAAACTTTTATTACATTAACTTTTATTACATTAACTTAATCAAATCTAAATTCTCTAGCTGAGAGAAAGTTTGACCAATCATAGTTAGCATCATCATCATCAAATGAGAAAAAAATCATTTGTCTTTCCAACCTTCTTCTTCTTCTTCTTCTTCTTCTTCTTCCCACCCTGAGATCTCTAAAGTACAGTTCTGTTGCACAAGATCTTCTTTTTCTCCCCATCTTGATTTTGAAGATGATTTTGTACCACAACACCCTCTATAACAACAACATCTTGATTCTTAGCATTGTTGATAGCTTGAGCATGAGAACTCATTTTGATTCCTTTGGATGAAGTCGGTTTTGTGTTCTTTCGCTTTTATATTGTTTCTTCTGATTCTTCATCTTCTCTTGGAAGTTCAAAAGATTTCATGCATGTCAAGCTAGTGTGTTCATTATTGGTTCTTTAATTATATACGTTTTTTCTCCTCTTAGAAGTTGGAAAGATTTATGCCTACCTCGATCTATTGAATGATTACATCTCTTTGTCTTTTCAAATTTCATTTTCCATTCTTGGATATTCCTTCTTACATGTATTTTGATGTAATAATGGTTTTGATATCAATTTACAAATGATGTATTGTTGATTTTGGTATGATACATTTGAGATTTATCAATAAACAATATCACAACGGTTATTACTCTTAATTGTTGTTATAGGACGCGCGCTATTCAGTTTACTACAACGATCATTGGACCATGATTGAAAGTAACGCATATACAACAACACGCTACATAACAACGCCTTGACCTATGTGATTATATATTTTATCCAACCGTTGTTAAAACTCTTTTTCGTAATAGCATGTGTGTGAATTTTAACTCTTTAATTCGTTAATAGTTCATTGTCTTCATTTTATTGAAGTTGGCATTCATGCATTTGATTAAGAGTTCATCGTTTTCATTTTATGTACTCTCTCAGTAACAATTTACAGAACATATAATCTACAAATAGACTACCTATATTAATTATCAAATATATTAAAAAAATTAATTTTACTTATAAATCGTTATCGAGAAAGTAAGTCTTATCCTCTAAAATAAAAATAAAACTAGTAGTTGTTTATATATGATTTTAGTTGAAGTAGTATTTAAAAGAAAATAAACAATCACTGTTTAGAGATAAGGTATTGTCATGTAAACGGTTGTTTAATAAAGTTTTAAAAAAAATTGAATGGTTAAAATCTAAGGAGAAAAATTGAAGTGTAATTTTAGTACACGGTGGTTATTGTTAATGAGTAGCTTCCTTAATTTGTTATGTAATTACTTTTTTGGAATTTCGTTTTATGTTTAGTATTTTTTTTTCCAGTTCTCAGGTGAAAAATTTAAAATATTTAAATTTGAATATGTATATTCGACACACTTTAATTTTCACGAAAAAAAAGGTTTCAAATATGTATATATGAATTTTACAAAAAAATGAAGTGCGCTCAAATATGCAAATCCGAATACACCTCATTTTTTACGAAAAAATAATTTTGGATATGAATATCCAAATTTTTCTGTTATAAAAATTTAAAAATATAATTAAAAATCAAATTAAATTAAATTAAATGCCTACAATTTTTTTTGTATTTTTTCGAAAATATAATAACGAAAAATAAATCAAATAAAATAGAAAAATAAGGAATTTGGGAATTTTAGGGTGGGGTCCCTTATTTTGTCTCAAAATAGGGGATTTTAACCCCTAATTTTTTCCGGATGAATTGACACACTAAACTGTTAATTCAGGATCGATTTTCTAGAAAACAGAGTTTTTTTTAGATTAGGTCGCTTAAATGCCAGAGACACGAGAATACAGGGTCTAGTACACCGAAATTATTTAGTTATATTTTATTTTAGGATAAACTATATCAATTGTTACATTTCACCATTATAATTAAAAATTAGTAAAATACTCGTGCGTCTGCACAGGTAAATTCATTTTGATAAAATATAAAATATATTTAAAAATATATATAATTTTAAAATGAGTTTCTTAATAGTAAAATGAACCATGATCATATAAATTTAATTGATTAAAATAAAATATGTATTGTATTGATAGTTATTATTAAAAAATTTGATATGAATATATAATACTCAAAATTTTCTATTTAATGTCAATGAATAATAATTAAAATATATTTAAAATAGAATGTAAAATAATACATATTTCTTAAATTGAATTGCTAACATTATTATTTGTCTTGTAATAAAAATAGAAATTTTATCTTTCAAATAAAAATAATTGTTAATTAAAATAAAATAGATAATATGATATAGTGACCCGTAAAATAGAAAATAATTTTTTTGATAAAATAAATTGTTTTTTTAATTAAAAAAAATATTAATTCAAAATACCAAAAAAAACAAAAAGGCAGTCGATTCGGGTCCAGCCAACCAAAAGCTAAGAACTTAAATATCATTCTAATAAGATGCTTCTTTATGTACAATATTTTCTATAGTTTTTTCAACAGTGTCACTACTAAATTTATACCAAAAATAATATTGTTCCTATGTAACCATATCCCATGAATGGTTTCTCCTGGAACAAGTTTAGTAATGATAGCTGTCCAACCTTTACCTCTTGCGTGCTCAATGATGCAGTTATTTTCCTCACTCCAACTCTTTGGTGTATGGACAAAACCCATCCAGTTAAGAATGTCCTGTCATATTTACTAGTATGCTCACACCCAAAAAATAAATGGCTAATTGTTTCCACTTCTTGCATACAGAAGCTACACACACAGCATCTTGAATAAGGTTGAAGCTCTTCCGTCTCGCCTTTGTTGGAAGTTTCCACTGAAGGAGCAGCCATAGAGTAATAAGGACATAGGGACGCGCCCTGTTATTTTATTAAAATTATAAAATATACTAACTAATATTATTATTGATAATAAATAAAAAATTGACTAAATACGTCGTAAAAATTAAAATAACAATTTTCTAACTCATATTAATATAAATGTAGACTTAAAAATGTATAATTAATAATAATTTTTACAATAATCTTTTATTAAAATATTTAAATAATAATTTAAGAGTATGATAAAATGAAAGATTTGAATTTTAAAAGTGTCAAAAAAATCACGTAATTTTTATTAATATTTATTAAAATACGTTATTTTTAATTCTTTAATGAAAATTATAAATTTTTATTATGATTATCACATAATGTATTATATTCACTTACTCCTAAGAAATATAAAAATAAGCGAATATAAAATAAAATAATTTTATTATAAAACTGTGATTTATTTAAAATAGAGGATAAATAATATTTTATGATTATTATAATAAATATTAATAAAAATTTAATAATTTTTATTAATATTTATGAAAATATGTTATTTTTAACATTTTTTAATAAAAAGTTTTAAAGTTTATTACGAGTATCACTTGATGTATTATATTCACTTATTTTTAAGAAATATAAAAATAAGTGAGTATAATATAATATAATTTTATTATAAAAATTATAATTTGTTTAAAATAGAAGGTAAACATTATCTTATGATTGTTATAATAAATATTAATAAAAATTACGGATTTTTATTAATATTTATTAAAATATGTTATTTTTAATATTTTTAATAAAAATTTGTAAAATTTTAATTTAAAAACATGTATTTTTAATATTAAATAAATATCAATAATTTTTAAAATTAGATTATATAAGAAATATTTAGAATCATTTCTTTTAAATAATGTATTATTTAAATGTTATAAAAATGAATAAGAAATTTATTTTATTTTAAGAGAAAAGAAAATATAATTTAATAAAATATAAATTATTTAAGACAAAAATTACACATAAATTAATTTGAAACACACACTATAGAAGGATACCCGTGATTATAAATTAATTATGATTTGATTATTATAAATACTTACAACAAATATATTTATATTGTACGTTCATTTATATAATATATTGTTTACACCGTATACTTTATATATGTTAATTTTCATTTGAATTTATATAATATATTTTATATATTATACTCAATAAAAATATATATATTTGTAAAAGAATTTACATTTAGAAAATTTTACATATATTCAGCATAAATTCAACAAAACAAACACTCTACGATAGCTTACTAGCGTATACGAGTTATCCCTTCAATTCTTTCAATTTCGGTTAATCGGATATACCGCTTACAATTACTAACATATTAATTCAGAACTATTTCTAATCAATTCCTATATCATTCCTTACTAATTACTAGTGTTATACTACTCATAAAAGCCTACACAAGGTATCCTAGTTAAAGTGTTTAAAATTGGACAGAATTCAAAATCATAAAAATGTGATCAAAACAACTCAGTACGCGCCGCGAACCCTACTTCGCACCACGACATTAGCAGGGTTCAGTTCACGCCGCGTCAATCCGTTGGCGTCGCGAACTGGGCGTGACAGATTGGTTTCTTTCAGCGCTGCCAGCATCTCTTCAACACCATTTCTCTAAAGTTTTAGCACCCAACACCCACACAATCCAAAACGAACCAACCTAAGATACTAGCAACATGGGTAATCAAACAAAAACAATATTTACCACAACATTCAACAAATTCCATGGATTTCCAACAACAACAACAACAACAAACCTAGCAAGATTACAAACCCCGCTACCTATCATTCATCATGTTCCCAATTAGAGAGTAAGAATCTCACCCTTACCTTGTGAATCGGAGATTGAATGGCTTAGAGGTTGAGGTTTGCCCTAGCCAAGATTGCTCTATCTTCTATTCTTTTACTTTCTCTCTTTTTCTCCCAAAACCTCTTTTTCCTCTTCTACTCATAAAATAACCTCTTCCTCTCTACTTATTCTATTTATTTTAAATAATAATAATATTATTATTATTATTATTATTATTATTATTCTTACTAATATTATAATTCTCACGACTTATTTTAATTAACTACCCCATAATCAAATAATAACTTAAATTGGCATTCCTACACTATTTACCAATCACTCGAAAAAATATACGAAAATATTAAAATAATTAAATAACTAAATAAAACGAGTGTTACATTAACTGTATCACCCACTGGAGTGCCAGCTTGCTCACATATGCAGGGCGCCTCCAACTCATTCAAAGTGTCTTGTTCTCAATTGTCAGTTTCTGGATTCAAAGCCTGCCCCTCCCTGTTGCAGTTCTGAATAGGATCAATGGTATTTGCAAAAACTTTCTGTGGTCTGGTGGCAAGAGTTCGAAGAAAGCTCCAGTTGCTTGGGAGAAGGTATTTCGTCCCAAAATCATTGGTGGTTTAAATCTCATTGACATAAGCATTTGGAATCAGGTAAATGTCCTTAAGCTTCTCTAGAATGTTTGTAATAAAGCTGACAACATGTGGATCAAATGGATACATGCTTACTATGTTAAAAATGGCAATGTGTTGAGCATGGAGATTAAGGAATCCCACTCCTGGATCTTCAAGGCTATTCTTAAGATGAGAGTTCATTACAATAGAGTGTAACATCTTGGTAAAAGTGATTTTCGCATGAAGCAGAATTATATCAGCATGCTTGATATGGATACTAAAGTGAGCTGGTGCGATTTATTTTATCATAACCTTGCTAGACCTCGAGCCCAGGTCATTTTCTGGTTAGTGTAATTACAGGTTTGCGACAAAGGATCACTTGAAGCGATTTGGAATTATTCTGGATGATGATTGTTTTTTCTGTCCGCTCAAAGAAACTCTCAATCACCTTTTCTTTGAGTGTGAAACCTTACAAACTGTTTGGATGAAAGTTCTGAATTGGTTTAATGTCACCCACAAGCCGGGAAATTGGCGTTCGGAGCTTCTTTGGCTAACTCAAAAGTGTGAGGGGAAAGTTTGGAGAGTTTCCTTCTTGAAATGTGTTATCACTGAGACTTTGTATGCAATCTGGAGTTTGAGAAATGACAAGTTATTTGGCAGCAATTTGAATCTTAAACCTATTGAAGAGAGGATAATTGATACTATAACCTATAGACTGTGGAGTAAAGTTAAGTTTATGAGACATCTAGTGTCTCTAATGATGTAATTTGTTTTCTCCTTGGTGCTTTTGTTTTCTTTTGGGCTAGATCGTTGTTTGTGATCGCCTTGGACTTGTATCTGCTTTTTTGAATTAATAAAATTATTTTTGATTAAAAAAAATATAATTATATTATAAATAATTATATTCTATTAATCAAATTTGTATTTAAATTTAAATTATATTATATTTATGATATAATAAATATTTCATGTGAAATTATATTATATTACATCAAATCAACTACCAACAAGAGATAAACTATATTTTTATATTAAATTAATTTTATAATTTATATACATTGAATCAACTATCAATGAGAGACAAACTATATTTTTATTTATCATATACTATATAATAATTCTATATTATATAAAATATAAAATTATATTATAAATAATTATACTAAATTAATCTAATTTTTATTTAAATTTAAATTAAATAAAATTTATTTTATAAAAAAATATTTCTGATAAAATTATATTATATTACATCAAATCAATGAGAAACAAACTATATTTTTATTTATCATAAATTATATAATAATTCTATGTTATATAAAAATGTAATATAATATTATAAATATTTATAATAAATTTATCAAATGTATTGAAGTAATCATGAATATCAATCAATAATATTTTGAATAGACGCTTTAGTATTTTAAATTTCACTTAATGAAGAAATATTTCAAAATTTAGATCAACTATCGTTTTAAATCTTAATTTTAATCATGAATAGCCACATAATTGAATTTTTATCAAATCAAAAACCTTTCAAAAATTAATGTATATTTCAAAATCAAGATTTAAAATAAATAGTCATATAAATAAATTTTTATCAAATCAATAATCTTTCAAAAATCAATGCCACGTGAAATTAGAATTCATGATTAGTTGGTTACTTTTTTATCTTATGTAGTGTGTTTTTTAAAATATGCAAAAAAACATCATAGGGAGTTTAGGCATATTCAAATTTAATACATTGGTAGTTGATATACTAAATTAATCTAATTTATTAAAAATTAAATTATATTAAATATATTTCATAATAAATATTTTCGGTGAAATTATATTATATTACATCAAATCAACTCTCAATGGAAGATAAACTATATTTTTTAATCATATATTATATAAAAATATAGTATAATATTATATATAATTATACTAAATTTATCAAATTAATTAATTTAATCATAAATATCAATCAATAATATTTTGAATAGATATTTTAATATTTTAATATTTTTAATTTCACTTAATGAAGAAATATTTCGGTAACATCCCTATTCTATTAGTATGACTTTATGTTTGTAGTTGGAAAATTCATAAGAGAGATTAAGTGACTAGCTAGAACCAAAGAGCTTGTTAGGAATGAACTGAGTGGTAAACTAGTAATATGAGCATGGTTGGAGGACTTTTTGTGAACTAAGCACAATTTGCATGGAATCTTAAATAGTATGGCTGCTGGGTGACAAAGACAATTCGGATTTTTATAATGAGAAGTAGAGAAAGATGAAGAAGAAAGTCATATCTCTCTCCACAAAACTCCATTTTCGTACTCTTTGGAGCAGCTCCACTAATCAGGCCATAACTTTTTGCTTGTAGCTCCGATTCAGATAATTCCGTACTTTTTAAAAAGCTTACAAAATTCTCTTCGATTTGATATATTAATTCGTCTTCATAGCTTATGCGTTGAAGGAGAAAAACGAGTTTGAAGGTTGGAGATTCTTGCTGGAAATTGGAGAAAAGTGGCTACGAATTTGGTGATGATGGAGGTAGAACCTTTGCTATGACGGGAGTTCTATTGCTACATGGATGTTGTGTTAATCACCTAATATGCAAGGTGAGTCTCTTAGTTACAGACTTGGGAAAAATTTGGGGTTTTGAGAAAGAATTGGGATTTTGGGTTGTGAGTAATTGTTGATGCATGTTGGTATTTAATGATGAATTGCATGCTCTATTATTGTTTTTCGTATTGGGACATCATGGGTATCCTGTTGGAAATGATTGAATGGGGTTTTGGGACTCCATTGCAGTTCTGTTCCAGAATTGAGTTCTGCAGAAATCGCAGACCGCACTCAGCACGATATAGGGGCTTAGCGCGCCTTCTGGTTTTCTGGAAAAATGCAAAAATTGCAAGTCACGCTTAGCGCGATGACCGGGCTTAGCGCGCTCTGTAGCTTTATGAAAAATGAATTTAATCTCAGGTCACGCTCAACGCGACCAAGGCTGGGCTTAGCGCAAAAAGTTCTGTCCAACGTCCTTTTTCTTGGGTCAGGGGAAGTGATCTTGGACCATAGTCTTGTTAAATGGATCCTTAGTCCTAAAAAACTCTAGTGAACATAAGATAAGGAGAAAAATCGGAATCTTAACGAGTTTTTCCACTTCGACCGATTTTCGGTAATGATGCTTAAGTACCTTATATTAGGTTTATAACCTTTGATTGGCTAATACAATTCCAATCTAGTAGGTGGATATTTTTCCCACTTCAGTTTATTAAACCTCGTTTATGGTTGGCAATATTGTCTATCCAAATTATCCATGATATTTGCACATGATAAATGACTATTATACTCTTTATGTGTTGAATATGATTCAATGAACTTTTTGGCATGTGTGATGCTTGTGAATATTGTTTTCTCGTCGTTCCGGATGAACGTTCGAATGTGTTGATTGTGTGATTTTGGTGTGATGACTCTTGTCCAACAAGTTACGTACGTGTGCACTTTTCCCATCGTGGTGCGGATGATGGACTTGCTTGGCTTGAATCGGAGTAGAACCATATTGTCGGGTCGTAAAGCCTGTTTTCCCACTTACGTGGATGCCCATTGGTAGCCGGTGTGGCGGTTTATGATACACACTCATGCCATGGATGATTTGGCTTTCATGTCGGTTTTCGTTTACACCTGAGCTGCCAAAGGCGATGTGCATGTGCGGGCTTTGAGGCGTTTCCCACTTGAGACTCATTTGTATGCTTGGTATTGTTAAGTGTGTGACGCCACGTAGGCTATGTCACCAAATTACTTACCATCTAGTGACGCCAAGTAGGCAATGTCACTAGGCTTTCGCCCGATGGGCGTGTACGTTCGAGATGGCGTGTTTGCACTTGTGTGGTTGGGGCCCATCTTACTGGCGTTTGAAGGAGACGGGGTCGTGACGCCACATAGGCAAGGTCATGGCTGAACTCGTCGCGGATGTACTCCATTTAGGACAGATCCGTTGTCTAGCAGTTTTCTTGTGCAAGTCTCTTGACGACTAGGTACACGCGACTCACCGAGAGTGTTATTTTGGTAGCCCGGATAGATAGGTATAACTTCTAGATTCCTCACATATGGATGTGGGTCTGCATATTGTGTTTAATGCTTTTGTGTCATCACCTCATTGGTTAGTTGTGGGACTTCCAATGAGGTGTTACCCTTATTTGTACTTGTACCCGACTGTGAGAATTAACCCCGGATTTTAGGTGAATCTGTTCTTAATGCATGCTTCTTGTAGAACCGAGCGAACCCCTAAGATAGGGAGGCTCACTGAGATTTAGTAATCTCACTCCATTTCAATTATATTTTTTCAGATTCTTTGAGGCAGGATCGTAACAAGAGTAAGATGACTTAATTTGTGACGATGTTTTTTGGAGGCTGTCAATTTTTTTTACAGAAGGCTGTCAAATTTTATTTCAATAACCTGTTTAATATATATACTGAAATAAACTGCATTAAATTTTCGGGAGAGGATCCTTGCCCCACTATTGAATAAAGAAATGGCATACTTATGCTGCATATATTATGTGATTGAAAATAAAAGACTTTATTTTAATAATTTAAATGAAGATAATGATATTCTGTCAAACTATATAAAATCAAATGGCTTCTGATCAAGCATGATGTGATATATTGAGTAAAGAAAAGGCATGATGTGATATATAGACAACATCAACCGACCCTCATTTTCGTTTCAAAGTCACCTATTAAAGGTTTCTATCAACTGATCTGTAAGCATGAATAATTATTTAGACACGGCCTCCTTTATTATATTTTGTTACTATTATTTTTTCAAGCATATTTATCTATTATCCAATCTAAGGCGCCGATAGAGATGGTTTTCTACATTTTTTATATGAATGATTAGGTTTAGTCTCGCATATGAATGATTAGGTTTAGTCTCGCGATTTAGATGAACTGTTTTACAAAGTCATGTGATTCTCATGGTGGTGGCTAGCGATAGATGAAAAGGATAGAATACATAGTAGTTATTATGAATGGTTTAAAAAACCTGAGTTATGTCTGTAATCTCTAAACGCTAAATAATCGTCATTACTTATATTTGTTTGGGTTGGAGTACTCCTTTATTAAATCCAAAATTGCTTATAAAAAAAAAAAATCATGTGATCTATCGTGAAAATTACTCCTTGAAACAAAAAACTTCTCAAATCTGTCATGTTGAAATGAAGATTCTCCACATACAATTACTGCTTCATATAATCCTACTACACCAGCAGCTCCACTGGAGGCATTAGACTGAAAAAGATTTATTTTAGCTTCACAAGGTTTCACCATTAATACAAGTTGTCCAAGAGGTAGTTGGCCGATAGCAATTGTCATTGGCATTGACATCGCATCCTTAAATTTAATATACCCAACGCCTCTTTTGTATCATAATAAATTTTGAGTGATTGTCAACTTAAAATTTAAAAATATTCAATTTCATTTCTCCTTTAAATTATTTAATGTTAATTATTTATTAAAGTAGAATTTTCATCAAATAGTTTAAGAAGTATTAAAGTTCTCCTTTAAATTGTTTAATGTTAAAGTGACACAAATGGCCATAATGTTTGGAAAAATTAAAATATTAGACAATTTATATTTAATTTGAACGGTGACAATGTCATGTTTCTTTAAATTGCTATGCACGAACTCTTGTACCAGATTCTTCATACCTATCAAGTAAATATTTGTCGCTAAATGTAGAATCAATACCCCTAAAAGTTTTGTTGCATAATTCATGATCGAGCGTTGTGATTTTCTAATGTCATAGCCACCTCAAACTCTTTTGATTTGTTGAAACCACGAAGTGCCTCCCTAATAAGTATAATCGCCAATGTTAAATTGCTAAACTATTTCCATTAAATATTTTTCATATGTTATCTTATCCGACTTTTGCATCTCAAGGCCTTGTTGATAAAATATGTAATTGGCTTTATTTCTTGCATCAGAATAGCTCCTCCTTGGGCATCACTCTCCACAACAAACTCCTTATTGAAATCTGATAATGCTAAAATAAGTGATTTTGTCAAGTTTTATTTTAATGTCTCGGAAACCTTTTATGCTTCAGGACTCCACTTTAAGGAACTTCCAATATTAGCTAATGAGGTCAAGCAACGCTCATACCCCCCTTCAAGTTCTTTGGAACAGGGCACTGTGTAACACTAATCACCTTTTTGAGATCTACTACTCTTAGGTAATGAGATGCCTAAAATATCCCACATTCATTTGAGAAAAGTGACACATCTTCTTATTTTCCATTGATTTATTCCCTTGCAATAATGTTAACACGACTACCAAGAGTTCTGGATTGGCCAAAAGATCCAATTGACCAAGGTCCAGTTCATCTCAAGCCCACTCGAACAAGTATTTAAAAACAATTTACATGCTATGATAAGGTACACAATTTATGATATATAATTTCACTATATAAATCTTGAATCTTGAACTAACATGGGCGTTGGAGTGCTAACTATGCAGGTCCACTCCACGCTACCGTAAAGAAGATCGGAGCCAGCGTTTAAGATTATTAATTATTCTACTCTCTTTATTTCTGGCTCCTTCGTGAAGCTAGAATATTCATTTCTAGTTCTCGGACAGAAGAATGTCGCTATAAGTGGGAATCGACTTCTGCTTCCTATGATTTCCACGATCTCAAATCAAGTCTCTCAATTTCCAGCTCGTAACATCTTCGGACTACCAAATAAAGAAGAGAATCAACTTTTGACTCCTATATTTTCATTGAATCCACATCCACATCTCAGTTCCATAGGTCATAATTCCCTCATATTTCATAATCAAAAATGTTCAAAAGCAAACACAAATATCTATTGTAAACATTTTGGTTAAATCATTATTTCTGCCACAATCCCACTGTCACGATCTCTGATTTCCTCAAGAAATCTGCACAATAGCATAACAAATGATTTTAAATCCAGATCTAGGATTGCGTTGGGTAGCATAATTTCGTAGTTAACGTTGGGTGTTGATCTGATTACAGGGTGCATTTTGTGGATGTTACATGATTTCCACTTAATGTAATGGGGCCCCCTAGGCCATATTAAATAGCAAAGGTCTGCCAAGCATACTTGTAGGAATATACCTCAGACTCTAGTTACTAGGGAGAGATAGTGAGAGATGAAAGTGTCAAAACTCAATTCTTGATGGTTTGGAATAAAAAAGAAGTCTTTATTTATAGGCTTAAGGTGTGCTCAAAAAGGAATTTGGAACCAATGCATTTTACCGTTATCTAATATATTATAGCATATTGATAATCGATTAGATGTGCAAATATTTGTTTGTAAGTTCTCAAAATGGAAGGTTAAGATATCTGTTTGTTGCATAAAATCAAGACGTGTTCAAACTAGCTTGGGCTTTAAGTTTGTGCATTTCTAATTGATTTGGCATATGCTCTAACTAATTAGAGTCAAATTTTTGCTCATGACTATTTTGACTACTCCTAATTCATTTGATACAACTTCCAGATGTTTTTCAAAATATTTTATTTTGGTAAACTATTTTGAAAATATTTTTAGTGTGTGTTTTAGCTTTGTGTTTTTACGAAAAATTTCACTTGATTTACTTATGTTCACTCACTTACTAAATTAGGAGATTACTCCTTTTCTACAAACTTTTCCAGATGGTCTTTTTATGTTGACATTGCTTGATATCTCTTGATATTAGACTTTAAAATATTTCCATTTAATTTGACCTCATTGGATAGTCAAGTTCATCAAACCATAATACTTAGGTTTGCATCTTTAACCGCTTAATCGTTCATGTTTGACTTATCATAGTTGTCACTAGTGTTGCCATCGTAGTAGATGTCATCATCAAAATAAGATGTTTTGTTTGAAGCATATTACTAGCAAAACAAAGTTCCACAAACAACAAGAATTTGATTTCCACAATGCATTTTCACCAGTAGTGAAACCTACTTAAATTTTGAATCTTACTCACTCTAGGAATCACCTGTAAATGGGAGGTCCAACAAATAAACATTAATAAGTATTTCCTCAATGTTGATCTTCAAGAGGTTGTGTACATGCAATAGACATTGGGGTTCCTTAACATGGATGCTACCTTGGTATGTCAACTGAAGAAAGGCATTTATGGTTTAAAATAAGCACCTTGTGTTTGTTATAAGAAGCTTCATCAGGCCTTGCTTCAATTAAGATTTGTCTTAAGTCAGTTTGATTATTTTCTCTTCATCTATAATCATCGCAATGCCATAATGTACGCACTAGTTTATGTTGATGATATACTTCTTACAGTTTCACCATCTTTTTTACTCCATACACTCATCAAGAGGTTGCATTCTATACTTGATCTTAAGAATCTAGGAATCCATTAATATTTTATGGCCATTAAAGTTTATTACCTAACCAATGGATCCATTATTCTCACACAAGAAACATATGTTATGGACTTGCTAGCTCAAGTCAACACGATTGAAGAAAATGGAACGACTACTCCAATGTTTAGTACTTGTAAACTGGACAGGCATGAAGATGACAAGCTATCAAATTCTTTCATGTATAGATTCATTATTAGTGCATTATGATATGTACCATTGACTTGGTCAAACATTGTGTTTTATGTCAATAAAGCACGCCAATGCATGTAGGATCCTCTTGAATCCCATTTGAGTGTGGTGAAACATATGCTCATATGGTTAAGTAGCATGATTACTGATGGGTAAAATAGCAAGTGTACTATTTTTCCTTGTAGTAATAATAGAGAAATTTCCCCGGATATCGATCTCGAGGACTGTGTGTAGTACCGAGTTTAATGTGTGGCTCAATTAAACAAGGAGTTAACTTTGGGGTTTGGCTTTGAGTTTAACCTTAACAAAAATAAAAAATATGCAGAATTTAAATTATGACTCTTTAATTATATGAGTACTATGCTAGGGGTAAGTGTGTGAATTTCCCCTGTAATAATTTCCTTCTTGATTTCTTCAACAAGTTCATGTCATTCAATTACCATCCCTCTGGGTTATTTTCCCCTAAGTCCTTAGTGGTAAAACCTTTGAACATTCAATCTTAATTCCTAACTCCTTAGAGAATTATGATGAAATCAAGTCTTTGTTTTATCAAGGGTTAACTGGTAACTATATGGTATCCATAGTCCTAGGTGATATCTACTATAGTCTAGTCGTACACAAACCTTAACAATTGCGGTCCAACTAATCGTTAATCGTAAATCAATCCTAATTGGTCCGATCAGGAAAGCATAAGAGCATTGCACGATTAAATTGAATAATAAAAACATGAAATTAATCACTCAAGAATTCAAGTCATTACAGATTCAAATCAGGGACACTCCCTAGCATTGGGGGTTTAGCTACTCATAATATTGTTCAAAATAATATCAATAAAAATAAAGATAGACATTACAGAAGTTAAACTCTGATCTTCAATTGCTTCCGTTCATCAAAGGTCTTCGTTCTCCCAAAACTTGCATAGACTTCAATCTTCAATCCTTTCAATTCTTCGTATGGAAAAAATCCCCCTTCTCCTTCGCAAAATAAGGTTTATATAGTGTTAGATCATCCCCAATCCATGACAAATGTCCAAAACACCCTTAATGACCCAAAACACTAAAAAATAGCAAAAATCAGAATTCCCAGCGTAATGGCTGACACGGGCCGTGTCATCGAACACGGGCACCCGTGTCAACTTTTGTCTCTCTTGCTCACACCATCATATCCTACAGAGAGTTTGACACGGTCCGTGTCCTGCGACACGGGCACCCGTGTCAACCTCTGTTTCTTCATGCTTCACACGCCCTTCCCCTGACACGGTCCGTGCCAGGCGACACGGTCACCCGTATCAGGGCTCCTGTAGCTCTAATTCTGAATTTTCTGACATATGCACTTTTTTGTCCCGATTTGTCCTATTTTATTCCTGTGAACTTGAAAACACTAAAATACAAAAACCAAAGCATAAAATGCGATAAAATGAAATAAAATGCTAGACAAATAAGAGAAACGATAACTGAATTCGATGTTAAATATCTGTGTAAAAACCAATGATCAAACACTCCCAAACTTAAATCGTTGCTTGGCCTCAAGGGACAAATACAAGAACTCTTAGAAAATAAAGCATCCCGGTACTCATACATGGGAATTCAGTTCACGTTTCTCAAAAGGTAGTTTGTCTGGATTTCACATGATGCGAAGAGTTTTTGTTATAACCTTTCAATCTCAAATTCCCTCTTCGGATACCTCTCTAACTATGCTTTGTACTTAGGTCTCTTTCTGATTTTTCTCCTCTTTCATTCAGAGAATCAAATTAAGACAACAAGAATACTAATAATCATCACATGCATAAGACTAATCAAGATTTCATGTTGTTTCGGCACCACATGAGCAGCTTTTGCTACTTTTAATTACCAATGGAATTTTCAAACTTTCCAGTTATATATTGTCCTTTTTGGACGAAGTTTAAGGATCAACTCCCTTTGGGATGAATAACCTGGTGAGGGCTACCCAACTTAGCGAGTCAATTTCCTTTTACCGCCTTTTCATTATTTAATGCCAACTTTCTTTATTCATCAATCAGTCATACCTACATGTGAATCAAGATTATACCAGACTGTATAAATAAACTACTCGAGGAGTACTTCTCAGGATTCAAGTACCATGGTACAAATCTACACATTAGACTCGTATCCCTGTCATGTTATTCCTAACTTCCTACCCTCAAACAACCATCTCTTTGTCTCTATATACTATTCCCGAACTCCATGAGAAACAAGTTATTGATCAAAACAAAACAAAAATCGACAAAATTTGGGAAGGACTTAAACTCATGGATTTACACGGCAAATAGCATAGAATCAACAAATAATTCTAAAAGAAAAACAATAAAACCTCCCCCAAACTTGAACAAAACATTGGCCTCAATGTTTCAGAATAAGCTCGAGATAAGTGACTCACAGAGGGTAATGCAAATCCAGTTGTTGCCTCCTAGCTTTCGCAAGTAAGACTCCTTTTTTATTATCTACAAACTAAACAAAAAAAAATAGAAACTAAGTTATTAGAAGTGTGGGTTTCCTCCCACGAAGCGCTTGGTTTAACGTCGCATGGCTCGATGGTTCATCCCCTTATGAGGGTACTTTCTCTTCCACACCTTGTTGCTCGTACTTCCCGCAACCCAAAATTCATATAGATCAACAATATTTACCACTATTGGGTTCAGTTATTTCCGACTTCCAACTTCTCACCTTTGTGTTCCTTCTTATTTCTCTTGGCTTCTTGACTGAACTTTGGAATTTTTATAGATGCCACTTGAGAGATTATGCTTAAGACTTCTCCTGGGAGTGATTTTGAAATTTTGCTCTCTCCTTCTACTTTGACTATACCGACTGAAGATATATTCTTTTTACCTGCATCTTGCTTCTTGACTTCCAACATCTTCATGGTTATCTCCTCATCAAAATATTTTAATATCAGATGACTTGTCTCGATATCAAAATTACACCGACTAGTCAATAGAAAAGGTCGACCAAGAATGATATGAGTCTCTTCATCTTCAAGTATGTCTATAACTTGGAAATCAACTAGAAAAGAAAAAATTTCAATTTCTACCAACACATCTTCAACGATCCCATATGACTTCTTGATGGTGCGATCAGTAAATTTTAATTTTGTTCCAGTCCTACTTATCTTTTTAATATCGAGCTTCTTGAAGATTGATAATGGAATTAAACTCACACTAGAGTCGGAATCAATTAGAATCCTTTTGAAAGTTCTATCTTTTATGGTACACGAGATTGCCACTGATCCAAGATCCTTCTGCTTGACAGGTATTTTTCTCTCGGGTGTGATTGCACACAACTTCTCATCAACGGGTACCTGTTCATCATCTGTTGGTCTCTTTTTTGATAGAACCTCTTTCATAAATTTTTGGTACAAAGGCATTTTCTCGAGTGCTTCAAAGAAAGGTATGTTGATCTCCAACTTTTTGAACAATTTGACAAATTTATCAAACTCTTTCTCTTTTGTGTCCTTCTTTGCCACTCGAGATGGATATGGAAGCCTAATCTCAGGTTTAACATTTTCTTCAGCTGGCTTCACATGTAACACCACTTCTTCCCGCTTTTTCTTGTTCTATCTCACTTCTAAATCCACTTCTATAAGATTATCATCAAATTTTACCTCTTCTTCTCTTACTTTAGCAACTTTTTCACTCCTTGTTGTGACAACATTCACATTCTCATGGTTCTTCTGATTTATTTGTGCTTGCAGAGCTACTTGTTGTGCAATCTTCCCCATTTGAACCTCTAGATTTTTAATTGCAATTGTGGTATTCCTATGATTGCTTCTTGTTTCTTCTTGGAATTGGGAAGTGTGGGCTGCCATCTTTTCAATAGTTACCTCTCATTCTGCCTTTTGAGGAGTTTGTTGCTGCTGATCTTTCCAGAAAAAATTTGGATGATTCTTCCACCCAGGATTATATGTTTTAGAATAAGGATTATTAAGCTTCAAGAATTTTATCTCCTCAATTTTTTTTGGAGTTTCAAGACATTGCACAGTAATGTGTGGTCCAATACAAATGTCACAAACAACATGTTTAACCTGAGCTACCTGTTTATTACTCATGTTCATAGCTTTGAGCTTTTTCTCTACTTCTGCAGCAATTGCCGCTTTAATTTTGAGTTGCCTGTTAAATTCCAACTTCAAATCAATCACTCCCCCTGGTTTGCTTGTAACCCTGTCATACTCTTCCAGATTTTCATTCACCGACAGTTGTGTCAATAAGCTGCTTTGTCTTTATTTTGAGGCCATTCACAAACATCTGCATTTTTCAGTTTGGTCCATATTGTGAGTGGGACAAACCACCAATAACCTCTTGAATCTCTTATAGGAATCACCAAGTGACTCTCCTTCTTTCTGCTTAAAATTCATAATGTCATATCTTTTGCAAATGTAAACAAAAGCAGGGAAGTACTCATCAAGAAACAATTTCTCCATCTCTTCCCAACTAGAAATACTACCAGCAGGTATGAGTAAAACCATTCCTCAGCATCTTCAAACAGGATAAATGGAAATATTCTCAATTTCTTTGCTGCATCTATATGGCCATCAATCTTCAATGTGATACTCATGGTCAAAAATCTTTGCAAGTGTTTGTTGGCATCTTCGTTGACCTTTCCGAGGAAAGATCTTCTCTCAAGCTGAGTGATTGTGCTCGGATGCAATTGAAAATTTGGCACATTCACCAGATCGTTTACAATTATCAACCTTCCACCCAGTACATTTTTCCCACTATAATCACCAAGAAGTCTCTCTAGTGGCGCCAAAATTTTATTGAACAAAAATTAAACTCTATACATTTGCAATCCCTGACAATGGCGCCAAAAACTTGACGGGTAAAATAACAAGTGTACTATTTTGCCTTGCAATAATAATAGGGAAATTTCCCCTGATATCGATCTCGAGGACTGCGTGTGGTACCGAGCTTAATGTGTGGTTCAATTAAACAAAAAGTTAACTTTGGGGTTTGGATTTGGGTTTAACCTTAACAAAAATAAAAACTATGCAGAATGTAAATTATGACTCTTTAATTATATGAGTACTATGCTAGGGGCTAATGTGTGAATTGCCCATGTAATAACTTCCTTCTTGATTTCTTCAACAAGTTCATATCATTCAATTATCATCTCTCTGGGTTATTTTCCCCTAAGTCCTTAGTGGTAAAACCTTTAAACATCCAATCCTAATTCCTAAGTCCTTAGAGAATTATGATGAAATCAAGCCTTTGTTTTATCAAGGGTTAACTGGTAACTATAGGGTATCCTTAGTCCTAGGTGATATCTACTATAGTCTAATCGTACACAAACCTTAACAATTGCGGTCCAACTAATCGTTAATCATAAATCAATCCTAATTGGTCCGATCATGAAAGCATAAGAACATTGCACAATTAAATTGAATAATAAAAACATGAAATTGATCACTCCAGAATTCAAGTCTTTACAGATTCAAATCAGGGACACCCCCTAGCATTGGGGGTTTAGCTACTCATAATATTGTTCAACAGAATATCAATAAAAATAAAGATAGACATTACACAAGTTGAACTCTGATCTTCAATTGCTTCCGCTCATTAAAGGTCTTCGTTCTCCCAAAACTTGCATAGACTTCAATCTTCAATCCTCTCAATTCTTCTCAAAATAATGTTTATATAGTGTTAGGTCATTTCCAAGCAATGACAAATGTCCAAAACACCCTTAATGATCCAAAACACTAAAAAATTGCAAAATCGAATTCAGTAATGGCGACACGGGCGTGTCACGGACACGGCACCGTGTCGACCTCTCTCTTGCTCACACCACCATATCCTACAGAGAGTTTGACACGGGCCGTGTCCTGTGATACGGGCACCTGTGTCAACCTCTGTTTCTTCATGCTTCACACGCCCTTCCCCTAACACGGTCCTTGTTAGGCGACACGACCACCCGTGTCAGGGCTCTTATAGCTCTTATTCTGGATTTTCTGACTTATGCACTTTTTGTCCCGAGTTGTCCTATTTTATTCCTGTGAACCTGAAAACACTAAAATACAAAAATCAAAGGATAAAATGCGATAAAATGAAATAAAATAAAATGCTAGACAAATAAATATATGTGTAAAAATCACTGATCAATTACTTTTGGACTTCTCTTAGCTCCAGTAACATTTATGCACAAGTTCTCATTATTGGCATATAGTAACTTTGACTAGGTTAGTGATCATGATAGCATTCGCTCAACTTCAGGGTCATGTATCTATCTTAGGCCAAATCTGGTTGCATAGAGTTCTAAGAAACATTCTCTTGTAATACGTTCTTACATAAAAGTAAAGTACAGGGTGTTGGCGCATACAACTTCAAAAGTTTTATGGATTTAATCATTGCTAAAAGAATTGTCGATTCCTTATCTTCCACCAATATTTCTCTGTAACAACCTTGACACTATCGTGCTATCACATAACGTAGTTTTACATGCACGCACGAAACACGTGAAATTGGATATTCACTTCATACGTGACGAGTTGTTGTGCAAAAGCTCCAAATTCAACATATTTCGACCCATCTATAAATTGCTAACATCCTTATCAAACCTCTCTAGTAATCTTTTTCTTAGTTTTAGAAACAAACTCAAGATAACTTCTTTTGAACTACCATGAGTTTGAGGGACAATATCAGAGAGTAAAGTTAGTTCGAGAAGTTAGAAGGTACAATGGATGTGTAAGTAACTCTAATACACTTGTGAATGCCTAAAACTTCATTTAAGTAGTGTGAAAAAAACCATTGCTCTCTTGTCATCTCTTCACCATAAATGCAAACCTTTGTAGAATCATGTAATCATACTCGTTAAACATTTAATATATATATATATATATATATATATATATATATATATATATATATATATATATATATATATATATATATATATATATATATATATATATATATATATATATATATATATATATATATATATATATATATATATATATATATATATATATATATATATATATATATATATATATATATAGACGAAGTAATAATAATTATTAGAAACACAATTTTAAAATATAAGATTCAAAGATGCGTTAAGGTAGGCTTGTATGAGTTGTGTATTCTTTTTTTTTTAACTGTATTATGAACTATTTAGAGAAAATGATATACAATTACAAAAATATCATCTAACATTTGCCCTAAGATTATGTACAATAAAAGTGTTGGGAAAAAATTTAGTAGTTGAATGCTTATAATGGGGTATTGAATGAAGAGTTGAAAGTAAGATAAATTAATTGGTAATGAAAATATTAAACATGTTGAATGAATAGGGAGTGGGACCACATAAAATCTTTGCAAAATCTTATTGGTTGTTATGAATGTTTATATTTTAATCTCATATTAATTATTTGAGTTCAATTATTTTATAGTAAATCAATTTTTTTTAAAATTCATTTTTTTTTGTCTATAAATAGAGACTTTATTCATTTGATTTGGATAAAAAAATTGATTTTATTAAAAAAAATATAAAAGAAAATAAAAATATGAAATAAAAGTGGTGGAGTATGATATTGAATTTTATTAAACAAAATTATTGTAATGAGTAAAAATCGAGTGTATGTTAAATTATTAGGTGAAAGAAAATAAAAAATAAAAAAAATGATGTTGAATATGTAAATCATTGTACATAGTCTATAGTTTAAAGACACGGTTAAGGGTATTATAATTAAAAAATCTTAAGTGAATTAAAGTAATAAGTTTCAAAAAATTGAATGGAAGCATTTTTAAAAAAATATTGCTATAAATAGTTTATTAACATGTGTATTAAAGACGCATGTTAGCATTTTCCTTATAAAATATTGTGCAATCAAATTTAATGCATTAAATGAATTTCTTCACCTATCTAGGAGATTTCTTCCACAGCTTTGAAAAATTAAAAATATCATTCGTAAATTAACTTATGAATTCATTTATTAAGTGAATTCGTAAGTTAACTTACGAATTGACCTTTTTGGGTGAATTTGTAAGTTATCTTACGAATTCGCCCAATACCCCAAATTTATTAGGATTAAAATATAATTTATATTCTATTATTTAATTAAAAAATTAATTATTAAATTTGTTATTTACTTTGATATCATAAACTTACTTTAATAATATTTAATTATAAATTTAAGTTATTTTTTATTAATAATAATTTAATTTATTTATATTGTTAGAAATATATTATATAATTAATGCATATCAAGTAAATTAAGGCAAAAAATCAATTGTATATGTTCATATAAAAATTGATATCAATAGTATTAGTATGATTTTTATTATAGGCCAAATTTCATATTAATATCAATTGTATTAATAGATTTTATTATTATAGGCTAAATATAAGTTAGACTTTAGTGCATATATTTTTCTATTTTTTAGTACGTGAAATCGTGTATATATGTAATGGAAATCACATGAAATAGAATATAATATTCTTTTTCTATATATATATATATATATGTGTATATATATATATATGTGTATATATATATATATATATATATATATATATATATATATATATATATATATATATATATATATATATATATATATATATATATATATATATATATCTTTAATAATAAAATCTATTAATACAATTGATATTACTATCAAATTTGGCCTATAATAAAAATCATATTAATACTATTAATATCAATTTCTATATAAAGGGATACAATTGATTTTTTGTCTTGATTTATTTAATATGCATTAATTATGTAATATATTTCTAACAATAAAATTAAATTGAATTATTATTATTAATAAAAAATAACTTAAATTTATAATTAAAAATTATTAAAAGAAATTTATGATATAAAATTAAACAATAAATTTAATAATTAATTTTTAAATTAAATAGTAAAATATAAATTGTATTTTAATCCTAATAAATTTGGGATATTGGGTGAATTCGTAAGTTAACTTTAACTTAAGAATTCTTCAAATAAGGTGAATTTGCAAGTTAACTTACGAATTAGCTTAGGAATACACTTTATTTGGAAAATTCGTAAGTTAACTTACGAAATTGAGGGTATTTTTGATTTTTCATTAGAGGTAAAGAAAAACCTGACTAAGTAGGAGAAGAAATTCGCATGCATTAATTAGGCAAATTTGCTTTGCAATCCCTTAACCTAATTCTAAATAACCGTTTCTCTATTTTAAAATGTTAACCATGGTATATATTTTGACAGATAGCCTGTTTAGATCTGCAGCGAAAAAGTCCGGACACACGTTTTAGAGCAGAAACTATATTTTATAACATCTTATTTTTACGGTGAAATGGAATGTAAATGTGTGTTTGTTCATTGCAAAAGTTAACCAAACACACTAAGAATCTTCCAAAAAGATAATTTCATCTTCATCGTCAACTTCAATAACTAAAAAAAGATTTTTTTAATTAAATGAAGAAATCAAATCTTTAAATAAACCCACATTTTTGAAGAAAAAGTTCTTCATTCAGTCTCATCAAGAGGCCATTGTCTATTTCATTCATCTTCGTCAACTATTTAATGTTTATTTGAATAATCTATTGGATCTATAGTTACTATTTTCAATTTGCAAATAATCTACTACTTACTAAAGAAAGTGTAGTTGTTGATCTAATCTTGTGATCCATTGGTCAGAGCCGACTGCAATTTGGTTAGAGCTAACTACAAGTAGAGCTAACTACAAGAGCTTAGACCTTAAAATATTGGGGGGAAATTCAATTTAATTATAAATATGTAAAATGAAATGTAGAAAATAAATTAAGTTGCCTTCCAGAGAATCATAAACGGCTAAACAACAATAGACAAACACATAAGCACACTTTGTGGCAGGTGTCTCGTACTGGAACATCTTGGAAAAACAAACTGGTATGTTACAATAATATATAGCTATTTAGCCACACAGTAAACAGACAACTAGTGGAGTCCATCTTCAAGAGGCAGCAGAAGAAGAGAAATTAATATGGATACGGTGCAGAGAGAAAGAGAATCAGCATGCCGTTTCATAGAACAAGTCATGAATGCTTTCTCCAAATGCCTAGGTCTTGATCCATCATCAGCTGAAAATATTCAATACCGTGTGGTTGATAATAATGGTGAAGTAACATCATCCATAATATCACGAGCCTTTAAAAGACCTCCAAAACCTCCTTTAAGCGCAGGAAGTGGAGCTCAAATCAATCTTTTCTCCTCTTAAAAGTTACTCCATACAACAAAATGGGGTTTGACCTTATCTAATGTTTTGTTTGGTAGTTAGATTGTCTTTTTAAGTAGCTTCCATGTAATTGTACTGCCTTTCATACCTATCTTATTCATAATTTGTCAGCAAGATGGTTTTATTATCGATCATTCCGTTATCTTTTCATAGACAGTCGGAATAGATCATTGGAACAAATGCGAAAAAGAATCTAATCAGTTGTTTTTAACATTGACATTGAGCAAACAAAGGGATCAGTTGTTTTTAACATTGACATTGAGCAAACAAAGGGATCCACTATGCATGTAATAACAGAAACCGAGTTTTTAAAAGGAAACATAACTTGTATCCGGTTTTATCTGAATAAACAGGTTCATGATCAAGAGCTAGATAAAAGCAATTGTATTCCACAAGAGTTTGAACCATCAAATCCTAGTATTAAAGAAGTTTATGTAGACTATGAAATGCACTCAATCTGTTCTTCCTATTAGGTTTCTATACACATTATTTACTACACTAGACCCTATAGCCTCATCTAAAGGGGAACATGTTTACTCCATGGAAAAAAAAAACAAAAACAGAAGATCATATAACAGTAGAGAAGAGAACCTCGGTGCTGCTCAGAGCTCGCAATGAACAAATCTAGCATCTTCTCTGGCCTCTACCTTTTTCCACGTCTAGCGAAGAAGTTGAGAGCAAAACTTGAAAATGTGACAAGGGAGAAAAGCATCTTCAACATAGAACGACCCTTGATAATACTCTCTCTCACACCCCTAGCGGTTCTTCCCACAGCAAGTGCACTCGAATCGGGCTCAGTACTGGAGCTGTATTCCATTCCCAGCAAAGAAGCTATATATATAACCAAATGAACAACATTGCTTAAAAGGCATAGTTTTAAATTACCATCAATTGCATCACAATATAACAGTAAGTAACCTGAAGAAGCAGAAGAAGGCATAGTGGTTAATCCGCGAATCCCCTGTTCCACCGAGCGAACCACCCGAGTGGAGCTTCTAACACATTGGGTAATCTCTTGTCTGAACCACAGCATCACAGAAACAAAATCCAACCAATGTTTTGTTATACTAATTTCAACTTTAATATCATTTACATTTTTCAAAAATAAAAAATAAAAAAATTACCCAAGATCACTGAGTTCAGTGGTTAAGTCACTGATTTCCATGGTGGATAATCTAAGTGCGGCCATTGTATCAGGAAGTTCCTCTCTTGCTGTATCCATAACCTTCTCAAGTGATTCTGCTTCCTTCTTGAAAGCCTTTATTATTTTTAAACATTCTCATTATATCAGATTCTAAATTAAGCTATTTTCAGAAACTATTGTATAATATTACCAAACAAGGCTTTATAAAAAACACAAACCAGAAGCGAGGGAATTGCAGAACCAAAGAGCCACGTTGTAAATATCGCTGTCTGAAACGATAATAACAAAAAAAACGTAAAATCAATTGAGGAATCGACAAATTGAGAAACGGAATTGGATTTAGAGAGAGATAAGGTAAGGTACCGCGACGGCGGAGGCTTGGAGGAGAGTGAGGTGGCGTTGGGTGAGGTTCCAGTGAGAGGAAGATCCGACGGTGGAGATGTAATGTGGAGGTTGTTGAGGTGAGTGGGAGGTGAAAGAAGAGATGGGTTTTGTGAAGGAGAGGTTACGTTGTTGTGAGAGGGTGTTGTTGATGGGGAAAGACTTGGTGGAGGTTAGAGAAATGGGTGGGTGGTGTGAAGGTTGAAAACGCATGGAGTTGAGCATCTCTGATGGTTGAGATAGTGACTAACGCTTTTCTGCCTTGCAATCTCCGAACAATTTACACTGGATCTCTATTGGGTATCGGAGTATCATAAACCACACCATCCCTCTAATCTTTTCATTGCTCACTTCTGTTACATGTTTAAAAATGTCTATTCATTCTTTGGGCATTTCACAAGAAATATACTCTTTTTTTCACTCCGACCCAATCTAAAGACCACGGCAAAAACAAGTCCATACTCACCAATATCTACTAATAAAATTGGATAAATAGTTTAATCCATATGAACGGATAAAATAAATAAATATTTAAATATCCGTTTAATAACGGATATAAATACGGGTTTAAGAATATTGTGCATATAAATATCTATATTCGTTAATAAATTATAAAAATTATACTATATCTTCGCATTTTTTAAAAAATTAATTTTCTTTTATGTGAAAGTTTTGTTTGAAATTTTTTTTAACATTCCATACAAATCATATAGTTTATTTCATATTTAAGTTTTTTCTTTATTTCATACTTCACGTCAACAATTTCACCTTTCAACCAACCACTTTCCTTTTATTATGAAAGAAGATAAATTGAATATCACAATTTTGACAGAATGGGTCATCTGATAGCAAGTATGTGTGAGAGAGTGTATATTAATCTTATAAGATACGGTTTCTCTACAACTTTTTACCTACTATGCACTGCTCCACCATCAAATCGCAATGATTGTAACATCTGTGTTGGATGGCTCTAAAAAACGCGATATTTTGTTCAGGTGTATTTAAAACTCAGATGTCATATACCACTTACATCACTGGAGTGGTCGAATCATTATACAGTTCAATCTGAGACTTGACTGGATCATTTTATTAAAAGGATGCAAGAGTACACCAAATTGAACAACATTGAAATAGAAAGAAAAAAAATAACGAAAAGTCAAAGGGTATTACCGCTTGTAGATTTGTCAGGAAACAATTACTTCGGATCTTGTAAGTAGTTATTTATCACTTTATTGTATATGACTTCTTGCAAATGCATTATCTCGTGGAATATAAACATTTTGGTACTAATGAATTTGATGCTTCTTTTATGTTTTTGTTTTTGTTTTTTAATATCAAGGATGTTACCAAAAATGTATCTTCGGATAAAACATAAGGTGTAATTGGAAATGCATGTCCGATTTGTCAATAAATAAAGTTTGTGTGGTCGATAATATCCTTACACTACTATAAATAAACTCAACTCTCATGTTGTTTGATACCAAAACACAAAAAACTAGAAGGAATATTGTTTGACATGTTGGAAACATTTACTTTACTGAGAATATATCATCACGAGAATTTAAGATCATTGAGTACACCCCTATTGAAGATTTGCAATACTTTTTGCAACTCCTTCTACCATATGACGACAATCAAAAATCGTGAGGATCGTGTATCGCTCGTCATCCATTGACAACGAAGAGAAGTTTGAGTTCATTAACCTTGAGCTAAAGACGAGCGTTGATTTACGGATTATGTGGAGTACCTATTTCGATTTAGAATCCAAATTTCTGATTGAACTCAATGCGATGGTTTCAAGAACGGTCTATGAAATTATGAAGATGTTGCAAGGTCTACCTCTATATTGAAGTGTAATGTTTAATATATGTTTAAATCCCTTGTGTGTTGCTTATTTTATGGTATTTTTAGTTTGACAATTTTGTTTATCTTCAATTCTATTTTTCTGCATTCTATAATAGCTAGTATCAAAAATATAATGTCGAGTTTGACACGAAAATGTAACTGACTTTGATCGTTTTCTAATTATCTATAAGTCATCTCAGAAATGCATGTCCAGTTCTTTAATAGCTAGTATTGGAAATATAATGTCGTGTTTGACACGGAAATGTAACTGACTTTGATCGTTTTCTAGGTATCTATAGGTGCATCTCAGAAATGCATATCCGATTCTTGAGAACATTTATGTATTTTTGCGCGATGAAATAAAAATACATAGAGTGCTTTAAAAAATTCTCCTGTTTTAGCTAATTATTAGCCTTTGGATTTATGGCACAAACTCGTCCTTCTCCACATAGCCTTCATATTCATAAGTTTAAGTTTTGTTAACTATGGTAAGTTTAAGAATAAAGATTTCTTATTCCACCACATAATTTTCTTAGCATACTGTATGAAATTTTAAAAATGTCTTCAGATTCTAAAAATGTATTTTTGAAAGCACCCTAAAACGCATATAATTCATTCATTTTTTATATTCGCTATATTTTAGGATTAAATTTATTTCGGAAATACATTTACAATAAAACACTAAAATTGATATTATTTTGTTTCCATATTTAAAATAATGAAGCTACTACACTCTGAATCTCCATTGCCCTACAACGCCTATTATCAATTATTTCAAACAAACACCACACTTATAATTTAACTCATATTTTCATACCCGCCACAAAATCAGTAAATTATACTATAATTTCACAAATCGTTAGTTGGTTCAATGGTGATGGACGTTGGACTTGATAGGAAGAACCACGATTCGTTCCCCAACAAATACGATCGAGAGGAGGTTGGAATCACATATCTTAAAAACGAATAAATTATATGTATATAGAATGCTTCAGAAATTTGAAGGCGTTTTTAGAATTTCACACGGTACGCTAAGATAAAATGATTGCAGCACAATGGTCCGTAATAAATGCTTTGGTTAGCACAAACACCAAGTGTACAGGCTCCGTAACTACCGTTGTGCTCCATCATCGTAGTGGACTTCCTAAAATCTCTTTTCATCTATGCAATAAGTTGACATAATCATGATCTCACCTGTGAAGAAATGTTCCTGTCAATGTCTTTGATATAACGAAATACATGGCATAAGAAGAAAATAATTATGCAGAACAAAATACTCCATCAAAATACAAAAATAATATACGAAAAATGCATCTTTGAAATAGATTTTGAAAAAATTGGATGGCCGAGTGAAGAATTGATATGATTTTAAGTGCATCCGTGAGAATCGCACCCTATAAGGTGAGAAATGTAATCCCCGTGCTTGGGTTCAACCCAAAACAAATGGAGAGTGTAGTTTGTGGATAAATGAATGATGTTATTATCACTACAAAAGAATAATATTCAATACTGAATATCAATATTTGCAGAACAAATGGAGAGTGTAGTTTGTGGATAAATAAAAATAAACAAATGTGATTATCACTACAATGAAAATTCATTGAATTAAAAGCGTTGCTAAGCAAATTCTTAACAAACCATGCCCACCACTTACTTCGGAATACACCTATTGTGGCTTCAAAGAGGCATTATTTCTTTACATTATCTTATACTATGTGGTGAACAAAGACATGTCGCCCCACTAACTTAAATTAGTACTGCATGATTTGATTACTGTACCAACCGTCTAAAAATGAATCCCCGTGCATCTAATCTAACCATGTTCTATTGTGGAGTTTGATGTTGTGGCCATCCAAGCCAATCTAGAGTGATGTGTTATCTTGCCGAAAGAGATTAACTATAAAGATTTTCACTATAAAGATTTCCATTGCCATTTACATTGCATATTTACAGCACAAACCTTACATATCCTGCAAAATTCTTAATTCCTCCAACAGATTATCTCCAACCCTGCTGCTCCCTCTTCCAGCCTCCCTCTATTTTTCATTACTTTCCCCTTTGTTCTACTTTTCTCCCCGGTTCTTGCCGTTTCTCAAATATGAAGTTCATAATTAGGCAAATAATCTGCTATTGACCAACTCTCATAAAACAGGAACCAAGCAAACCACAAAATATGAGCTCCTTAGCCTGTCTTCTCATTAATTCTACTAACATCTGTCACTGTAGCATTGCAAAAGAAACACCTTTGACAGTTCAAAAGATGCCTAGTTATACAGCCATAGCAAGACCTATGCGAACAAGGCGCAATCTGGGTATCTGCTTCACATGCATAACATATGCAACATAAGTTATCATCATGGTCTGAATCTACAACACTGTTCGCTTCTTCACGTTCAGACATAGCACGGCAAGCAAGGAGGGTCAGAAAATTTTCTAGCTGCTTGTATTTTTCCATGTATGCTTCTCCCCGGCATGATTCATCCTAAAAAATGAAAGAGCAAAATGATAGTAAAAACGATTAGTTTCACAGTATAAACCTCAGTTCAACAAACTAGAGTACTAAATCTTTGAAGATTGCAGAAAATGGAACCCTGGCATGAAAAAGGAAGAATCTGTTTTTTTTTTTACACGGCTTTCTAATCGTTTGAAACTGTTCACACTGATAAAACTATATTGGTTACAAGATATCCTTGTTTAATACTATAATTGAAGTCCAGAAAAATGTGAGGGCTTTGTACCCCAATGAAAGAACAATAAGATTTGTATTGTATATCCTAGTATTCTCAGAACTAATATCTCCTTGAGGATGTTTTGGAGTGAATGCTGAACTTTCCAGTTTGGGGGTTTTAGTAATTCAGCATTAAGTGGCACGGAGTTCAAATCGAAGTAAGCAAATTAGACCAAATGGAACTTTCAAAATGTTGGACAAGAGTGCATTTTGCATAGGAATCAAAAACATAGAAGGGTGACAACAACTAACCCAGTTATAGTTCACAAGATATTGGAAACCATAAAGAACCGTATCTGGACAATCCATGCTTAGAAAAACTTCCACAAGATCACTGTTCTCTCGACACTCTGCCAACTTTGCTGCATCCAATAAATTTAACATGATCCCTACGAGAGGCGCCAATACCATGCCTCGATTCACTTTCTCTGAAGATTGGTTATGCCGTCTAAGGGACCTGAAATTGAATAAAAAAGAAAGTCAACATCTCAAAAAACCATTGAAGGAAACTATTTTCAACAAACCACAGGGTTCCAAATTCTCAAGGGGAATCTTTTAAGGGTCATTTTATGAGATAATAAAGTTGGACTGTCAGTCTCTCCAAAGCAATATCCATATATGGAAGATGGATAAACAATAAAAAAAAAATCAGGTCTATAATCTCAAATTGAAATCACGGGGCTTGTAACTTACAAGTCAAAGAATTCAGCATCGGCTGAAGAAGTAATGTTATTCAAGATAAATACAACCAACTCAGTTAACCTCCTTAGGTTTGTTTCAGGTCCAGACAGGAATGCTTGAGGAATCTCATGAGTACAGAACTCCAAAATTCTTGCCAGATTACATGAGAGATCAAATATGACACCACATTTCTTTTGCTGAAACTCCATTACCTGCGAAATAAGAGTATGGAGTATAAATCAATGGAAAGAACTACGCGTGTATCAAAGTAAGACAGTAAACTATAAATTTAATCAGGAATCAAATTCAAGATGTCTTAACAGAAACAAATTCAATTGTATCCACACAAGATGTCTTCCAAACCAAACAACAAGTTAGAATAAATAAATTGATAAACTACAAGAATGAGTACATAAAACTTAAACCCCGTACTCCATGTAGCATATGTACTATTACAGATACAGAACTCTAACTTAAATCTACCAAAACAAGAAGACACAGAGATAACCAAGAACCAAATTCAATGGACAGGACCAAAAATAAAACCATACCTGGTACTTTTCTTGCATTTCTCGAACAGAAACTGAAAATTCAGTCATACTCCAGCTAAGTATATTAAATAGACGGTTTAGGAAAGATGAAAACAATCCTTCATCATTTATGCAAGCTTCTTTTAGCAACCTCTGCATTGCATAAAGAGTCAAAGGGGAAAAACCTCTCTGGTGAGAAATCAATCCAGCAAATATTACTTGGTAACAAAAAGGGGTAGTTACATACTTGGAAAAGAATAGATGATGAAGATGATTCTCCATTCTTTGAAAAACTAAAACCAGAACCCTTGCATAACCGCAGAAGTATGTTCGTCACCGGGATCCAAGATCTGTTATCAAATGCTGATAACAGAGCTTTTGGCAGCCTTTGGTTGGCTGCCTCGTTGCTCTCAAAAACTGCAAAATACTCCCTGTACTGCACCAGGGCAGATATAGACTGTAGAAGAAGATCCCTAAGATCCGCACTTGATATCCTTGGATCATTGAAATGAGTAACTACAAAAGTGACCTGGTGAAAATGACATCCAAGCATAATAACTTAGAAACAAAGCTAGAAACACTCAACAACTTTGCTAAGGCAAGTTTACAAACATCAAGCATGTTGCGGCACAAATTACATATCATAATTTGTAATATTCAAAGGTAAGGCAGTAAATTCAACATCATAGCTTGTATAACATCTACTCTAGAACAAAAGTTACTTCTTTCAAAACCGGTAAGACTTATCAACAAAAAAAACTAATCCAACAACTTCGGACGGGCCCAACAAAGAATTACATAAAGCCGTAGCAGCAAGACGATGCAAGAAATGGAACGAACAAACTCTAACCACACACATAAGGCACTTATCCGGGTACACATCAGAAAAAATAACTAATCTTAGAGGGAGCATGAGGTTTTCAGAGGGACTGCATTAGGAAGGATCAGAGTGAATTAATAACCAAAGAGAGAGTTACTGAATGTACTATTTAGAATGAGAATGAGGATTCACAGAGGAAGGTACTTCCTTCTGCAACAGAGCCTGGCTGAAAATAAAACAGATTTGCAACTGCAAGAAAACACCCCCGATGAATTGAAAGATCAAATTTCTTTATCTGAATTGGTGAACAAATGAACATAATCAAGGAGACTTGCAAAAACCTCCAATTCAAAAGGATTACCTACTATTTAAGTTGTGGGGGGAGGGGAGGGGGAAAGCAAAAGAGTGCAAGAGGCCAAGGGAAAACTAAATGACATCAAGACCCAACTCAATCCAATAATGTCAATATGATGAGATCCCTTATACGCTATTACCTAAGTAACATACAAAAAATAAATTCTCCCTTTCTATCTTGATTGTTTGACAGTACAAATATTTTTAGATGCAGCTATGTTAGAACTTAGAAGAGATCATATGAGAGCTAAAATATATACCAATGACAAACAATTACTCACATTTCTAAAGATTCAAATCTACTTCACCAGAATCCAGAAATAAGTATAAAGTATACATTTGTCCCAGAAATATAAATAAATAAATAAATAAAAAATATTAAAAAAAAGAAGAAGAAAGAAGAAACTGAAACTGAAATGGTGGAACATACAAATGAAACAAGTCCATGCTTGATCAAAATTGTGGATGGAACAAATGGAGGATCACTTTTCCGCAACACATGAAAGCAATCAACCTGTATGAAAGACAAATATTACTGCCGGGATATTTGTTTTCACAGTTATAAGAATGCTGGAGAAATTGTAATAGATGAATTAATATGCACTTAATTAAATTAATGAGGCAGAAAAAATATGAGGGATTCCCAATCAAATTTAATGATTTCATATCATGACCGAAAAAGAAAGTGTAAAGAAGCATAATGCATCAGATATGGGATGGTTAAGTCCACCAGCAAAACTAAGAAAGAAAGTGTATAGAAGCATATAACTAATAAAGATATGTGTCCTCTATTGGTGAGTGAATCAAAACTGCTGCTAAATTTTAACCAATGGAAAATGCTTATTTACCAAAGCTTCCAGATAATATTCAGGGGTGTAGATAAACACAGAATCCATATTGCTAAGAACCAGAAGCAACTGGACAACCCACATGCACATTGCATACATTCCTCGCTGCTTCCATCGAGATAACAAAGAGATACGATACCTGTAAATCAAGAAGTGGCCCCGTAATGAAATACATAATAAGGAGAAAATACAAAAATATGTATCTCAATTCACAAGGTATCTCAACACACTTAGGTATACTCTATCAAAGTCTCAAACTTTTATCATGTTGAATTTGTATGAAAGAGAGGTATCTATAAACTGTGTTACCTGCAAAGTTAAATAAGTAGCGCAGTTCTGATGCCACTAGTAACTTTGAAAGCATATTAAAAAAAGAGTGAACATCAAACTGATAGCACAATTATTCGAGCTGACGCAGGCTATTGTAAGTCTTTCAACCCTTGGTACAACGATTATATTACTAAAAACATAAACGCAAATACAAAACAGACAAAATTTTGAAAGCACAATCTTGCGGAGTCAACATCTGAACCATTTATCTATTCTTCAAAAAAAACACTATCTTTATCTTTATTGGAAATAATTCAGCTTAGTAATCTTAGGGCCCAAAAACAGAAAACATAAACAAAGTGAGAAAGAGGATGGTTTAAAAGCTTTTAGAAGTTAATCAACCAGGAAGCTTCTTATCAACTGTAAGTGTACGCAGAATGTGTCCCGCCGGAAATTTGAAAATCAAAAATAAGAATAGTCTACTTTGTTTCGAATATCATCTCATAAAATCTAGTTAATGACAAGATAATTAGACGGTGAGAAAACAGTTTATAACCACTGCTACTGAAAATGTCAATGTAAGACCATAGGAGGTAGAGAGGTACTTGAAAAGCAAAAAGCTTTGAGGGAAAGAATAAAATAGTAAGGTAAATTAAGCTTAAATGCTACTTCATATGACCATCTTACCAAGCACAATGTCTAACACAGTCAATAACCTCTTCTCTATACTCGTTACGAGCTTCTTTCAAATGCTTCAATTTTTCACCACAAGCTCGGTCTCTTATTTGCTTATCAGTTTCCTCCAAAAGGGAGATTGATTGTGCCTGATGAGTCATGTAATATGATGCCTGCAAAAATAGAGAGTTACATTTTTATCTCTTTTCCATCTTTTCTGTATAATTTCAAAGATATTAAAAATCAACTACATGATTGAAAATTTCAAAAATCAAACCGACTAAAATGAGGCCAGACAGAGTAGATGTCTCTAACACCAGAGAAAGATTATCTTACCGCTAGGTTAGATGACACTAATGCAAAGAAAAAATTACTTTATGCTATACTAATAAGTAACTTGTGTTCCATCGTTTTTTATTAAATTCACCTTTAGATGAAAATTGTATCATGCAAAGCATGCTTGTAGAATTTTACATTAAACTGTATCATGAGTGTACTTCAAATGCATGTTTGGTTTTGATCAATTTGGTATAAAGCTTTTTACCAAGTCCGATGGGAATGATTTCAACTATAAGCTGCTTTCAAACAAAAATAAGTTGATACGAACACACACCAAGTCTCAAACTTAGTTTTAATTTATTTTGAAAATTGTTTCTGTACGAGTATTGACCTTGTGAAAAAAAAAACTAGTCTCAGCAGAGTGAAACTTATCATTCTGGATTCAGAGACATGTAGATTTATAAGCCCCCGGCATCAAATCATGCTACTCCCTTCGGTCCTATTCATAGGAAACAGCAAGTTTTTCTTTTTTGTTCCTAAATATAAGAAAATAGTACATTTTTCAGGTGTATTAATCATTGAAATTCTTTTTATACACCTTATTTTATTGTGAATTTTATTTTGCCTAGAAATTCCTCTTATCTATGCAAGTGGGTTTCATTTAATAGGTATTAAGGGTATTTTTGGAGAGAGAAAAATTAGCATGAACTCCTCTGGATGTGTCTAAGTGATATCACAATAAATTTGGCCACCATGATCTCACCTGCTTAAAATTTGGAGCAAGACCAAATTGATACAGCCATAACAAAGCATCAAGTAGCTCCTCTTCTTGTAGCATATCCATACACATATCAGTATCCTTTGGTACAGACTTCAGATGGTGCACTTGGCGGTAACCATACTCAGGTTCAGATTGATCACTGGAACTGGGTTTATCTGCTATCTCATCATTCAAACTCCCATCACTGCATTCAGCAGCAACATGAGCAGGTCTTTCGGGAATAGAGCTACAATGGCTCCGAGACCCTTTGGCCAGGTATTTAGCTGGAACCTTTGAATTCCTTGCAAATTCAGAATCATAACTTGAACAACAGCATGGCTTCTGTTTGGTTGAATGTGTCACTCGGATTTCTTCATTATCCATGCAACCTTCATCCCATTGAACTACTTCCCTTTCATGATCAATTACGGAGTGTAGCTTTGATAAATGGGTATAGGATCCCCCTAGCCTGGAAATATCAGTTCTATGAGGGTCATTTCTTAGAAACAAGTGTATGGGAAAACTTTGTTGACCACCTCTGTGAAGGAAACCAACATCTGATCTGTAGCTCTTTAACCAGCCACAGATATCACCCAATGCAAATCCTTCTGATAAAAAATGGAGCAAGACTGTATAAATTGAAATAAGAACTGAATTGCTAGAAACTCCGGGTGGTGGGATATTTCTTTCTGCCCCTCTGTTCTTCAGTAGAAGGTTTTGTAAAAATGTCCTAAATACTGCTCCAGGTAATTGGGGAGGTGCCATGGGAGGTATAAATTGTATAACTAAGCGACAAAGGTCCCGATGCTTCTCCTCGATCTACAAGTGGAAAAGGTATACTCAGAAAATTTAAGAAGGCTATGAAAGATGCATCCAAAAGCACAATGATTTGAAGAATATTGCTCTCAAATAAGAAAGAAATGCTATTCATAAAAATTCAAAGAAGTAACCTAATCATTTCTAATTTTCTATTTTATTGTTAAATAATCAGTAAATACTCTATAGGATAAAAATGGGAGGAATTACTTGGCAAGTGGAACGAATTTCCTTTAATTTATAAAAAATTCTAAGGACATATAATGTTTACCAAAAACCCCAAATTCTAATCCTTAGTCTCATGCTATGGACACATGGAAATATGATGGAGAATAAGACTACGACTTGAAAGTGATTAACATAAAATTCTCTGTGCACTAATTAGATCACCTGATTAGGTCAAAAAGATGTGTTAAGTTGATAAGTTTGGCATCTTATTCAACTGTAAACCTGCCCTATTTTCTCTATTTCTCATTAAGCTTTATGCATAAAAGACAGATACCATGACTGTTTATGTGATCTTAGAACAGTGAAAGGCGTGTTACAACAACTATTAACCAGTATAAGAGTAGAAGTAATAAGACATGGTATAACTGAAGAAAAAAGTATCGTGAGAGAACAATTGAAGACTTCATCTAGGCACACAATAACAGAAGAATAAACTACATGTTACTCTTTATATTCACTTTAAAAGCATTCTTTCGTTAGTTCATACAACTCCCATACCCCCATCAATCATGACAATGCCATGGATAATTTTGACCATTGTGTTAAAAAGATTCAGCTCAGGTTATAATAATTACTCCTAATAACTAACAACGAAACTAGGCCACTGAGAAAAATAATATACCTTGCTGATTGATTCAGACAAAGCTGTGGTTGCCAACATCATGTTACCTTCGCAACAAGCGTCTTCACATGAACCGGGCCACCAAACAGTGGGTATCAAGGAGTCAAGATCCTGCTTGTTAGGAGTTTTTCGCGACATTAAACCTTCAAACAAAAATTCAAAATCTGGTGATTTCCACCAAATCACCATAAGTTCCTCTCGTCTTAATAGATGACATGCCAGTGCAAGGTGAGGATATGATCCAGAGTAAGGACATTCAGTTAGAACAAATTGTGCCATTTTACAACCACATGAAAGCGCGTTTATGATGTTTTCAAACAGCACATGTGATCCTTGAAATTGTAGCAGTACATCAACTACTTTATCCAAACTTGAATAATCATGGGGTGCATGCAACTCAAAAACTTCAAACATGAAGGACAGCAATGGACCCCAAACCATATACTCTGCATGTCCGACATTCTCCTCAAGTATACAGAATAATTCCTCACATATAGCATAAGAAACAGGACGGAAAATTTCTTCCAGTGAAACAAACCTCTTTACTCTTCTCAATTTCTGAGCTAGTGAATGTTCAGCTCGTTCCACTGAATGCATGTCCAACAGCCTTGACCAGCACTGAAGCAATCGCGTGACGAAGCAACTCTTAGAGGGAGGAGCCTGAAGAGGACGGTAGCCTTCAATCGGGTACTTGAAAGGCCGAGCTCCAAAGTTCAACTCACATCTTTCGCCCTCGGAGAGAGAGATTGCAGGGTGATAACCAAAACCAGGACCCATTTTTTGAATTCCTCTGAATGCTGTCCCTAGTGAATTCCCATTCCTGTAGAAAATTATTTCATCTTGTTCCAAATCAATGCAACATCCAATGACATCGCCAACAACCCATGACTGACCGTATGTCTCAGCACCCTTGTTCCACTTGCTAACTCGTCTCCCGTCATAGGCATATGAATCATCAGCATCACCAACACCTTTATGGTCAGTAAAAGGACAAGAAAGAGTAGCCCAACCAAGCTGCTGTATGCCCGATGTTTCCAACAAAACTTCATACATCCATTTCCCTTTCCAAACACAAGTATTAACCCTCGCACTACTGAACAACTCCAAGCTCTCTATAAGAAACGGCGGTTTAATGATTTTAATATCACCGCATATGCTGGATTCCTCTAAACCCACAACATCTGGTCTACATATCATATCTCTTTCACTAGAAGAATCACCAACATCTGCATTACACCTCGAAAAAACATTCCTAATAACCGACTGAATAAAACTAGTGTCAACCGGACCATCCAACGAATTCAAAGATCTATTAGGAAGACCAAACACATATTCAAGCGTTCTTTCCACAGACTGTTCACCAAAATCATCACAGCACGAAAGAAACCGTGTCTTCGGCAACTTTTTTTTACTATCCTCACCATTCAATATGACAGCCAGACCAGCTGAAAACCCACCAAGGCGTAAACTATCTTCAGCCATATATAAGCAGACACAAATCACTATCCCTCAACTATCCCCAACTCAGCTGAAAGCTTCTCCAATTTCAAATTACCATCAATAATCGAAAACTCAATTGCGCTCGCTAGATAGATATTATTGATGATCCATGTTACAATCAAAAAATAAAATAAAAAATCACTAATAAGAACGCATCACAAGAATAAAAAACAATTCAAAAACTAACAAATCACAACAAAATTCACGAAATTCTAGAAAGGGGGAAATTATACGAAGGATTGAAGATTTGATGAGGAAATTGAAAATCAGTTAGAAATTGAAGCAAAGAAATGAAAAAGCTTAAAGGGTGATAATATAAATGAAAGAATTAAATATGAAATAATCTTACAGAAAAGTTTCATGGTGAGGGTAAAGGCAAAAGCGGCGGAAGAATGGTAGGGTTTTGTAAGCTCCATTGATTCTGATTCGATTCCATTTCCAACTATTCGTGAAAGTAACAGTGTTTCAGCAATTGGAGGAAAACAAAACAAAACGTGGAAATTTCCTCAAGGAGAATTCGTATTTCATTTTTTTATTAGATATTAAAAAATAAAAACTAAAATAAATAAATAATAGTGTAACGGAAAACGAAGCAGACGCCGAAAACCCGTTCGCGCTGACTCTAACCCTAACGTAAAGGGACTGGTTACTGACACGTGTCGAAAAGTGGGTGAAGTTACCGGTTGGGTTGGTGACTAGGAAGCTGACTCGACGAGTAGTGCTATGGTATTGGAGCGACAGGGGCCACCCGTTGGAGTGGTGGACGACGCTGTTGCTCTATCTTTAAATTAGTACACCCGCTGACTCATAAATAATGTCACATTTATACTTTTCTTTCCTATCTCAAAATAATGGTCTTTTAAAATATTTATACAACATTGTTATTTTTTAATACTATCTTTATTATAACATTGCATGTATATTTTTTGTTTAATTTTATGTCATATTTTCTCTTTCTTAAAAAGTTGATTAAGGACATTTTAGTATAAATATATAATTTTATTATTAATTTTTTCAGTTTTAACAATCATTTCTTTGACGATGAAGATCAATCTTTTTACTAGCTGGTAAAAAGTTTCACTAGGGAGCGACTTTGTGAAAATGTCTGTAAAATTATAGAAATTTTTTCTCCACCTAGTGGAGTTCTTCTTCATCCCGGATGAAATACTGAAAATACCACTAATTTCGTAAGTTAACTTACGAATTCCCCAAATAAGGTGAATTAGTAAGTTAACTTACGAAATAATCTACGATTTTAAAAAAATAAGGTGAATTCTTAAGTTAAATTACGAATTTGCCCAATATCACAAATTTATTAAGATTAAAATACAATTTATATTTCACTATTTAATTAAAAAATTAATTATTAAGAAAAAGTCATATTAGAAAAAATTATTAAGAAAAAATTTGTATCTTTCTTAATTCTAATATGATGACTGTTACATAAGTTTTGTTCTAGTTTTTACTTGGATAAGATCTCAAACCATGATTGCGAGTATTTTTATTTATTTATTATTGAATCCTAAATTTTGAATTAAGCATTTCTATTTTGTTTATTGAAATTGGTGAGGTTTATATTTTTGTTATCACTTAGGCTTGCTAAGTGAGACCAAATGATTATATTTTTGTGTTAATGGGTGTGTTAATATTTTTCTTACTTCTCTTGAGAAAATTGTATCATGATAAAATAAAAAAATGAGACTAAAAAACAATATTAAAAGTGAGTATATATATATATATATATATATATATATATATATATATATATATATATATATATATATATATATATATATATATATATCGATATATTTAGAAATTTAAATCTGACGAAGAATTAAAAATAGAAGAATTTATATGATTTTTAATTATATAAATTAATTAAAAAAATTATTAAACAAAAAAATTCAATGAAATATTAGAATTATGGAAAGAAAATATTTATATTATTTTTTAGTATATTTTTATAGTTATATTGACAATAATTTAATATATTTAATGATTTAAGCGATGCTAAGATTTCAAGTTTCGACAATAAAGTCATTTTGTAATAAAAAATTTATACAACTTTAATGGATAAAATAAATTTGACTTGATTTTTTCTTAATAAATAGTAGGATTTTATACAAAATTGTATATTATGTTTGGGTAAAAAAGATATATTAATAATAATTCAATTTCTAATTATATTGTTAGAAATATATTATATAATTAATGCATATCAAGTAAATCAAGACATGTATCCCTTCACATAGAAATTAATATTTATTATAGGCCAAATTTGATATTAATATCGATTTTATTAATAGATTTTATTATTATAGACCAAATATAAGTTAGACTTTAATGCATATATTTTTCTATTTTTTTAGTACGTGAAATCATGTATATATGAAATGTATATCACATGAAATAAAACATGATATTCTATTTTCTTATATATATATATATATATATATATATATATATATATATATATATATATATATATATATATATATATATATATATATATATAAATCTATTAATACAATCGATATTAATATTAAATTTGGCCTATAATAAAAATCATATTAATTACTATTAATATCAATTTTATATGAAGAGATACAATTGAATTTTTGACTTGATTTACTTGATATGCATTAATTATATAATATATTTCTAACAATATTATTAAATGAATTATTATTAATAAAAAATAACTTAAATTTATAATTAAAATTATTAAAATAAATTTATGATATAAAATTAAACAATTAATTTAATAATTAATTTTTTAATTAAATATTGAAATATACAAACATAATATAATTAAAATATGGACAAATTAATTATATGGGGTAGACATCATATGAAATTTGTCCATATTTAAATATTGAAATATGGACAAATTAATTATATAATACCCTTCGTAAGTTAATTATATGGGGTAGACATCATACGAAATTTGTCCATATTTAAATATTTTAACACTTATGTTGTATAACATATGAGATATGTTCGTATCAAAATGTTTTGTCCCTTTTTTCTATATAATCTTCTCGGTGTATAAAAATTTCATTGTCTAAATATTTACCTTGTAAGAACATTATATTTCTCAATTCCTTCATCTCAAACAATTTATAGCTTTTAGAAACTCTTCAAGAGTTTCAATAATATTTATGTCATCCACATAGGTATCTATTAATAGCAAAATATTTTCATAAAAATACAAGGGCGTGTGAAGTTATTTGTATATTTATCTCTTAGCAAATATTCACTGAGACAGTTAAACCACATGTGTCCACATGGTTTTACTCATAGAGATACTTGTTCAATTTGATGGAGTGTCTTTCTCGAGATCCAAAATTATGTATCTCTGATATATTTAAACCATTTAGAGAGTTTCGTGTGAATGTCACATCCATCAAGTTCAAATTAAGCTCTTCATGTACTATAAGGCTAATTAAATATCGAAAAATTAATTGAAGCCACTACATGTGGATATGTTTCATCAAAATCAATCTTAGATCTTTGTGAAAATCATCGATCAACAAAACAAGGCTTATGTCTCACAATTTCACCATTCTTATTTTAGTTTTTCACAAAAACTCATTTATATCCAATTATCTTCACGCCTTGAGGTGTCCGGACTACCGGTCCAAAAGTGAGTCATTTGTAAAGTGATTTAATTCTTCTTTAATTGGATCTGTTCATTTTGGTTAATTCTCACATTGTGTACAATCTTTGATGGACTTTGATTCACGATCCTCGTTATCTTGTATCATCTTTAGCGTTATCTTGTATACAAATATATTATTAAGATTGACTTTATTTTGTTTATCTTAATGTTAGTTTCATTGCATTTCGTTTGTGACATAATTTATTGAGATCTATTTATTTCTTATTTTAAGTACGTGATTAATTTTTATGGAACTAAAATTATGTCAAAGAGCTCTTTGTCATATCCTCATATTGAGTCATCTTTGTGGAACCTTGTTTTTGTAGGAAATAGACTTTTGATAAAGATCAATATTTAAAGTTTTAATAATGGTAATGCATGAGGACCCATATATGCTTGCGAAAGAGGCCTCAAGATCAAAATACATATACAAAGAAATATTATCTAGAAAAAATCTTTGAAGCCTCTGTGGGAAAAGGTGTGAAAGCTCTCTAGGTCTTGTTTATTGGTCTGTCTAAATAAATTGAGTAATGTAAAAATAAAGTAGTGGCTTAAAAGTACTAAGGAAACTCATACACACACTAAAAACATTTATTTTCTAAAAGAGAAACATTTAAAATTTCTTAGAAGTTGTGAAAAATAACTTAGGAACCCTATAAATGACTAGAGGGGAAATTTTGTGCAATTTAATCAATTAAAACTTCAGTCTAATCAATTATAAAAGATTAAACTTATGCCCCAATACATTTCTACAATACCTATATGATTGGCAACGAATCTATATCACAACCATCCATTTTGAGAATCATAACGGCCATATTCATTTAAACTAATTGATTAGATTAATCAATTAAATAGTTAATAAGGCTCATTATTTACTTTTTGAGTGATTTTGAATACTATATAAATGGGTGACTTCCTCCTTTGAAATCACGCCATTTCCAACATTTTCATATTTGTTTGGAATGTATCTCTCTAAGTTCTCTCTTTCTCTCTCTATAAGTTTTCTTTCTTCACTCTTGGTTGCCTTTGTGTTTTGGAATGAAATTGTTAATTCTCTATGTTTTGGTATTGGCATTATGTTTGATAAAACTAACTTAGCGTAGACATGTTGAATAAAGATGTCATATGAAGGTTCATCTGACATCGTGTTCTGTACAACTGGATTATTATATATAATTTGTTTATTTCAGGTGCATAATATTCTTTGAATATTATGCAATCCTATGTGCGCACAGGTTGAAGATTGAAAAAGATTCGAGTTGTGTTTTTTAGAGATTTGTTAGTTTCTAATTATAGAGGTAATTGAGGAAATTAACTATTGACGTCCTATATTTATGAAGATGATTCTACAACACCTGACTGTCATCCAACTAATAATGTGAAGCCCATATCTAATGACCAGCAAAACATATTTTTACACAGGACAAAATTAAATAGGTTGTTTGGAGTTGCGATGGCATCAAAAGTATAGTGCCTGATGGATACACTTTAGAATTCTACAAAAAGAATTGGAACTTGGTTAAGGAAGATTCTTTTTATTTTGTTTGTGATTTCCACAAAAAGAAGAGACTTACTAAGGCGTGAACATCTTTGTTCCTGGCTTTAATTCTGAAGCTCCACAATCCCCTGCTTCTATCGAAATACAAACCAATTTGTTTGGTTGGCAGCCTATACAAAAAAAAATCTAAACTTTTGGCAGCAAGATTGAGGAAAGTTATAGGGAAGCTATTTTCAGAAAAACACTATACGTTTATACAAGGAAGGAACATAATTGATGGCATTCTAATGGTGAATGAGGTGATAAATTTGGAAAGAGAAAAAAAAAACATATGAGTTGCATGATTTTGAAGGTAGATAATGAGAAGGCATACAAGCGATAGTTGAAACTATTTGAGGTTTTATTGAAAGTGATGGGATTTGGTCCAAAGTTGTAAGCTTGGTGATCCGCTGTCGCACACGGATCAAAAATGAGTTATTTTGAAAGTATAGTAACGGTAACGACAACTCGAGTATCGTATCGCAATGATTCTTGATTCTATTAACTGCTATAGTAACAATTTGTAGGGGGTTTGGTTTTAGGGTCGAATAACCAAAACTAATTAAAAAGTGATTACTTTAATACGCTAAAACGAATCAACCTACTGCATCGACTTCTGACTTATTATTGATTTTATAAAATTCCAATTTCCCAAACGGGTCTGATCCTATTTGATTATAAAAACTACTGACAAACACAATAGCAATTATATGATGGATAAACTTCAATTCTAAATTAAGCAAAAGGATTATAAACTATTGTGAATTAAGCAAATGCAAATTGATCATATGTGATAATGCAAAAGTTACGTTAACGCGAATTTATTTCAAGTTTAAACAACAATTGAATTTAAAAATTCTATCCTATAACAACAATTAAATTAATCAAGCAATTGAAATTATAGGAAGAATTCAAAGGAATACAGATTAATATGGAATTTATAAAAGAACCAATAAATGTTTGGTTCTTCTTCTTCACTTCTTTTTGTAATCTCTTTTTTTGGGTTTTGTTTGTATATTTACTCTTAACTCATGTATATTTTTCGCTCTTGGCGTTGTTGTGATACGGTGAACTGACTTTTAGTGTTTTTGTATCGCAAATGTGCGGATAGCAAGAGTCGCCACCGACTTTTATTTTTATCCAATTAAGGGAAGGTAAAAGTACAGAAAAAGACCTTCGTTAGATTCTGAGTACGGGAGAATAGTTATGGGAAGGGAAGGTATTAGCACCCTTTTCCATCCGTAGTTATCTACGGGCTCTTAGTTGCTCTAGATCACTTTAAAATTGTGCTTTCTGTGTGTTTGACAAAAAAATGTTTTGAAAAGGCATTTCGCTTTGACTTTGCAATGATTCATGTAGGAATGTATACAAAGTGTTCGGAAATGTTTCGTTTTGAAAAGAGTTTGAACTTTGACAAAAGTGTGAGGTGTGAAAAGTTTTTGGTAGGCGAGCAACTAAAGACTTATTACCCACTCGAATTGGTCGTTTTCGTTCTACGTTCCTTTAGAATAGCGCTAGCCGTACCATTAGTTGGTAGGTAACTCCATTCGTTGGATGTAAGCGGGACATTCGAAGGGACATCGGATGGTCATAGAAAGCAACTTGTAGGAAGTATCCTAGCACATTCGAGGGACTATCATCATTTTCGTAGGCAACAATCGAGGTCAAGATCATGTATTCGTAGGCGACATCGTGGGTCTATGATCTTTGTATCGAAGGGACTATGATGATTTGTTTGGAAGGCAACGGTGCTAGAATACCTCTACGTTCAAGGGACATGACCATTTTGAATTCGTAAGGCAACGAGAGAGAATTACCCTAAGGGGTGCATGTGTGAAAAGAGTGTGTTGATTTCAGATATTTTATCTTGGAGTTATGAGTGATCTATGTTCAATTTTATCTTGCCATACACGCCTAATTACTAACAGTTTATAGGGTGCGGAAATTAAAATGCAGAATGTAAAGATGCGGAAAGTAAATGTCCTACGCTATTACATGGCTTTGGGGCAGATACATAATTTAAACTTGCGGAAAATAAAAGGCTAATTTAAACTATTACATCCCATATACAGTTACATTATTGGAAAAATAAAATGATAAAGAAAAATTATACGAATCGGATCAACCTGCAAGAGAATGAGAAATCGGAAAATGCGATATGAATCGAACAAGAGAAAAAATGTTAGAAAAATGCAAATTTTAAAATAAGAAAAATATGTCATGCTGGAAATACTATAAATATGTTAAAATAAATTTTTGGGATTTTTTGGATGTGTTTTAATAATTAAAAATGAATTAAAAGTGATTTAAATGCAAAATTATAAATAAAAATGAATATGCATGCAAAATTATATTTTTTTAATTTTATAAATTAAATAAAGATTTTATGAAAATAATGTAAAAAGAAAGATAATTTTTGATGATTTTTTAATGCAGAAATAAAATTATGAAAAGAAATTAAAATAGATGCAAAAATATTAAATAATGAAAAATATGAAAAATATGAAAAATATTGAGTTTGTGAAAAGGAAAAAGCTGGTCCTGATGAGGATCGAACTCGTGACCTCGCTCTCATATCCTCACGCCTTTGCCATCTGATCCAACGTGCACGTGTGTCACTGAATCGGAGCGAGTGGAAGAGAAACAAGTGTCGATTTCTGACTGCCTCCCTTGCGCGCCAGACTTCGTCTCTTTCGTTTTGAATTTTCAAAAGCTTGCGTCGGCTTTTCTTCGACGCTACAGGCCCTGGCAAAATCAAAAACCACATACACGTAATATAAATGCATTGTGAATACATGTATCAATTCGTTTTCATCCCCTGATCACTCTGGTATGCTCAGTTGGGTCCAATTTTTCCTGTTTGAAGAAACCCTAATTCGAAACTAGAAAACCTAGCCATGGTGATTTTCGTTCCAGGTCACTAAAACGCAATTGGGCTACCCAGATAGTTTGCAAACTTGATGCTGATCATGAATAAACAATTAAAAAGTGTTAATAATGCATAAAAAACAGAAATCGATTTTGGAAAAACAAGAACAAACCGAAATCGTATTTGCTCGATTCTTGATGGTTTTGGATGATGTAAGGGTCTGGATCGATTCAGAACAACTCAAGGAATGTGTTGGACACCTCAAAAACGATTGAAAACGGCTGGAAGTATGATTGCCACTTGCTTGTTTGCCACGGTTTTTTCAGTTTTAGGTTAGGGTTCTTGAGCCAATTTTTTTGTTCTCTCTTGATAGGTATGCATCATACATTTATACTGGATGGATTTGGGATGGTTTTGGAAGAGAATCAATCAACATTCAAAGCAAATCAAATTTGATTTTTGTAAAAAATCAAATTTTCAAAATTTGATTAATTTCCAATTCAATCTTGCCATATTGATCAAATTTCGAAATTTGTTGGCCTTTGTGAGTTGCTTGAGTCTCAAGGAAGGAATAAAAATCAATCTTGCAATTAATTTTGATTTTATACTTTATTTTTGAATTTAATTTGTATTTAAATGAATAAATTCCAAATTAAATAGAAAAATAAAATAAAAATTCGTGGCATTGGGCTTGGATATTCCTAATTGTATGAGGAATAAGTTTGGATAAAGAAAAAGCAAGCCCATTTGCAAAAAATTTGATTTTTAGAAGTATCTCTCTTTCTGCATTCCTTCAAAATTGCCCAACTTGTGAATGGTGTATCTTGCTCAATTTTCCATATTTTTGAGTGTTCTTAGACTTTTTGAAAAGCTCTAAGAGTCCTCTAACCAACCTCTTTGGTCTCATCTCAATTGGAGTTACCATGCTCAATATATCTTCAAAACAAAAAGTTGACTTTTTGTTGACTTTGAAAATGACCTGTAATGTTTTGAGCCATACCTCTCAAATGAAGCATTTTTTGGACATTCTTGTGAGACATGAAGTTGTAGAGAATTGAATTTTCTTCAAAACAAGAGGTGGTGGAAAAATTTCTGAGAAAGTATGAAGAAGTTATGATCAGTCAAAGTTCAGTTGACTTTTCACCTAGAAACCCTAATTTAGAAAGTTTGACTTTTGAGCAAATCTTGAGTTTTCTTGATGAATCATGATCAACCCTTGATCAAATGAAGAATGTAACTTCAAAATGAGGATGTTGACCAAAAATTATGAAGTTTGACTGTATGTTGACCACAGTTGACTTTTTGTCAATCTGTTGATTTTCAACCATCGAGCAATTGTCTGAGCAATCTTGACTTGTAAGGCTTGAAACTTGACATGGAAAATCTTTGAAGCATATGAGGAGGCATGAAGACCATTGGATATGTTGGAAATCCATCTTGACCTGAGAATTGCCAAATCCTAGTTTGGGTTGATTGTCTAGGAGAGAGTTTGTCTGATCAACTCTTGAGGAATCCTTGAGTATGGATGTATGAAATATCTTGAGAAGATGGAGGGAAAATTTTGGGGTATGACAGCTGCCCCTGTTCAATCTTCTTGTACTGGAAGGTTAGATTGACACGCTGGTCTTTCGTGACCTGTAGGTAGAAGATGATTGAACACTCAGTACACAAAATTTGCATGGTTGGTGATGATGCGGGAATGGGCTTCTGGATGCCATTTGGAGAAGGGGGGAATGAGTCGTACGTTAGACTCGAGATTATTGATAGGAGGATTGCTGGAAAGTGAGCCGTACGCTAGACTCTATAGACGTTTCTGGAAGGAGCATGGAGATGGGCTTAAGATGCCATCTGGAGGGAGTCGTATGTTAGACTTCGTGTTCATTTTCTTTTGAATGAAGTTATTGGTTTGTATTGATTTTTAACCATATATGCAGCATTCTGAAAGTGAAGCAATTGACAAATAGTCGGAGATGGGCTTAAGATGTCATCAAGGCAAGAGTCGCACGGACTACTGTAGTTCTTGTTGATAATAAGAAGGATTAGAATAAATCTTCGTCTTGATTACTCGAGGGAATAGTAGTTGGCAAAATGTGGATAGCTTCCTGTTGTGCATCGGTGTTGATCCATTGCACATTATCGGAAGATAACCGGGCGGTCTTCGAGATAGTTTTCCGTCGATTCGGGCTTAATCTGGACGATCGTCGGAGGACAACCAAGGCGGTCTTCGAGATAGTTTTCCGTCGATTCGGGCTTAATCTGGACCAGTCGGAGGAGGACAACTAGGGCGGTCTTCGATAGTTTTCCGTCGATTCGGGGCTTAATCTGGACCGGTTTCGGAAGTGACTTTCACTGTTTTTGGAAAAACAAGAGAAACTTTGATAGAATATTTGTTAGTCTTATGCAAAGTATGATGCATGACAATGTATATGAATGACATATGCATGAATTATGACTTTATGAGTAATGTATGAATGATAGATGGTGGTATTTCAAAACATATCCATCTTGAAGAAGATGCGGATGTTCTGTTTGAAGATTTCGACTTACGCAGGGATTGAGTAAGTGAGAATCCTGCTTTGGAAGGAGAAGAAAGATATCCATGGACTCCTTCGATGCACTATCTGACCAAGTCTTGGGCCTAGATATGGTTGAGGTGATAGAGATCGAAAATCGCGTTTGTTGAAGATCTCATAGACCCTGCTGAGGAGAATCTGGGAGGGAGTATGTAGATCCTGCTGAGGAAAAAATTAGGAGGCGCTCTACTAGGGATTCTGAGTGTAGATCTTGCTGGAGAGCATTTGATAACTGCCGGGAGACCGGGTTGGAAGAGTCAGGAACCCATTGTAATCTCTGGCTGGGGGATGAAGATGTAGTTTCCTCCGATGCACTATCGACCAAGTTTGGTCGGATCGGGAAAAGGAAAGGAGAGAGATATCCGTGGGATAAATATCTTGTTGGTGGTGAAGTGTTCTTGCTTGAGACCGATGTGACATTGCTCGGTTGAATGGAATCCTTTGCTTGGATTAACATACTCATTTGGAGGGAGGTTTGTTGTGAGTGACACCTTGTGGGGATCATGCTCTTGGGGAATGTTTTGGTGACCTTCATCGTCATCTCAATTCCGGAGCTGTATTACTTTTGTATGTTCACTTTTCGTATGTTTGCCAAGAGATTTTATTGTCAAATCGTGTAATCATTCAAAGCAAGCGTTGGACTTTATGCAAACCACAAAAGTGAAAATTTGTAAAGAGAAAGAACTTGTATTTATTTGAAATGTGGCGTATGGCCAAGTAGTTTGTACACAAGAAAGGTAAAAGCTATGCGAAACAATCTCGTTAAGTTCCAAACATGCTAGTACTCATATATTTCAACTATCTCATCTCCTTGTTGTCGAGAAAGTGAGTGGTGATCTTCGCCATTTGAATCTTGAATCTTGATAGTAGCACGGAAGTAGGTGATCTGGAAGAGACATAGTAAATGCGCTTAAATCCTAACTTTTGCCTAGACCGCCCTTTGGGTTTTTCTGGGATACCCATTTTGCCCAACCGCCTTTTCGAGTTTTCGACTTGGGTGTACATGTTTTGTATATATCCTTAACTTTTGCCGAACCCTTTTGGTTCGCCAGATACCTTATTTTTGCCTAGGCGATCGACCTAGCGGGTCTCTTTATCGTAGTATTTTTGACTATGTCTGCGTTCACGAGGTGTGGGAAGTCTTCACCATCCATGGTGCTAAGTATCATAGCTCCATGAAAACATCTTGACTACAAGCGGTCCCTCGTAGATGGGAGTCCATTTGCCCCAGGATCACCTTGTGGAAGAATGATGCGCTTGACTACTAGGTCGCCAACTTGATAGACTCGGTGCTTGACCTTCTTGTTAAATGCTCGATCATTCGTTTACGATAAATTTGTCCGTGGCGGATGGACGAGTCGTTTCTCATCAATCGGTTAATCGGTCAAGGCGATCGGACCCAATCGTCTTCGCAACTCTGCGTCTGGAGGACTCGGTTGAGGTATCGAACCTCGATGGGTAGGGCGGCTTCCATACCATACAGAGAAGGGTTGCCCTGGACGTTCGTCTTTGTAGTGCGATAACCATGAAGAGTAAATGGTAACATCTCATGCCAATCCTTGTAAGTCCGTCATCTTTTGTATAATCTTCTTAATATTCTTGTTGGCGGCTTCCATTGCGCCATTCATCTTAGGCCGATAAGGAGAAGAGTTGTGATGCTTGATCTTGAACTGCGTGCAGAGTTCAGTGATCATCTTATTATTGAGATTAGAGCCGTTATCGTGATAATCCTTTCGAGAATTCCATCGACGATAAGGTTATGCTTGATGAAACGAGCCACAACATTCTTGGTACAGATGCAAGCGAGCTTCTACCCACTTAGTGAAATAGTCAATTGCCACAAGGATGAAACGATGTCCATTGGAAGCGGTGGGCTTGATTTCTCCGATCATGTCAATGCCCCACATTGCAAAGGGCCAAGGAGAGGTTAAAACATTGAGTCTTGGAGTACGTGTACTTTGTCGCATAATCGGCACTTGTGACAAGATCGAGTGTAGCGGTGACAATCGGCTTCCATGGTGGACTAATAGTAACTGTTCTCAAAATCTTCTTAGCCATGGTGTGTCCGGAGTGGGTACCAAATGCGCCTGTGTAACTCTTCCATGATACGTATCATTGTTTCGATCTACAGTAGAGTAAGCAGATCGTGGTTGCGCTTGTATAAGATGCCGTTCTTGAGGAAGAATTTGGATGCAAATCTTCTCATGAACTTCTTATCATTGAGATGCCCTGCGGATATTCACGAGTCTCAAGATACCTCTTCACGTCATAGTACCGAGATTTCTCTTACGTGTCAAGCTCATAACAATCTGTTGGTTCGTCAAACTTCTCAATGATGATCTGGGGAGCCTCGTTGTCCCATCTAACCTTGAACATAGACGACATAGTAGCCAATGCGTCTGCCAACTGATTCTCTTCTCGTGGAATGTGATCAAAAGTAATCTCTTCGAAGTAGGGAATCAAACTCAAAACATGCTCTCGATATGGAATGAGATTCGGATGTTTCGTATCCCACTCGCCCTTAATCTGACTGATCACCAAAGCTGAGTCTCCATACACTTGTAAGAACTTGATTCTTAAGTCAATAGCAGCTTTAATACCCATGATGCACGCTTCATATTCGACCATGTTGTTTGTGCAACTAAAACATAATCTGGCGGTGAAAGGCGTATGTCCGCCTGTAAGGGATGTAATGATGGCACCAATGTCATTGCCAAGTGCGTTTGAGGCTCCATCAAAGACCATAGTCCATCAGGATCCTTGTTCGGGTCCTTCGTCGCACAGTTCTTCTGATCTGTAACTAGTAAAACATCTTCATCTGGAAATTTGAGCGCATAGGTGATAGTCATCTACGGCTTGATGAGCCAAATGATCGGCTACCACACTTCCTGATTACTTTCGAGAAGTGTCTTGGATGTCGTATTCGGTCAAGATCATTTGCCATCTTGCTATTCTTCGGAGAGCTGGTTTCTCAAATATGTATTTTATTGGATCCATCTTAGAAATCAACAAGGTAGTGTGAGTCAACATATTGTCTTAGTCGGTGACCCAAAGCGTTGCAAGTTTTCTCATTGTGAGTATCTTGTTTCACGGTCGGTAAACTTTTGCTAAGGTAGTATATTGCATGCTCTTTTGCGGACTCGTCATGTTGCCCCAACACACCGATTGAGTTCTCTAACATCAAGTACATGATAAGAGTCTTCCTTCGGTGCGGCATCGGGATAGGAGGATTATGGGTACTCCTTGATCTTGTCAAAAGCGATCGGCAATCGTCGTTCCATTCCACTACTTGATCTTTCTTAAGTAACTTGAAGATTGGCTCACAAGTAGCGATTAAATGTGCAATGAATCGGCAATGTAATTCAATCGGCCCGAAACCTCGACTTCCTTCTCGATGCGGGTGGCATCTCTTGAATAACTTTAATCTTTGCGGGATCAACTTCAATACCTTTTCCACTAACAACAAACCCTAAGAGTTTTCCGATCGACTCAAAGGTGCACTTGTTAGGATCGAGTCTCAATCATGCTTCTTCAACTGTCAAATAGTTTACGCAAATGATCAAGATGTTCTTCTTGATCGTGATCGAGCTATCATGTCGTTGGCGTAGACCTCTATCTCGTGATGAATCATGTCATGAAATAATGTTACCATGCGATAAGTGGCACCGCGTTCTTGATCCGAGCAGCATAACCTTGTAGCGAAAGTGCCCCTGTAACAAAGTAGTCTTCTCCATGTCTTGAGAGCCATTTGATCGATTGTGGAGAAACCATCCATGAAGGAGAAGACCTTATCTTTGGCGGTGTTGTCAACGAACATCAATATGGGAAGTGGAAAATCATCTTTCGGACTTGCTTTGTTCGGATCTACGTAATCCACACACATTCGTACCTTGCCATCCTTCTTAGGTACATGCACCACATTTGCAACTGCGGATAAAAGTATGACTAAAGGCGTTGCTGTTTCATAATCTCGGTTTGATTTTCTCGACATCTCGGGACGCATCACAATCTTACATTTCACCGGGAAAACCTTCTTTTGTTGGCAATCGGTGTACCACAATATCAATGTCCAACCACGGCATGTCTTCGTACGACCAAGCAAAAACCTCAATATAGTCTCGTATCGAACCAACCTTTCTTTGACACTTCTCAAGATCCGCTCTATCTTGATCTTTTTCATCTTCATCTACCCAAATTCACAACCTTAACTTGCTCTTCGTGTGGTGTATAACTCGCTCTTCTTCTTTGTGCGATGTCAAGTTCTCCACGGCACTTCACAATGTTCCTCACTTTCGTCTTGGCTTGGTAGATCGGATTATCGAAGTCATATTTAGCGATAGCATAGTTATTAACGAGATTCGGAGTGATTCTGCAATGTATCACGTGGGTGTGTGTAAGAAACACATAGCTTTTTGAAGGGGTGATAAAGTAAAGAAAGAAAACAAACAATTGAATGCAAAAGTCCAACGAATTTATTGAATGAAAACGCGCAAACAACAGATAATAACCCTTGCAAACGAGCCATGATGCCCCGGGCAAGGCACTAGGCTTTCAAAGTTTATTGTTCAAACATAAAGAAATACGAAAAGCAAAACAAAACAAGAGCAATTACTCCTGGCTAAAGGAGATTGGTATGGCGTCTTGAGTCTTCCAATTGTTGAGCCCTTTATGCAGGTTGGGAAGATCCACTTGTTGATGTCGAAGTCGTTGTCGTCGTCTTCTATAGCATGGATTCCACTCTGACTGATGCGGAAAGGAAGTTGGTCGGCACGTTCGCGGCGTATCATCTTCTGATTGATGGTGAAGCCTAAACCGGTCTTGTCGGACTTGAAAGGAAGATCGAGGTGACCCAAATAGAGCTACCTTCTTCTGCAGCTTGAGCATCTTTCGGTGAGGCCATCTTAGGCGGAGCTTTAACTTCGGGAGTGACGGAGAGTCAGCAGGCATGACTCTGGGTATTGTTTCAAAAGCTTGACAGGGAGTCTCGAAGAATTCTCCTTCCATCTCAAGGTATCGTAATGATGTAGATGATGACCATATACTCCTCTTCACCATCTGTAACAACCTTCCCTTTCACCGGTACTTGTTTCGATGCAAGGTAGAAATATTTGCCCATGTATCAAGGCGTCCAGCAAGAGTAATGGACGGATGTCCATGACAGAAAGTGGAATCAAAAGTGGGAACCAACTTTAATAAGCGAGTGAGCTCTCAATCTTGTCCGCTTAGAACCATCAAAAGCTCTCACGATTATATCAGGTCTCGAACCAACCCTTCGACATCAAGTCGATCAAAAGCGATCTTTGGTAAGATATTGGGCGAACCGGTATCTACCAAAACATGAGACAATGTAATGCCCTTGCATTCAACGAGAGTGCAAGGCTTTGTTGTGTTTCTTCCCGAGTCATATCGGTCGAGAAGCCTAGGCCGTTGTTGGCGGCCAGCTAGCAATACAAACTTCAAAGCTGGTGGTGGTAGTGTCTTGCGGTATGTGAGCATTCTTGAAACTTCACCAAGGCATTAGCATGAGCCTCGAGCACAAGAGCGAGCAAGCATGGAGATTTTGGACGAGTCTGTCCCAACTGTTCCACAACATTGTAGTCACTCTTCTTGATAATCTTCAGAATTTCCTCCATTTCTTGTTTGGAGGTGTCTTCAGTAACTTCCTTTGGTACTTCTGGTTGAGAAGGATGAGTCACTGGTTCTTTCCCTCTAGCTTGGGGAATGGATTGAATAGCTGGAATGCGAGTTGGAGTCATGTGTCTTTTGGAGGAGAGATATCTCGGAGAGAATACCCTTGGTTACGGTCACCTTACTTGATCCGGTGATGTTGTCAATGTCGAATGGTAGCTTGACGGTAAAATCTTCAATGGTCGAGGGTCTTGCTTGACACCATGATAGTAAACATCACTCCATAGTTCCAAGGATAGCTTTGTCGGAGGAATGGGCGGTCTTGAGAAGTAATGATGAGAGGTGCCACCTAGGCACGGGATCGAGGAAATCCTTATAGTGTTAACATCGGCATAGTCTTGGAAATCGTCACCCATCCGGTTACCTTAACATCTTCAATAGGAATCTTGTAGCTCTCAGGAACAGTGTACTTCACCATGTAATCATACTTTCCACTTGGCTGCCCCAAGGTATCCCACACTGATGGTGTTGTTTCATTCACATCTTTGATCTTCAGTTTCTTAGACATGTCTTCACACAGACTCTCCACAGGTGGTTTCAGGAATAGTATTTCACGGTTATCCATCATGCACTAGACTCGTCTTCTCAACCAAGCAAAGCCATCAGGTGCAGATGGGCACCAACGACAATTCTCTGGGCATCCTGGATTGACACCGGCTTGCAGCAAATTCTTCTTAACAGTCATCAGAGGAATGGTCAAGTCATCTATGTTGAAAACATAAGTATCGTCACCAACAACATTGGAACCCTTGTCATGGTTAGGCATATGCGTGTTGATCATATTCGGAGTCTCAACAGGAGGATCAAATTCAATCTGCTTAGCTTCAATCATATCTTGAAACTTGTTCTTCAGAGTCCAACAATCATCAGTACTATGTCCTGGGCTATTGGAATGGTAAGCACACTTAGCATTAGGATTGTATTTCGGAGAGGAGGTATTGACATTCTGAGGAGGATCCCGCAAAGCAATCAGCTCTGCTTTCAACATGTGTTGCAAGGCTTGCGACAAAGGCATGTTGATCTTCGCATCTTCGTTGGCGTTACGGTTCTGCGTTGTCTCGAGGTTGTCTTGATGTAGGATTGGAGATCACAACGCCCATAGATTAAGCACGGTCGGTCTTGGCTCGGCTTTTCGACCATACCATTGGCTTCTTTCTTACCACCAAAGATCTCTTGCGTTTGAAGATGTCTATATCTGAATCTTCCACTCTTGATACCGCTTCAATACGCTTGCACGTAAGTATCAGCTCGGTGAATTCGGCTGAAGAGTTTCCAATTAGATGATTGAAGAATGGGCTGTCGGTGTTCCCATGAACATATCAACCAACTCCCTATTGGACAAGGGTGGTTGAACTACGCTAGATCTCTCCATTTCGAGCATACTCCTTGAACTTCTCATCACGACCCATAGACATGCTTTGTAGTTGCATGCGAGTGGGTGTCAATTCAACATTGTACTCATCTGTCTGTAGAAAGCATCACCAAGTCACTCCAAATACGGATACGGTCATTCTCTGGCGATAATACCACTCCAATTGAGTTAGGACAAACTCTCTTGAAAATAATGCATCGACAACTTTCATCATCGGTGTGGGGATTGATCTTACGGACATAGGACTTCAAATGCGACTTAGGGCAAGACATGCCATCATACTTAGCAAAAGTTGGAACTTTGAACTTGGGAGGAATCACAACACGAGCGAGATTCAAATCATCAAAATTCAGCCGGACATCTTGAGTTTTCCACACATTCAAGCGGTCTTCAAGTTGCTTGTACTTGTCATCTTCATCGAGTATTGGCCACCATCATAGTTCTTCTCAAGTTCGGTGTGCCTTCACCACCATCTTTGTTACTTTGCTCATCCTCCTTCTTGACACTTCCTTGAGAGCTCAATTCGACTAACCACTCTAGGACCACCTTTGTAGCGTGCCCATGTTGAGAGACCAACAACCTTCTTCTTGATGAGCTTCTTGGATCTTCTTGGCCTTGGACCAAGGTGGTAAACATCTCTGGCATTCGAGCTTGAAGATCTTTGTGAATTCAAGAGCCATTTACGCTAAAATAAATAGCGAGCAAATGAGAAAACCAATCTTGATGTACTGTGATGCAATGTTATGCTATGCTATGCAATGTTTATCGAATGCAATGCAATGTTTTCAAGGACCTTAGAGATTTAAATTTGTTAGACAAACAATGAACAAACATTTATTAGTACTCTTTTATTCTTTTTCCTTTTAAGTACAAGAGATAGTTCAAAACAATAAAAAACAAATAAATCCTAAATCTCTAAGTCTCCCATGGGCTTCCTCTTGGTGCCGATGTAGGCGTTGATGTTTCGCTCCTCGTGAAGTAGCTTGGTCAACTCTAACACTTTCTTCTCACTTGCATAGGAGCTTCAAAGGTATCCTCTCTTCTTTAAGTGAATCCGGGATCTCTTCAAGTCTTCAAAATCGGTAGGCATGTCGGGATAGAGAAGCGGTATAGGTACGTCACCTATAGCAACAGTTCCATAATTCTTGGTAGAGCAGTGAATGGCATCATGAGGTTTTGAGCTCGAGCTCACACCCATTTGAGGTAAGGTTCCCAAGGAATGGAGTTTTGGTGCCCCAAAGTCATGGTATCAGTCTTCTTTACCATGCCCCAAGCGTGTATAAACCTTCGTCGGTAATTCTGGAGATCGTGGTTGTAGTCGAACACAATATCTTGGAGAAGCATATCATGCGGACCATCTCTTCGGGCAAAGCCAAACTGACGTAGAGCTAGAGAAGGGTTGTAAGTAATACCTCCCCTTATACCAAGTAGTGGTACATTAATGAATTCTCCACAGCACTCGATGAAAGTGAAATCCTTTTGAGAGAAAAGATTCCAACGGATATCTGAATGAGAGAGTGACATTAACCTTTGAGACCATCTCAACCTTTGCTCGTTCTTCAAAACTAATGGAGGAAGGTGCGAAATAAACCACCTGGAAAGTAACGGTATGCAACACATGAGAGTTCCTTGTCTTTTGATAGTACGAGTGTGGAGAGAATGTAGGATGTCTCCAAGTAAAGTAGGCACTGGATTGCGGGTAAGGAACAACTTGATGGCATTGACATCTATGAATTGATCTGAATTAGGGAATAGAACCAAACCATAGATTAGCAAGGCCACAATATCTTCGAATGCATGGAAACTCATAACTTAGAGGAATTCTCGGGCTTTCTTAATCAGGAACTTAGAAAGTAAACCCTTAACTCCGCTTCTAGTTTCCCAATTGGCTTCAATGTCTGAGCGCTTAAGATGTAAGGCTGATGCAATGTCTTCGTACTTAGGAACCTTTTCTAGACCGATGAATGGCATTTGGTCAAGAATAGGTATCCCAGTAACAGAGAACTCTTCAAGGTAGGAACCAATGATAATGGAATGTAAAGCAATGGTGTTTCGGATCAAAGAACTGGAATAGGACGTGCATCATATCTTCTTCAAAACCGGAGATAACCAAGTCAAGTAGATAACCATGTCTTTTGATGAACTGAGCATGGTCGGGAATTTCAGAAACCAATTCTTTGAGTTGAGAAGGTATACCCATGAAGTTGATTCGGATAGTCTTTCTAGAAGCCATAATCCCTACAAAACAGAGCAAAGATAAATCCCTAGGTCCTTGAAATAGTTAGAAATGATATGCAATGCAAATGATGTCATGATGTCATGTTTAGCACACACAAGCAATTCACACAATGAGCCTAGGGTTAAGGCTTGCATGAGGTATAGGTGATTACCCCACCAAACGTTTGAGTCGGTTCATCCTGTCCTATAATAGTAACGGGGTTCTAGGAATCTCACATCATTGATCTTTCTCGTAGGCGCTTATTTCAATACGACTACCAAGTGGTCGACCGAAAATGTCCCAAAAGTCTGATCTCAATGAGCGTAGCATCGAGTATCAACCAACCTCGGTCTGCACCAAAGTCGGCCATCTCACTACCTTCTAATGGCCAAGATGGGTCAATTAAGGTTCAAAAGTTTAGTTAGCGCTTGATAACACCACGCAGAAGCCAAATACTATCCTCAACTTGGGAATGAAGAGTATCGGGACAACCAAAGTGTCACGCTAACGTAGCCATCATGTTGACCGTTTTGATATACGTCTAACGGTCACGACGATTTATTGCTACTTACCTAAAAGGAAACCCGGATCCGGGTGTAGGATCCCCCACAAATATAATACCCAAGCAACCCTTAAAGATAAAGCAAGCAAGTCAAACAAAAAGCAGTAAAGATGATCTAGAAATCCCTAAGGTAATTCTCTCTTTAGGGTGTCTCCCCGGCAGAGTCGCCAGTTCTGTGATACGGTGAACTGACTTTTAGTGTTTTTGTATCGCAAATGTGCGGATAGCAAGAGTCGCCACCGACTTTTATTTTTATCTAATTAAGGGAAGGTAAAAGTACAGAAAAAGACCTTCGTTAGATTCGAGTGGAGAATGGTTATGGAAAGGAAGGTATTAGCACCCTTTCCATCCGTAGTTATCTACGGGCTCTTAGTTGCTCTAGATCACTTTAAAATTGTGCTTTCTGTGTGTTTGACAAAAAAATGTTTTGAAAAGGCATTTCGCTTTGACTTTGCAATGATTCATGTAGGAATGTATACAAAGTGTTCGGAAATGTTTCGTTTTGAAAAGAGTTTGAACTTTGACAAAAGTGTGAGGTGTGAAAAAGTTTTTGGTAGAGCGAGCAACTAAAAGACTTATTACCCACTCAGAATTGGTCGTTTTCGTGCTTCTACGTTCCTTTAGAATAGCGCTAGCCGTACCATTAGTTGGTAGGTAACTCCATTCGTTGGATGTAAGCGGGACATTCGAAGGGACATCAGATGGTCATAGAAAGCAACTCGTAGGAACTATCCTAGCACATTCGAAGGGACTATCATCATTTTTCGTAGGCAACAATCGAGGGTCAAGATCATGTATTCGTAGGCGACATCGTGAGTCTATGATCTTTGTATCGAAGGGACTATGATGATTTGTTTGGAAGGCAGCGGTGCTAGAATACCTCTACGTTCGAGGACATGACCATTTTGAATTCGTAAAGGCAGAGAGACCCTAAGGGTGCATGTGTGAAAAGAGTGTGTTGATTTGAGATATTTTATCTTGGAGTTATGAGTGATCTATGTTCAATTTTATCTTGCCATACGCCTAATTACTAACATTTATAGGGTGCGGAAATTAAAATGCGAGAATGTAAAGATGCGGAAAGTAAATGTCTCACGCTATTACATGGCTTTAGGCGAGATACATAATTTAAACTTCGGAAAATAAAAGGCTAATTTAAACCATTACATCCCATATACTGATTACATTATTGGAAAAATAAAATGATAAAGAAAAATTATCCGAATCGGATCAACTGCAAGAGAATGAGAAATCGGAAAATGCGATATAATCGAACAAGAGAAAAATGTTAGAAAAATGCAAATTTTAAAATAAGAAAAATATGTCATGCTGGAAATACTATAAATATGTTAAAATAAATTTTTGGGATTTTTTGGATGTGTTTTAATAATTAAAAATGAATTAAAAGTGATTTAAATGCAAAATTATAAATAAAAATGAATATGCATGCAAAATTATATTTTTTAATTTTATAAATTAAATAAAGATTTTATGAAAATAATGTAAAAAGAAAGATAATTTTTGATGATTTTTTAATGCAGAAATAAAATTATGAAAAGAAATTAAAATAGATGCAAAAATATTAAATAATGAAAAATATGAAAAATATGAAAAATATTGAGTTTGTGAAAAGGAAAAACCAAGCTGGTCCTGATGAGGATCGAACTCGTGACCTCGCTCTCATATCCTCACGCCTTTGCCATCTGATCCAACGTGCACGTGTGTCACTGAATCGGAGCGAGTGGAAGAGAAACAAGTGTCGATTTCTGACTGCCTCCCTTGCGCGCCAGACTTCGTCTCTTTCGTTTTGAATTTTCAAAAGCTTGCGTCGGCTTTTCTTCGACGCTACAGGCCCTGGCAAAATCAAAAACCACATACACGTAATATAAATGCATTGTGAATACATGTATCAATTCGTTTTCATCCCCTGATCACTCTGGTATGCTCAGTTGGGTCCAATTTTTCCTGTTTGAAGAAACCCTAATTCGAAACTAGAAAACCTAGCCATGGTGATTTTCGTTCCAGGTCACTAAAACGCAATTGGGCTACCCAGATAGTTTGCAAACTTGATGCTGATCATGAATAAACAATTAAAAAGTGTTAATAATGCATAAAAAACAGAAATCGATTTTGGAAAAACAAGAACAAACCGAAATCGTATTTGCTCGATTCTTGATGGTTTTGGATGATGTAAGGGTCTGGATCGATTCAGAACAACTCAAGGAATGTGTTGGACACCTCAAAAACGATTGAAAACGGCTGGAAGTATGATTGCCACTTGCTTGTTTGCCACGGTTTTTTCAGTTTTAGGTTAGGGTTCTTGAGCCAATTTTTTCGTTCTCTCTTGATAGGTATGCATCATACATTTATACTGGATGGATTTGGGATGGTTTTGGAAGAGAATCAATCAACATTCAAAGCAAATCAAATTTGATTTTTGTAAAAAATCAAATTTTCAAAATTTGATTAATTTCCAATTCAATCTTGCCATATTGATCAAATTTCGAAATTTGTTGGCCTTTGTGAGTTGCTTGAGTCTCAAGGAAGGAATAAAAATCAATCTTGCAATTAATTTTGATTTTATACTTTATTTTTGAATTTAATTTGTATTTAAATGAATAAATTCCAAATTAAATAGAAAAATAAAATAAAAATTCGTGACATTGGGCTTGTATATTCCTAATTGTATGAGGAATAAGTTTGGATAAAGAAAAAGCAAGCCCATTTGCAAAAAATTTGATTTTTAGAAGTATCTCTCTTTCTGCATTCCTTCAAAATTGCCCAACTTGTGAATGGTGTATCTTGCTCAATTTTCCATATTTTTGAGTGTTCTTAGACTTTTTGAAAAGCTCTAAGAGTCCTCTAACCAACCTCTTTGGTCTCATCTCAATTGGAGTTACCATGCTCAATATATCTTCAAAACAAAAAGTTGACTTTTTGTTGACTTTGAAAATGACCTGTAATGTTTTGAGCCATACCTCTCAAATGAAGCATTTTTTGGACATTCTTGTGAGACATGAAGTTGTAGAGAATTGAATTTTCTTCAAAACAAGAGGTGGTGGAAAAATTTCTGAGAAAGTATGAAGAAGTTATGATCAGTCAAAGTTCAGTTGACTTTTCACCTAGAAACCCTAATTTAGAAAGTTTGACTTTTGAGCAAATCTTGAGTTTTCTTGATGAATCATGATCAACCCTTGATCAAATGAAGAATGTAACTTCAAAATGAGGATGTTGACCAAAAATTATGAAGTTTGACTGTATGTTGACCACAGTTGACTTTTTGTCCAATACAACTGATTTTTCAACCATCTGAGCAATTGTCTGAGCAATCTTGACTTGTAAGGCTTGAAACTTGACATGGAAAATCTTTGAAGCATATGAGGAGGCATGAAGACCATTGGAGATGTTGGAAATCCATCTTGACCTGAGAATTGCCAAACCCTAGTTTGGGTTGATTGTCTAGGAGAGAGTTTGTCTGATCAACTCTTGAGGAATCCTTGAGTATGGATGTATGAAATATCTTGAGAAGATGGAGGGAAAATTTTGGGGTATGACAGTTGTATAAATCTTGCTTTATGAATCTGTGTTGGTGATTCTCTTAGGTTTTTACTATGTATTAGGTATTTGAGCTTTGCTAGTTATAAATTGCTTAGATTCTTACCGAGGATGATTATCTATTAGTTTCTGAATGCTAGAAATGGGTTTAAAGTTGACATTTACTTAGAGTATCTGATCTTAATGTCTCTGTGTTAGGAGTTTCGAGCAAGACATAGTCGTTACGAGTGACACGGTTGACTTCTGTGTTGTTAAGGTAGGTCAGACATGGTTATCGAGGTGATGCAATTGAATTATCAATTTGGGTTATAAATGACTTAGAATGTGAGAGGTATCTGATGACACAGACGGGTATCTTAGGCTGAGTATAACTAGACGGTATATTTAAGTCTGTGACAGGTAGTGTGCATTCGTTCCGGATAAACTATCTATTCTTTATAGTTTTTGTTCATTTACTTTTTGTCTTTTCTTTACAACCAATTTATTCCCAAACTCATTAACGATAGAATTTTCGAACGACGAATCAATAACCAATCTCTGTGGACACGATACGATATAACTTAACCGGTATATATCACCCGGTAAAAATAATATAATACTTTTTGCTTGCCTGCTATACCAGCATTCAAACAGAGGTCGGGATAGCGCACTTGCTCGCCCGGACTGACTCTCAGTTGGTGGTCGGGCAAGTAGGAGGAAGTTTTCAGACGAAAGATCTTGTGCTTATAAAGTACGTTCAGCAGGCACTTCAGCTTTCCAAGAAGTTTCAAAGCTTTGATATTTGTTGATAACACATAAATGTACCGTATATTTAGTTGGATTTACTTAAGTTATTTCCCATTTTTTATCTTAATTTAATTGCTTTGAATTGCTATTATGCTGGTATTTGTTTATTTTGCAGATATTTAATTAAATGAAGAATTTGTGAGAAAAGAAGAAAAATGGGTGTAAAAAGTACAAAAAGAAGAAGACAAATCGTGGCCCAATTGCCTGAGGTGACCGCCTAGAGTGCCTGAGGCGACCGTCCCCAGCCCTTCATTTTAAGGAGGCGCCCGCCTCCAAGCTAAGGGTGGCCCACAAGAGCAAGTACTCAATTAAGACGCACGTCTCAAAGACTTTTTCTTATTTTTCCATGTCGTCTCCACATTTTTCCTTTATTTTCGCCAACGACTCAAACAGAAAAAAGGGCAACCCCACTCTCTCAATGATTTTCCCAACTTCCCACTTTTCCACTTCTTTCTCCACTTTCTCCATTATATCCACTACTTCTCTCATGATAACTTCCACGATTTCTCACTATATAAACTAGTTAGCATTCATTTTAGAAGAAATTGAAGTTTGTGCGTGGAAGCGTTGTTCATAGTTTTAGGAAAAAAATCATATTTGTAAAAGTGGTAGTTTCTCACATCGGGGAACTACCACACCATTAGTTTTAGGCCTACAATCTATGTACTCTTGGATCACAATCTTGCCATCATAGTAGAAGTTTATTTCAAGTTCTTCATTTCTCGCATTTACAGGTTCTTTATTGTATTGCTTATATTATTATTATTATTATTATTATTATTATTATTACTATTATTATTATTATTATTATTATTATTTATTGTTGTTAATTTAATTACCGTGTTGCTCTTAATTTCAATCTTCATGTTTAGTTTGTTTATGCTAAATTCTATGTCTGGCTAAATCGTTTAGATATCGATATGTAAACTAATCAAACTAAAGGGATCCAAAATAAACTGGTCTAATATTATTTTGTTAAAAATACATTTTCTGGTTTTAGTATCTAATTGAATTTATTAAAAGGTTAGGAAATCAATAGAGCGAAAGTTTGAGATTTAAAAAATCAACTAAGGTTAGAAATCAACAGAGCGAGAGTTTGAGGTTTAAAACCGGATAGTGGATACTAGGTATTGATTTTAAAGACTGCGAAAGCGTTTTAAACTGATTAAACCTTATTTATTTTCAAAAAGTATTTTTAAGTTCAGCGGGATAACGAGAGCATACGTTAGAGTTTAAACATATAATCTGATTCAATAGAGCGAGAGTTTGAGATAAGATTTTTAGACAAGTATTGTTTGCTGAAAAAGGATTTTTATTAATTTGAGAAACAATCTAGTAGAAAGTCGGATTCCCTAGGTTAGACGAATTACATACTGGTATCTGTTTATTATTTCAACTAGATTTAAGTTTTAATTACCCAAAAATTCCCCCAATTAATTATTAGATAGTTTTAGCTTTACACTGTAGGTTTGGATTTCGTTAGATCGATTTATAGTCCCTGAGGATTCAATATCTTTTAAGACTACGCGATAGGACTGTGCCCTTGCAGTCTCCCGACCTATAGATGATAAAGTCGCGATCAATGTCATATTCCTAGAGAAGACAATGTCCGAGCTGACTTGTTAGCTCGTTTGGCTAGCAAGAAAGGGTCGGGAATGAACAAAACAGTGATTCAGGAAACTTTAGCATTGACAAACATTGAAAAAGAAGAAATGTTGGCTATATATAAATAGACGGGATGGATGACTCCAATTGTCAAGTACCTCCAACAAGATATTGTGCCCGGTGACAAAGAGAAGGTCGGACAGATCAAAAAAGTGTCGGCTAGGTACGTAGTAGTGACTAATAAAATTTACAAAATGGGTAGGGCTTCTCCCATATTGTGTTGTGTGTCAGAAGACAATGTCAACTTGGTTATGAAAGAGGTACATGAGGGTGTATGTGGAAATCACCTTGGAGGTCGGTCTCTAACTAGCAAGATACTCCGGGTCGGGTACTATTGGCCCACTATGCTAAAAGATTATGTTCGTTTTATTAACCGCTACTCAAAGTGTCAGATGTTTGCACCTGCTATCCATATGTCGGCTGAACTTCTTCATTCTGTACTGACACCATGGCCTTTCAATCAATGGGGGGTTCTCCTTGGGCCATTGCCTGTGGCACCCGGGCAATTGAAGTTCCTCCTCATCGCGGTAGATTACTTTACTAAATGGGTAGAGGCCGAGGCTGTATCTAGGATAACAATGGAAAGAGTGTGACGATTATACTGGACGAACATTATATGCCAATTTGGTCTTCCTCGCATCATCGTTTTTGACAATGGCACATAATTTTCAAGATCCTATGTGGTAGAGTTTTGTAGGGAACTCGGAATATTCAATAAGTTTATTTCAGTTGAGCATCCTCAAGCGAACGACCAGGCGAAATCGGCCAACAAGGTAATCCTGAGCGCCATGAAGAAGAAGTTGGATGAAGCGAAGGGTTTATGGGCGAAACATCTCCATGAAGTCCTATGGGAATACCACACTACTATTCATTCAACGACCCAGAAAACCCCATATAGAATGGTCTTTGGGGTTGATGTTATGATTCCAGTGGAAGTCAGCCTACCCTCCTGGCAACGTGAAAATTTTGATCGAAGTACTAACGATCAGGGTTTGGATGTTAAGGTCGACTTGTTAGATGAGATAAGGTATGCAACGCACGTCAGAGAAATTGAAGCTAAACGAAGGATAGCTCAGAGGTATAATCTGAAGGTGAAACAACGGGGCTTTGAAGAAGGAGACTTAGTCCTAAAGAAAGCCATTGATCCTACGAAGAAGGGAAAGTTAAAACCAGTTGGGAAGGACCGTTCCGGATATTGGAGAAGCTCAAAAAGGGTGCTTACAAGGTGAAAACTTTGGACGGAATAGAAATACCTATGACTTGGAATGCAACTAGTTTTAGGTTTTATTTCAGTTAAACTATGTAAGTTAAAGTAATAAGTTGCTGCACTCTTTTCCCTAGGCAAGGGGCCAAGGTTTTTAATGAGGCAACTTAAACAAACTTAGTCTATGTAAAGGTAAATTAGGATGTAATATACCTAAGTGCGTTGTAGCTAGGCTCACTGCTGAGCTCCATTTTAATGGACCTCCTTAGGCATAGCCCAGCGTTTCGCCACAACTAGGCTCACTATCGAGCTCCATTTTAATGGACCTCCTTAGGCATAGCCCGACGTTTCGCCACAACTAGGTTCTCTACCGAGCTCCATTTTAATGGACATCCTTAGGCATAGCCCGACGTTTCGCCACAACTAGGCTCACTACCGAGCTCCATTTTAATGGACCTCCTTAGGCATAGCCCGACGCTTCGCCACAACTAAGATCACTGTCGAGCTCCATTTTAATGGACCTCTTTAGGCATAGCCCGACGTTTCGCCACAACTAGGATCACTGTCGAGCTTCATTTGAATGGACCTTCTTAGGCATAGCCCGACGTTTCTCCACAACAAGGCTCACTGCCGAGCTCCATTTTAATGGACCTCCTTAGGCATAGCCCAACGTTTCGCCACAACTAGGATCACTATCGAGCTCCTTTTTAATGGACCTCCTTAGGCATAGCCCGACGTTTCGCCACAACAAGGCTCACGGCCGAGCTCCATTTTAATGGATCTCCTTAGGCATAGCCCGACATTTCGTCATAACTAGGCTCTATGCCATGGGCTCTGCACATTGATGCATCCCTAATTTGACTTAACGCCTTGATTCATTTTAACGTACCTGCAAGGTATAGTCTGGGGATTCAACCCGGTTCAATGCCTCAGTTTGTTTTCATGAATCCACTCAGGTAAAGCATGGATTCCTGCCATAGTCAGCCTCATCGCCTCCAAAAAAACGCTTCAAAGTGTAAAAGCACCATCGCCTCAGTCGACTTATAGTCATTTTCAAGGGCTCGAGGGCTGAAGTTATAGGCCGAGGAGGTTTATGAAAACAGCTAGAGCATTTTAATTACAAGGGTTAGTGTCCCTTATATAAAGTCTTCATGGTCTTAAGGAACCACTCGACTTGGGGGATACTATAACACAAACCCATTCCATACATTCAAATAGTAAAATAATGTGAAAATACAAAATAAACATGTTTGGAAAGTACGACTGCGATATTAAAAGGCCCATGGGGAAATTGTCAGAAAAGTTTTATAAAATGAACCCACCAAAAATGGTGACTAACTTAAGAACAAATTCTATTAAATAAAACCTAAGACCCTTCAGTGGTCTTAAGATGACAAGTATCAACAATAATTGGTTCCTCGTCCACCGGGCTCTCATCGTTGTCGTCGACTTCCACCAGCTTCCTGTCCATTATTTCCTTAAAGAAGTCAACGTCTGAGATGTCAAGCTCGAGATAAAGGCAAGCAACCTAGTCTTTGACCCGGTCGAAAGCCACATCCCCAACATTGAGGACATCCAATTGAGATTCCTCCAAGTCTTCTTTTAAATCAGCACAGGATTTTTCCAAGGCTTTTAAGTCGACTGCTAGCTCGGTAGTCGAGGTCTGGATGGTTGCAAGATCTTTTTCTAGAAAATTCACCTTTTAATCATTCTCAAGTGCTTTGTCTTCAAATAAGAATTCGCCTCATTGAGAGACTTCTCATTATCGGCCATCCGCTTGACCTCTTTTTCCAGGTCAGAGTACTTTGCTTCTTCCGCATCCCCAGATTCATACAGACCCTGGGCCAAGATAGCACACCTTATCAGGTAAGAGATGAGGTGTTGGGTGATATTTTTGGGACCAAGGCTTTTCACCTTGCTCACATCTTCTGTAGTGTTGAGATGATCGTACAAGAACTTCATTCCATCAAAATCGGCTGACCAAAATTTATTTTCGACAGAGGGTTAGGTTGAACCATCACCAGTCTCTCTCATCAATGTAGACATCTCCCAGTCGACTCGGTTTATCTTGTTGGTCATCACGGTCTTATACTTCTTAAGAGCATTCTCGCCAAGCAGCTCCACGTCCAAGGCGCCCTTGACTGGTGATGCTGTGATCACCACTGTTTCCATAGTTACAGTTCCCGCCTTGGGGGACGAGCTTTTATTTTTCTTCAATGCAAAAATATTCAGGCCGATCAAGTTTGATTTGTCCTCTGAAGGGCCACCAGCACTCATCCGGGCAGCACAAGAAGCTGCCATCAGTTTCTTCTGCTCTTTCACTTACAAATCAGTCATCTTGTCTACATGAAGAAGATAAAGAAAAAGGTTAGTCATGAAAACAAAGTTCTTTATGTAAGTAAGGAATTCAAAAGAGCCTTACCCAAAAAGGTCAGAATGTCATCATAGGGTAAAGGCAGTAAATCTTTAAACCTGATCGGCCGAAAAGAATCTAATACTTCAAGGGATTTGGTTTCTGTGTCACTTAGTTTGTCATAGTCAAAACCGGAAATGGGAAGTAGATTTTTGGTCTAATACAAGGGAAATTTGTGGTGCCCTTCAGCATCATAGATAACTTGTGGGCATTGAGGTCCACATCTAACCCAGAGAAAGCTTTCTTTATAGCCTTTGAAATTTGAGGTGAAAGCTTGAAGAAAGCTTCTCCTCAGAACGCCACTTAATTCCACCCAACTTCTGGTGTCCACGTTCTTCACCTCAAAATAAGAGAAAAATAACCCTATGGTGAGAGGAATACACAAAGCCTCACAGATTACCTAAAAGGCTTTTATAAAACCCTAGGTGTTTGGGGGATGTTGGGATGGGGCCACGTTCACCGTTCTGAGTATGCCTGATTCAAAGTCGGTGAAAGGAAAGTGTATGTTAATTTCTTCCAACACCCCGACATAAAAGTAAAACCACTCATGGTCTGCCCCATTTGGCCGGGACATGCAAACACACTCTTCGGGCACACAAGCTTCAAGAATCACATCATCCTCGTTTCCAGCCGAGGATACATTCCAGAGAGAGCGAAGTGTGGCGATTCCTATTTCATTCACAACACTGATAACACGAATTTATATAACATATTTGATTTAATTTTCATGGATAATGTTACTATTTTTGATCAATTATATTATTTTATTTCTGTATTACGTTGGTATTTCTAATGTTTCAGGTATTTGTATTAAATAAAGACCAATTGAGCAAAGAAATAAAATTGAGGAAAAATCCAATTAAAAAGCCAAAGAAATGAAGCAAAGGGTGATATAGCAAAAAAGGAGGAGTTATAGAAGAAGAAAATAATTATCCACGGAGCAAAGACAAGCCCAGGACGCACGCCTCCCACTTGCCACGTCAGTGAGACGCACGTCTCACCCTCTCACTCAGCTTGGAGGCGCCCGCCTCCCATCTAAGGGGGCCCACCTTCTCCACGTTGCTTAAGTGAGACCCACGTCTCACATTTTCTCTCTTCAAGATGAGACGTCCGTCTCTCCCATTTGTTATGGCAGTTTTATTTCTCCACGATCACATGTTCATGCAAGATTGGAACGGGAAGTTACAATAGGAAGCTATAAATACAACGTAAAGTTTCAGAGAAAGGGTCGGCATTTTTACCAAACATTGCAATATTCTTTCAGCATTTTTATTTTATTTTTAGTCTTAGATTTTCCTTTCTTTTTAGTTTTAGGCAGTTATATTCTTTTATTTTCTGTCGTATTTTCCTTTCGATTCGAGAAGTCTCCGAGCAGATCTAGCCGACTTGTGGTGGAGTGTTCGTTTATTTCGAAGAACAAGATTTATTCGAGTATTCTTATTTTCAGGTTTTTAATCTAATTGTCTTAATTTATTTAAAATATTGTTGCCTGATATTGATTTGTTTGATTATGGAAATGTTTAAATATATTGAATCTTATTATTTATGCATGTTCGAATTAATAAATATGTCTGGCTAAACCGAGTAGGTATCGGTATGTAATAGCGATATGATGGAATTAAATTGTTCCCAAGCTAAAATCTTAATTAACTTAATTTCTGGTTATGACTTTTTGTAATTAAAAATCAATCTTTTTGTTACGAAAGTAAGAAAAGTAGAATAGTTGGGATCGAGACCACGAAAGTGTGAGGTTTTAACCGGATAGCTAAAGTTAGGCATTCGATTTAAATACAGCGAGAGCGCTTTAAAGCAATTAGATTTTATTAAGTTTTCAAAGAATATTTTCTAAACACTTATGGGCTAGCGAGAGCGAATATAGAGCTTTAGGAGTATAATCCGAGATAAGACCACGAAAGTGTGAGTTGAGGGTTTTAACCGATAATCTCTGAACAATTAAGTTAACCATCTTTATACGCTTAGGTTCGATTAAATCCGCTTAGGTTCACTATATTACGTCGATATCCGTTTAATTTATATTTTCTTTAACCATTATCTAAAAGAATTATTCGCCTTAGCTATATGATAACTTAGGATAACAGTAGATCGATTTATAGTCTCTGTGGGTTCGATATCTTTTAAAACTACGCGATAGGACTGTGCACTTGCAGTCTCCCGATTAATATATGATAAAGTCGCGATCAAGTTTTTGGCGCCGTTGCCGAGGACTATTTAAGTCGATATTGTAACTCAGGTGTTACACCGTATAGACTAAGGCACTTTTACTTTGTTTAATATGTATCACCCAAATTTTTCCTACAATCACCACGCCCATTATCAGTATTCGGAGGAATCACAAGAATCCCATAAATCCGACCTCAAAATACTGATGGAAGATTTTAATGCTTCACAAACCCACTCTTACCCAAATTACCTCCAAAACTACCAATCCCCACATTTTGAGGAACCACAAGAAACTTATAATTTCAACCAAACTTATCCTCAACCCAATTTCCTCTACAATTGTCACACCCAATATTTAGAGGAATCACCAGAACCATATAAATCTGATCTCGAAATATTAATGAAAATTTTTAATGAAACATCCAGGATGATAGAACGCTTTGGGGAAACACAAAAGGAGACTCTAACTCACTTTCAAGACTCTGAAGAATCACAAGATTTTAACTTCGAAACATCAATGGAGGATTCCGATGAGATGATAACTAACTCTATGTTAGAGTCTATGATTGAACACTATATAGAGACACAAACTGTCCAAAATGAAGAGGTAAGAAAACAAAGTCTTCAAAATAATGAAACCCTTAAGCAATTGACCACTGTGGTTGAGTCCCTCACGACTCACAGCATTGGCTTAGAGACTCAAACCTCCCAACTCAAACACAACCTTCTAGGACCCTTTCCCAAGGAGGATGTGGATGTTGAAACAACCATTAGCGAAAAACAATTTGAAATTCTAGAGAGTGATGATGAGGTTGAGGAGAGTTCTGACGAGAAAATAGTGGAGATTGATAAAAATCCATCAACACCATTCGAAAAGGAGGTTGTAAAAGAGGTAGAGAAAAATCCATCCACACCAATGCACCATTGTTTGAAGTCTTGCCTAAAAAGAGAAAATTAGAGGACCATGAAATTAGGAATATAATTACTGTTAAGAGAGTAAGGTTAACTTTTGAGGCGGTGGATGAAATCACTAAGCCCAAACTTGAAAAACTGATACTTTTGAGCCGGTGCGCGTTGCACGGGATTGATTGGAATATTTACTTTAAATATAATTATATATAATTTATATTCATAATAATAATAAAATAAATATTATATTTACTTTAAATAAAATATATATTTTATTAAATATAATTATATATAATTTATATTCATAATAATAAAAAAATAAATATTATGAACTTATAATGTAATGTTTTCCAACGAATTTTATACATTAAAGAAGCTATAACATGAAATCCATTATCTTTCAAAATTCATAGATATGTATATAACCAATTACTATTGAATCCTGAAGGTTATATACCTAAAAGTGTATTATTTCATATTTAATTATCAATTTAGAATATGAAATAAAAAATGTAACTTGTCAGTTGTGATACAATGAGTTTTTTAATTTAGCAGATAAAAAGTTGAAGAAATCATAAACATGATAATAAATAGTAGATAGTCAATAATAAAATAAAAAAAGTGATATTTTTTTAATTAATAATATTTTTAAATACTATAATACTTAGTCGATTTCTTCAAAAAATCCCTTATACATTTTATTTAATGAAATAAAAAATATTATAGAGTTGAAGTATTTCTTTTAAAATAATTATCAAATATTTTTTTAATTTGTTTAATATTATACAATAAAATATTTTAGAATAAAAGGTATTTTAACCAATTTCATAAGGTAAAAAAACATAATCATGTTCAATAATATCAACTTAAAAAGTGAATAAAAATCTTAAATATAATATAATATTAAAATATTCATAGTCATAAATTTATTGTCGTAATACCAGCCATTATAAAAAATATTCTTATACCACTTATATTTCACTTGACAAACATTTAAATCTCCCACAATATCTATTTGGTCCATATTATTGAATAAAAAATAAATAAATATTAATATAATTCTCTTCAATATAATAAACAACTTCAATACTATAAATTTATCATGACAATACATTTTTTATTCATTAAATTTATTTATACCATATCAACATTAATTAGATTTAAATTAATAATAAACTCAATCACATTTTTTTAATAACATATAATATAATTTTAATATAAATTTAATCTTAATTAATAAAAGAAAAATTACAGTAGTGGAAGGGCGAGTCTTATCCCACCATATTAAGAAATAAAAGATAAAATAAAAAAGGTAAAATAAAAAATAAAAAAAATAGGAAAATATAAATTATAAATTAAAAATAAAAATGTAAATAAAGGAGGTCAAAACTTGAGAAATCTTTCTAAATAAAATGTGATAGTATGTTCAATAACTATAAATTTTGGAGGATATGTCATTGGTTTCTCGGTGCATATATTTCATTCACTACATGCATGTGAATAAACGATAGTTAAGTTAAGTGATTTACAATTGTTAATGACAACAAAGTGATAGAAGAAGTTTACTCTTAATGCTTGTAGTATTTTTATTTTCTGTTAGAGTTGGTTAAGTTAGTTAAGCTTTGGTTGTAACTAACTAACTAATTCCTGTTGTATGCTCCTACACCTGCTAGCACACAGTAGCTTAAGATACTCCCTGTTAGCTTGTATATAGAAAACTGTATCACCATTATATTACCCAATCAAACAGTGATTCAATAAACTTTACTCTGTTTTTCTTCTCCATTGTGATAAACCATGGAGTTTCTACTTTCTCAATAACAATTTAACAACTATTCTTAAGTCTAAACGATTTTATTTAAGTGCATTACAATTTGATCATTATTCTGAAGTCTAAAGAATTTAAGTTAAGTGACTTATAATTTGACAATTAATCCTAAATTTTGAAGAAATTTTTTAATCTAAATGTTTCAAACACATGAGTGCCCCCAATAATCTAGATTTTCTTCAAATCACTTGCATGTAAAGTAAATATAATTATTATTATTTATGTTGGCAAAATCTTATCTTCACTAAACCTGCAAAAACATATAGGTGTTTCACATGAAAATAAAATAATTCGATATGAAATTTAACAGTAAGATAAAGAAATATGCGAATGATTATTAGAAAAGAAATCGCTTACCAATTGAAATTGTTATCAATAGCAAACATTGTGAAAAATCTTAGAAAATAACGAATAGGTGAAATAGATATGAAAAATAGTGAACAAATGATGAACTTAGAATTAAAAATGCTTATAAAGATGCGTAAGAATACCAAAAGATATTTTATAACTGTTTCTAATATTATAATTAATATTATTATGACCTTTCATTTTATAAAAGTTTATTATTCTACTGATTAATAAAAAAAATAGTAACTGATAAACATAAATAAAAGTATTGAATGACAACATATATTATTATTAAAATTAGAGTAATATTAAAATTTAAAAAACAAGTTAAAATAGAGGATATATAAATTATTTATATAAAGTATATTATTTAAAATACCTATGTAGTATTTATGATTCTAAATAAATAAATGCCACTAAATATTTTTTTAAAATGAAATTAAAATAGAGAAATAGTAGTAGTTTTCTAAAGTTATGTATTTTTTTTTTAATTTTAGTATGTGGCATTTATTATAAAGATATGTAAATATATATTATCTAAAATTATATTTTATATAGGAATATCTAACTTTTATTTTATATTTTCTTAATAAAAATTAGGGGAAAATGAGATAATAAGAAATATAATGTCAAAGACTATTATAAGTTTATATTATATTAAAATATTTTAGACGAAAAAAAATTAACCTTTTTTATTGTTTCTATATTAAAATTTATTTCTGAATAAAAATGTAAGTTTATTATATAAAATATACTATTTGAGTAATCTATGTAGTATTTGTGATTCTAAATAAAGAAAAGCCTAAAACTAATTTTTTAGAAACAAATATAATATATTATAGATAAGATGAATGAAAATAAGATGAAATTTAAATAATTAGAAATTATTTATATAAAAGATATTATTTTTAATATTGGTAGTTTATTAATTTATATATTTATTAATTTTTAGTTTATAAATTTAATTTATATATATATATATATATATATATATATATATATATATAATTAAAATGTTTTAGTAAAGAATACTAAAATTTTGCAATAATAGAAGAAAAAAAGTATTTAAATAAATTTATGTTTTGAAATTACACAATAAATGAACTAATTAAAATTAATTATAATAATGGTAAAATGTAACTGGTTTTTTAAATTGATATTAAGAGTCACAATTAATTATTGTAAAAAAATGATAAATACATAATAAATTATAATAATTGAAACAATCATTTGGAAATTAAATTCATAAGGTCTAAAATATCTTATTCTAAAATACATATAAATATTAATATAAATATAATATTTATACACATCAATATCAATATCAATATCAATATAAGTGTAGTTTAATATTTTTAACAATACATTTTATGTAAATAGTAATAAACTTTAATAAAATAAAAAATTAGTCAAAATATTTTCAAAATGTACATTAAAAATAATAGTATTTTCAAAATAACTAACAATAATAAAAAATAATAAAAATATGATAAAAATATTTAGATTTTATAAATTTGAGAAAATATCACTATGTAATTATTATTATTATTTTATTTGTTTTGTAATAAAAGGTCATATTTATTTTTAGAAAAAAAATATTAAATTTTGAAAAGAGACAATTTTATTGACTCTAATCAATTATATAAAATGAAAAATTAGTCTATACTTTTTAATATTATTTTTTTATTATTCAAAATTAGTTATATATTTTCAATTTATTGGATATATATATATATATATATATATATATATATATATATATATATATATATATATATATATATATATATATATATATATATATATATATATATATATATATATATATATATATATATATATATATATATATATATATATTAAGATAATAAGATGTTGTAATAGTATTAATTTAATATATTATTATTATTATTATTTATAATTGGGGTAGTTGATTATTATATTAATATTATTATTAATATTATTATTTTACTATTATTATTAGCTAGATAATTTATTAATATTATTAATAATAATGGTGGTTTGATATTACTATTATTATTAATTATTTATTTTAATTTAATATATGATTTGTATAGTTAGGGTTTATATTTAGAATTGTTAGCAAAATGACGTGTGGCTAGAATGGTTATTAAGATGACATGTGGCTATGGTTGTCATCATGACTTCTTTGAATTTATACTAAGTGGATACAGAGACTGAGAGTAATGAGAGTGGGGCCTTTTAAGTTTTATGTAATAATCGAAGGGATATAATAGTCTGTAACAATGGCTGCAACATGATCCAAAGAAAAAAAATGTTGGCAGTGACGTGCGGTGAGGGCGAAGAGACTTTCAAAATTCAATATTGGAAATAGAAAAGCAACAGCAAATAGAGCAGCAAATAGAAGCAAAAAAAGATGTTCATATTTACCTGAGAGTCATGGGAATGCATCTTGAAATATTTAAATGGCGATCACCAGATTCTCCGTCACCATCACCGATCAAACCATCCTTTTCCTTGTTCGTCTCTTCCACAGGCTCCCTAACCTCACATCCCTTGACCTCACTTGTTTATCCCGAGCATGTGATCTGGACTCCATTCTTACTCAAATCTCATCTTTGAGCTACGAGCTTTGTCATGCAACAACATTGCTGCAAATGGGTTAAGGGCTTTGTCCAAAACAATGAAAACAACTATCAACTCATTCACTTGTTCAAATATGACTATTATAGACAAGAATGCTCTTTTCATTATTGCTGATTATTTCCCTTTTGGAACAACTCAAACTCACTTATCCCACTATTTCTAGGAGTTGTGATTTTGTGATAGATGATCATGAATTCTTACCACTTCCCAAACTCCACGAGATTGATTTGTCTGGTATTTGCATCCTCAATTCTCAATCTATGAATTCTCTGCAAGAATTGTCACCTGCTTCAAGAGGTCATGTTGGTTGACTATTTTTCATGGAGACGACTATATGATATATCCGTTGCTCAACTCTAGATTGTTTTCCACATACAGTTGCATTGCTTTTGCTTCATTTATATCATTTTACACTCTCAACACATCTTTCAATAAATGATATATACTCAGTTGTCTTTGTTTTCTAACTAAGTAACTCTAAGCTAACTAGTATAGTTCCTAGAATCATTACAACAGTAATCACCCTCATATGGTTTATCTCCTTACCCTATTTGAAAATACCTACTTTTTGTAGTTTGCAAAACCTTTCAGTATGCTCCACAGGCCTAGTTCTCCAAAACGAGTTAGCCTCACTCTCCCCAATTTCCTTCTCATTCTCCTTTGTCTTTCTCTTGGCATAATGTATTATCAACATACAAACAAAGACAGAGCAAGGTACCTCATTGAATGAATAACTTCCATTGAAGCATAATCAAACACCTTAAAATAACCATCCAAGCCTACAATCATAATCCTTAATTGATTTGATTCATGGGCAGAGACAATTTGATACGTCCAAATTATTTTGAGGTCACCCTTCTAGACTGCTTCCATCACTATTGTCTGCAGACCTCGTCCAAATTATTTTGAGGTCACCCTTCTAGACTGCTCCCATCACTATTGTCCGCAGACCCGAAGATCATTCTGGCAGATTTTGAGAGTCATATTATGGTCTTAAGCCCAAATATCAATGTTAGAACTCAAACCCTAGACCAACAGCCCCTTAACTCAGTTAACAATTGTCAACTCAGCTATCCCACCCACTCTTTCCAACCCAATTCATTCTATGAATTCCATATTATCGTTTTTTTTTTTTTTGCATTTTAAATCATTTTAAAACAAAGAAAACTCAATCGAAAAACAAATCACAAAATACCGAAAATAGAATAATCAGTATGAAACAAATCACAAAATACCGAAAATAGAATAATCAGTATGAAACAAGTCAGGCAGTATTGCTGGCTAAGCTAATGTTTGATTATTTTCATTGATTCTATGTTACAAAAATTAATAGAGTAAGATAGAAAACAAATTAATAGAACAAAAACTAATAAACCAAACGCAGAAGATAGAAATTACAATTTACATCCAACTATGTTACATCATTGCGAGTGCCCTGTCTTTATTTTTCTAAACTCTCACTTTGTCCAAAAATGTATATTCTAAATAATAGAGTAAGAGCAAACTTGAGAACCAAAGACTTTAATTATAAACTAAAATCTATTATCACCTGATATAATGGTCGTATTCAAGACCATTGAACTTGAAACACTTTAGAAACCAAAACTCTCAAACTATGTACTTAAAGGAAGGTTTTTACTAACAACGAATAATAAATAAAAGCTGATATATTATAAAAAGAAGAAGTGGTGAACAATAATACATTAATAATAATGTAACATTCAACACTATAACATTAGATAAAATAATTAACAAAAATGAGCCAAACAAAACTAGCTGCGGGCAAATACAATTGATGGGGCTTTGTAAGTTGGCTTACCACAAGCTAAGCTGCTCATGATTTTACACAAAAATATGTAGTTTACATGACCAAAAAATATATTACCATTCTGATCCGGTAATCAGCTTCGACATAAGATGGTCTTTCCATTGACCTAAGCTAGCAAAAGGCATGAGACCACAGCACAATGGCAGAACAACAAGCATAACAACATAGAACAGCAATCGACGAATCCAATACCGAAATATTGTATTACCTTCCTTTATCTGCATTACTTCTATAGGTCCATGAAGGATTCGATACAAAGCAGGCGTCCAGCATATAGATACGAAATGCAGCAAACAAAGAACCTCCCAATATAAGAGCCAAACATTACCACTCCCTCCCAGTGTGTCTATACACAGTTTTCCACAGTAACCGCAGCCAATACATAGAATCAAAAGGATGAAAGTAACTGGCATAGTTTGTGATGACAATGTTGATGCCCGCTGGAAGAGCAAATATGCAACTACAATAATCATTAGGAAACCAAACACCATTCGGCTTACAACTCCAACTCGACAAATAAAAACATGCACACTTGAATTGAACCAGGCTACTGACTTTGGAGTAAACCAGGAGTAAGATTCCTGAAGTAGATAGAAAGAAAAAAACACCGTAAATATCTCCAAAATGAGTAAAGACAGTGCTGAAAAGAGCTGCCACAATGACATCCTATTTTACATAATCTGCACCTTAGTTCTTAAACTAGATTGCAAAGGAAGTGAATATGATAAGTATTTGATCATATACTTGAAAAACGTAAAACTAAACAAGGAAACGAAACCTATAAACAAAAACAATTTTTTTCTAAATAATATTCATATTAATTATTTGTATCTTTCAAATATAATTTGTTTTCTAAATAAAATTTTTCCGATGCATGCTCTATTAGTTATTTTTCATCATTCAAAAATATTATAACTGCCTCAACCATAGCATAAAATTGGAGCATGGAAAAGAAAAATATTATACTTGCCTCTTCTGGAGCACACACTTCAGCAGCCTCAATAAACCGTTCATAGTTATAAACATAAGCACCATAAAAAAGTGAGGCTGACATAATGAATAGACCAGCAATAAGACAGTCTATGCACTTCTTATTCAGTTCACCATATCTGGAATCTTCCAACTGATTCTTAAACTTTTCAGTTTTGAAAGATGACTTCGATACTTCCATAGCTAACTTGGATCGCTCCAGATCATTTAAATCGTAGCGGAGAGCCAAATCTATCTCTTTCAGTTTTAAATTTTGCCTTGTAAGACCAATTTCAACAGTCTTGAGGTCATTAGAACGGCATTGCTCCACAACAGACTTCTCAAATGTACTAATCACTGAATTATTAACTACAGCTCCAGAAGACGTTGGAGAAAAACAAACCATTTGGTTTGATTGCCCATGTAAAGCAAGATCACGAGTAACTGACTCCATGTGAAAATTATCCCTGACCTCTTCATTACTAATTGATTGATCCATGATTTCAGCATCCGCATGTGACAGTGGCCCTGATTGACAATCCTCCATAACAATATCACGCGAGCAATTTACTCTGTTCAATATAGAATTTGGAATTTCCAACCTCGTGTTATTCAATTTATTCCCTTCATTCAATTTAGAATTTGGAATTTCCAACCTCATGTTGTTCAACTTATTCCCTTCATTGCTAGCCGTTGATTCATAAATTAATCGAAGAGTACTCAAAGTGCTATCAAAAGATTGTTCAAAGTTCTTTGTCAAACCATCTAGCTTGTCTCCAAATACCTATGGCGGAATAGGCAGAAATCAAAACAAGTGTCGCACGTACATCACTTTAACGTGATGGACTTTATCGACAAGAAAGCTTGCTTTCAAAGATATGTAGTAAAATCACAATCAAGGAATGAATTAACAATTGATGTCCGGCTTACACTGGATAAAGATTCGTTGATCGCAGACGTGCACATCTACAAGGCAGACAACCAGTAGAACAGTCAACACTCAAATTAAAATTGAATCGGATTTCATCAAACAACAAAGATGCGTATAGAGATAGCCCAAAAACTCTCATGTGTGACTTTCCCTAAACTCATGGTATCAACAAATCACAATCAATCATAGAGTGACTTTAGAAGTAACTATGATTCGAGTCAAACATTTTAATAATCTGCCAATTGCAATTGAACGACCATGTAAACGAATTAAATTCATTATAACAATGAATATCTGCACAAGCCAGAAACAAAATTAGTTAAAACCAGGGAATAAAATTACCGACGAAAGATGACTGGGAGACATACTATCCGCTGCAGCATCTCTTCTATACAAGACCTAAAAACAAAAACAAAAACTTTTCATGAACAAAATCAATAAATAACTGTAGAAAATAAAATAAAATAAAACTTACTAGAGTTGATTGTTTTAGTGTGTCCGGGCTTCACATTAGCGAGAGCCAAAGGTGATTCCAGACACCTAAAATTGATTTTGACATTTTGAATGTCGATTAGATTTAGAACTGATTTTGCAACCAAAATTGATTCTAAATTGAAGCTCCAAAAATGATTTTTTTTTACCATCAACGTGATTTCAACTAAAAATTGCTTCTATACTTTCAACTTAAAATCAATGTTACAAAATCAATCCATTCAAAATCAATTTTTTTAACACCACCAGTGAAAAAATATAACAGAGATGATTGAAAGTATCAATTTTTAAGCAGAAAGCAAATTGCTTCAAAAAAAAAAAGAGCTTTGACGAGTTTCTTTACCTGAGCCATAACAGCGGCGAACGACATTCCGAGAGGAAAACCAATGGCGGCGACATTATTAACCCTTGTGCGGCGAAGAGTGACTCTAGGGTTCCTTCGTTTGCAGAGTATTCCCTTAGTTTTAGGTTTAGGTTTTTGAAATTGGGAAGAACTACACGACGTCGTTTCGGAACTACTCTGGATCTCAGGCATTGTTAACGTTTCAATGAAGAATCCATGGAATTTGAAAATTTGGAGCCAGCGGTGTTATAGTGATAGAGAAATAATAACAATGATAATTGAATGCGATGGTATTGGTGGAGAGCGTTGTGTTAGGTTTGTGAAGCGGTGTGTATGATCGCGTTCGTCAATGTTGTCTTTGAACGTTGAACTTGTACTTTACCGCTTCATCACTTATTCCCAAACTTGGTTAAATTAGATTCTATGCATCTAGTAGTATAATTCTCTCTTTACCTTTTAGAGTTGCTACTTAATTGGATAAAAAAAACTCACATCCCACGTTTAAAAATGCCAATTTTTTAAAAATAATATTGTAATAATCAATTAAATAATTATTAATTTAAATATTAATCAATAACTTTAACGGTATGTTTGGATTGGTGGTATGAGATAAAATGGAATGGAATGGTAATTAATGAGATTCCGCTACTGTTTAAATTTGTAAAAAATGAATGAAATGAAATGTTCATTTCATTCCATCCAATTCCCCATTTAGAGTTATTTAGTTGGATAAAAATTATTTTTAAAAACACTCACATTCCACCTCACTATCCATTTAATAGAGAATTTCTTTTCTCACTTATTGGGATTCTTTTCTACCGGTGATGAAAATTTTAAAATACCCTTAAATTTCGTAGGTGTACTTACGAATTTATCTTGGAGGTGGATTTCACGAGTACACTTGCGAATTCACTCTAGATTTGTTAAAATAAGGTGTCTTCGCAAGTGTACTTGCGAATTCACTTGAGTTTGTGTAATTCGTAAGTGCACTTACGAATTTAAGTCTGGGCAGAATTCGTAAATATTAAACACAATTCATAATATTCATTCAACTTAATTCAAATAAATTACATAGTAGATGCGGAAAATTAAATTACATATTATTATAAACAAGAAGTTGAGGACAACGCAACATCTTGATAACATCTTCTGCCGATCTACGAAACGTCACATCCATCTCAGTCGGACCCTTTGTGGAGTATTGTTGAAAGGTCTTACACATGACATCTAAGTCCTCATCTTTCTTCAGTTGAAAGGGAGTGAATTTGACATTTCATTCAGTATCAAGTGAAGGTGAGCAATACTCGACTTTGGCCACCTTGTGATTATCTGGATACTGCAACAGAAAATGTAGTGTGTAATTCGTAAGTGCACTTGCGAATTCACCACAAATATGAGGTGAATTCGCATATGCACCTGTGAATTGTTCCATGTGTTGTTGTTTTTTTAAATCCAAGCAAAATTCGTAAGTGTACTTGTGAATTTTGCTAAAACTATATATATATATATATATATATATATATATATATATATATATATGTGTGTGTGTGTGTGTGTGTGTGTGTGTGTGTGTGCACGCGCGTGTGTGTGTATTGAAATGTACAGATTTTACAAAATTTTGACGATACATTCAAAAAATGATTCAGTTACATTCTAAAATTCACCGAAAAAATTCTCCTCGCTTAAATCTAAAATTGGATCTTTCTTCGATTTCTCCCTATTTGATTCTCTCTCAAGCTCCATCAAATCGGTGAACTCCATCATTCTATCCAAAAAGCTCCATCAAATCCGGTTTCAAATAAACTTAAATAAAATGACATGACCTAAGATAGTCAACACACATGATGTGTCCGGATGATTCAATAGGCGGTGGAGCCCAAAGAGGAAAAAAGGTTTCTACAAAATCATATCTCGTCAAGCCAATACACACCACATTATATGCACTTGCTATAAGATGCCCCATTTTGGGGAAGCTCATCCACTTTTCAACCACTACGTGAACGATAACACTTGGAGCAAAAGCATGGTGAACTTTATTAAACTTGTTTGTCATTACATGTAGGCGCATGTAAAGTTCAATATGCGAGGTCAACTCAGAAATAAGTGTTTGGCGCACAAGAGTGTGTTTCTCCTCTCCATGACCAAGCAAACTGGATACGACCCAATACCCGCAAGTACCACCGCTTCCCACATCCACAATTTTTTCAATGTGTTTGTGCATGACTATAAATATATTAATATGGTGAAAGCATGTGGAAATTGTAACACCCCTTCTAATTTTCCCGCGAATTATATAATTAATCAGAGTTTAACATAACGAAAGGGCGTCACAACTTAAAAATTCAAAATAATAAAACATCATAACAGTAATCATGCTTTTACTGAAGAACTTCATTAAATAATTCAAAACCAATGATTATGTTTTACACAGCGGAAATAACATAAAATCCAGAATAAATTCAAATCATAATTATTCCAAACATAAACCAAAAGAAAACAGAGTTTAATGATAACTCTAAACCAATCATTCCCCAGTGTTACAACTACCAGAGCATGACATGACACGCTGACAATCTAAATAGCACAACTCTAGGCTATCCTCACTAGCTCCTAAGCGGCTTATCCTTCAATCTGAAATCATCAAAGTAAGGGTGAGATTTCATCAACAATTAAAATGCATTATACGTTTCTTTAAAACAATAAAACAATCAGTACATTATTCCACCCTCATTAGTATATTCAGATTTCAATTCACAAATACAATTCACACAGATCAATATGCATATAACAACAATTAATGAAATTATAACACTGGAAGCCATCCTAACATGCTATAATTCCATATGCAATGCAAACTCAATGCATGTGGTACAAAAACGTGAACTAAGTCACCAACATCGATTCGTCCATCATCACCCGAACACGAATCCAACCTCACAACCCATAATCACCCGGGTACGGTTATTGGCAATACGAGTCAAATTCCACACAATAGGAATTAACTCCACCAGAATGCATATGCATGCACATCCAAAAGCATGTCACATTCAATTAACGGAATATGAACACCACATAATTCCATACATAGTCAACACCACCAACAACACATGATATCAGCATAATCATGAACATATAACGTTAATTACAACACATAGAATTAACATCCAGCAAGTATACACCACGCCAACGACGAACAATCACGAATTACAACGAATTATTCCTACGGAAAGTCATATCAATCCCTCAAAATTTAGGTAATGGGTTTTAAAAATGTTTTCAATAGATAGTACGCGCTCTAAGCTTTCCAACGATACCAACTATGCCTAAATCGGAGTTACGGTCGCAAAGATATGACCAAAATAATTTTCAGAAAGTTATATTATGTTTCTGTATAGTATGCATCGATGCATAAGCTCATGCATCAATACATAAACAGCATGTGTCGACACATGCATCGTATGCGACGATGCATACAATTAAAATTTTGGCATTTTTCAGTTTTTGTTCAGTATGCATTGATGCATAACACGTATCTGTCGATGCATAACTTCAAATTTTGCCTTATGAGTCGATGCATGACTCTATGCATCGATGCATGCTTTTCCCACGCCTCTGGTTTTCAAAGATTTTCCTACTTGCATCGATCCATAGTCCCATGTGTCGACCCATACTGCTATTTTTCACCTAAAAACCAGTTTATTCCTCACTATTTCCAATCCCAATCAATACCATTCACCACCAAACTCCATATTACACCAGAACAAAATTAATTCATGTATTTTCACATCCAATTGACCACAGAATTATGTTTTCTAATTAACCTACGATCATTCCACACAATTAATCGTTCTTATCAATCCCAATTAAATTATTACGTCGGATCATAACATTAGGGCACAACCTAGAATTCCTAATTCGAGATTCCTAACGGATCAATTCATTCTATTGATCATCAAAACCTATAAGGCATATTAATCAGACCAAATCACCCCTTACCTCGCGATGATTCTTTGAACTTCCGACGCCTTGACTTTTCCTCTCTTTCTCTTCTCTTCTCAAAAGCACGTAGAATGAAAAACTCGAATTCTCTTCTCACTTTTTCCTTTATTTATTCATTTTATTATTTCCAATAATAAAAATAACATAATTAGAATAATTAGAGCCTTTTTCTCTATGCACCTCCCAATTCCACTTCACACCCCCAACACTCCCATTTATTTAATTAATTAATTAAATCCATTAATTCAAAAATACCAATAATTAAACCTTTTAATTAAATTAATAATTAAAATTCTAATTATTTAATAATTGAATTATTTGGGGTGTCACAAAAATAGTAATTGAATTGTGGTTAACACAAGTCATATTGATTCGTGAATGAAACTGAACACTTGAGGGCTTTTTTGGGTAGTCTTTATCACAATGGTAGCCTCATCTTTAATTTCATCTTTCGGAACAATATCAACCAAAAAATCAAAAATATTAGTTCTTGTAATAGCAACAATTATGTCATTTTTTCTGCAAGGTTCGTCAGTTATTCTCTTCAGCACGAAGCCAAGAACGAATGGTGAGTTCGAGGATGAAAAGCTTGCGAGCTTTAGCAAAAAGGATTGGTACTTTGGCAGAGATCATGTGAACATATGTGTCGGCTTTCATGATTTTCTTAATGCGTGCTAATAGAAATTGGTGGTTTTTGAAGTCGTTGACGTGTTCGGTTTATTGTCTATGGTAGGACCAAAACATTTAAAGTTGTTGTTATTGTTGTTGTATGAGGTGTTGGAATGGTGGCGAAGTGGCAGTTGTGGGTTGTAGAGCTGGATATTGGGTTTGTTGTTGTGGATTGTTGTTCTCCATGGTGGATGATGATCATGATTATGTTTTTGAGTGAGAATTGGTGGCTCTTGATTTTGATGGAATTAGGAATTTAGTGGAAGGAAATCAATCGAGTTTGATAGGATAAGGTAGGGCATAGGTAGAGGGTAGCGTGTTCGCTAAAAGTTCAGACCAAATTTTTGTTTTTATTGCTTATTTATAGGAGGTTTAAAACCCTCGCAATCTCAAATCTTTTCAATTTTTGACCATTTGTCTTCCACATGTTTTGCCACATTAACTTTTGTTAGTCTCGTTTAACGTTATAGACCAATTGTATGGATGAAAAATTTTAAGAAACTATTCTTTGAAAGAAATATTTAAAGGGGCTAAAAACAAAATCTGTTATATTTAGAAGGATCAAAAACATATTTAATCCTTTATATAAACATAGCCCACATTTTTAAGCTACAAGGGTGTGTATGATTGAAAGAAGAAATTGAAAAGAGAGAAAGATATAAGAAAGAGTTTGAAAAGAGAAAAATAGATGAGAAATATTGTAGATTTAATATAATGTTTGTTTTGAAAGAAATAAGAGAGAAATGGAAGAGAAGAAAGTGTCTTATTTTTTAAAAAGACACAAATGTTCTTGGTTAAGTTAATTTCTTAATTATATTAATTATTTATTTAACTAAATATTTATCTTAATTTTCGCAATAAATCTTCAAATAACAATGTGTTGAACTCTCTAACCACTTGGACAAATTTGCTGAACTCAATTACACTTAATTTTTAACAATATACTGAAATTTGTTGATAACTTATAGTATATATATTTTGAAATAATAACTAAAATTATTTATAATATATATATATATATATATATATATATATATATATATATATATATATATATATATATATAAAGTTCATTAATTTATTTAATTAACAAATAAATAAACTGAAAGTAAATTGTAAATATATTATCAAGTATATTAATTAACAAAGATAAAAAATTGTAATAACAAAATAACATTAATTTATTTTTCAAACTAATTTTTTATTTTTAAAAAAAATGTATCATTCAAAATTTATTAACTGGAATAATAAAACACACCATTTAAATTTCCAAACTGGAATAATAAACAAATTCCCTCTTTTTACTTTTTATATTAACTAACAAACGTTAATTTATTTACATTGTTTATTATATAAGGAAGTCTAATAGCTTAGACTATGTACAATAGGGTGTTGGTTTTTTATTTTTGTTTAATAGTTAAATGATTATAATTGGATGTTGAACGAAGTGTTGAAACTTGAAAGTGAAGTAGATTAATTGGTGTTGAAAACATTCAACATGATGAATGATGAGGGAGTGTGACCACATAAAATATTTTACAAAATTTTATTGGTTATTGTGAATGTTTAAATTTTTAGTGTGTTGTGAATGGTGGTGATGCATGATGCTGATTTTTATCAAACAAAATCATTGTAATGAACAAAAGTTGAATGTGTGTTAAATTATTATGTGGAAGAAAGAGAAGATGATGTGGAGTATAAAAAAAGAAAAAATTAGGGTGTTGAATATATAAACCATTGTAAATAGTCTTAGGGGTGTACAACTAGACTCACACAAAAAAAAACCACTGACCCACTAATCAAAAATTTATTATTACAATTTTAATAATTTTGATGAATATTAACTTGGTTATTGTAATTTTAGTCTTTTAAACATTTATTATTTTAGTAAACCATGACTTTAACTAATTTTGAATATTTCACTTTTTACTTATTTGAATACTAATACGATTTTATGTCTGGCAAATTTAATTTGTTGTTGGTATTTTATGATAACTTTTATTAGTTGATATTACCATTTATTATTTTATGATAATAATAAAATAGTAAAAATAGGTTATTTAGTATTTTTTAAGAATATAAAAATGATGGATAATTTTTATAAAAAATATTATGGCTCATCATATAGTAATTTAATATTAATAAAATAGAAAAACTATTTGGACAAATCCACTACCCAACCCAATCCGAAAATTAATAGATTTGCCCAATTCGATCCATTTGTTGAGCGGGTGATTATTTAACTCACCCGAACCAGAGGAGTGGAGGACCTTATTTGAGTTGGGTATTGGATTTGGTCAAACCCAACTCAAATCGACCTATGTACACCCTTATAATAGCTCATTGATAAGCATTGATACCATTATTCAAATAGTCCTGGGTTCAATAACCATTATTGTAAAAAATTTAGAATTTTAACTATTCAAAATTTCTAAACTTAAGAAAATAAAAAAAAAAACATAAGTCACATTAAAAAAAAAAAAGAAAAAGAAATGAATGTCCACATGGCGTTTCCACGTAATAAAAAAAAGCCAACACACAACGCCACATCATTAATTTTGTTGATCAAATCCAACAAAGGGGCAAAAGGTTATTTTTAGGATTCGCCCTATATATCATGAGGTAAAATAGTGAGTAATCATTAATTAAATTATTAACGATGTAATTTAGTTAATTTGATTAATATAATTATTATTTTGTTCAAAATACTATTTGAATTACTTAACTAAATTTATAAGTCAAGTTAAATATTTTATTTTAATTATAAATATTTTTAAAATAAAATAATAAAATCATATATTAATAAGGAATTTTTACTACCACCTTCTTCTCAATCTATTATTCACTTCCCAAAGGTTTTCAGCTTCTTGATTTTTTGCAATCTTGAAATATATATATTTTTATCTTTATCAACAAAAGTTTTAAGGCACACTTCAAAAATGTCCACCTTGACTTGAAGCCGCGGTGATGTTAATTTAACCATCAATCACATTGTTTCTCTTTATCATGTTGAAACTCTAATAAATAACCTTGATCAAATTCAAGTCACCCTTAAATCTTGATATTGTTACTTGCATCCACTTGTTTCTAATTATCTTTTTCTGCATATGTAATTCAACAAGCCCACAAAATAATTTTTCAACCAATCTTGATTCTACCTATTTTCAAATGCCTTCGTAAAGGTTCTTCTTTTAGTATTTTGCAATCCTTCAGCCACATTCAAAACATAACTTCTGTAACACCCAGTAAACCCTCACGCAATGATATATCATAATCAAAGTAAATTAGCATTCATATCAAAAGAGGACACCGCATGTATTTCAAAACCAACACAGATACATCGGTCATGCTCACAACACACATTTAAATCATGTTCCATACCTAACATATACCTTACACGATTTTTATGTTTAAACCGGGTCCATCTCCAAGACATATAACCACCAAAATAAAGCTCATCCTCTAAGATTTCAAACCAGTCCTCTATGTTTGAGACAAGTCATTAGTTATTGCAAAAACTAACAAACATTGCCTCTTGACAACAAATGATACATGTCCAATCTCAACAATAATATGCAATTAAGACCATCCCCAAATCTTAATCATACAAGCATATATTCCATAATTCATCACATATGAATTATATCACCATTGCACGAACATACACATATCACCAATCAATCACATATAATTCACTTTCATAATATCCCTGCACCAAAACCTCTCCACAACACATGATAGACAATGTATAAAACATCGTTACAAACCAACACCAATCACTAATACACACAACACATATATATATATATATATATATATATATATATATATATATATATATATATATATATATATATATATATATATATATATATATATATATAAATAATTAAATCACATACTGAAAACTATTTTTATTGAAAATATTATTAGCTTTCGACAATGTGAAAGTTATGAATTTTACAATTTTTTCTAAAAAAAAATATGCCAGTTGTCAGGAAATCTGTTTCCACAATACACAAAACTAGTTTCCTTAATTCCATTAGCCATATTTTGAAATTTTCATTCAGGAAACATGTTTCCTCAAACTGGGAAATCAGTTTCCTCACTGTAACAATGAAAAATTCTACATCTTTTCTTTGTACGAAAATCAATTTCTTCATCCCCAAAAATCCCAAACTTCAAACAAAAACATAATTTTTAATTCATCAAATTATACCCTTATATTACACAAAATTTGCATACGTCTAGTACACCAATTACATCAATTTGAGTGCATAAATATTATCATTTCATCAACTCTAACAAAATGCAAAATCTAGAAATAGAAAGTATAAATTCATAATCATGTTTATTACCCATTACATACATCACATACTCCCATAATCAAATAAAAACTCACCATTACCTTGGATGTAATATCCTTCTAGGATTCTTCCCTCTTCTCTTATCTTCTCTTCTCTTTTCTCCCTTTTCTCCTATTTTTCTATTCTCTCGATTCTTCACTTTCTCTCTCTAAATTATATATTTCCTTGTTTTATCAAACACCCACTAAACCTATGTCTCACTAACGTGCTTAATATCTCATTCTCACACTAACTCATCACACCAATATCAAATTAATTAATAATTATCTTCTCACACTTACAAACTCAATTACACATATAACACATATTCTCAATTTATAAAATAAATTATATATCACACATCACACCAAATAATTTAAATAACTCATATATCCACAAAAGCACACAATTTAATTAATTAATATATTATATAATAATTAATAAAATAACTAATAAACAAAAATCGGTGTGTTATAACATTCAAGGATAACATAATCGTTCCTTTGAGATGTTACAATCACCCCTTACCTTATCACTAGTTAAATGATAATCATATATCTCTGTAACCATTCCTTCACAAATACTAGTATCCATAATAGGAAACTCCACCTTAAACTGAGTTTTCTCCATTATAGTTTTTGCCAGGTTTCTCCCTTGGTTTTCACTATTCTTCCTCTGAAAAAATTATCTACCAACCAAGTAAATTGTTTTAACCTCTTCTCTTCCCCAAAAACCCAGTAACAACTCAAAGTAACATGCATTTTTATCCTTTGTTTTTGTGTAAAATTCATTATACTCCTCTAAAACTATCTTAAGCCATTCATACCGCATTGACCTCAAATTCGGTAGCTCTTTCTTGTCATTAAAACCTCCACTAGTTAATGTTGAATAAATAACAACATTTGAACCTTCTAAAATATATAGACCACATATTTTAGACCTTTTAGCAATAATTAATTCATCACGCGAAATCTTCAACACTCCATGCTCACATCTAGTGCAATAGCCTAAATCATCAAACACACACACACACACACACACACACATATATATATATATATATATATATATATATATATATATATATATATATATATATATATATATATAATTTACCTTGAGTTTTGGAACATACCTTACATTGTATATAAGAATTTCACGATCATCGTACATTTTAAATTTGACCGTACCAATACCGTGAATCTCGCAAGCCTTGTTATCAACAAGGTGAGCTACTCCACCTTGCACCATCTTTAAAGTCTCAAAGTATTATATTCTTGGACACATGTAATAAGAGCAACCTGAGGCAATAACCCAACTATCTTCTGTTTCCAAACTCGATACTACTAGTGCACTAACATCTTTATAACCTTCCTCATCCAAGACAACTACAACTTGAACATAATATTCATTGATTTGTCTCTCAGGATAATCCTTTTTAAAGTGACTGCTTTTCTGACAATTAAAATATTTTACCTTTGACTTTTCAAACCTCTTTGATTTGGATATTCCTTTACGCTCACCTCTCCCTCTTGACACACTTAAGCCTTCATCACTATCCTCAATTTTCAAATCTTTCGTCATTAAAAATTCTTTGGATTTTACGGTCGTTTGGACTTCATCCAAAGTGATAATACATTCCTTACTATAATAAGAGCATTCTTAAAGTGCTCAAAGGATCTGGGTAATGAAATTAATAGGGGTAAATCTTTGTCCTCGTCTTCAATCGTCACTTTAATATTCTTAAGATTATCAATAATCTTGTGAAATTCTGCAAGCTGCTCGACTATGGATTTGTTCTCCATCGTTGAGAAAAATATAGTTGTTGCTTCAAACACAACTTATCAGTCAAATATTTGGTCATATACAATAGATTCAAGTTTTGTCCACTTAGCAACCGCAATTTACTTCCTGGCGACTTCTCTTAGAATTTTATCCTCGAAGCACAAGATAATAACACTCATGGCCTTATCCACCATCTCAGTCTTATGAACCTGTGTAAGCCCTACATGCATCAATGCTTCATTCTTCAAAGCACTGATACACTTCTCTTGAATTCAGATTGCTTACATATTAATTTTCCACAACCCGAAGTCGTTTTACCGAAAATTTTCTCGATCTCCTATTTGCCCATGGTGCTCACTTGTAAACAATACCCCTTTGTCCAATAGTTGTTGTGAATTACGACAAGGTTCAATATAAGTTTGTGAGACAAAGAATAGTAGCAACAAAAACAAATGACCTACAACAATAATAATCAATGCACATATAATATAACAGAATAAGTTAAGAAAAGATGAAAGTTTATTTATCCAAATCGATCAAATGATCTACTTTGGGGGAGAAAGAAGCTCTCCAATTTTCTATAGTCCAAAAGTTGTTACAAGAGATTACATATGAGGGAGTGAGAATCCATAGTCATTATCCAAATCTATTTAAGGATGATTTCTTTGACTTGTGTTTGCACATTTTGACTTCATTTGGTCTCAAAATTGCCCAAACCTTTTTGAGTGCTCACAAATTAATAAATAACTAGGGATAATTATGAAATAGATGTTGAACTCATAAACTTACTCAATCACTATGAAATGCCTTAAGACACGACAAATAAATATGGTAAAAGACACAAAATTCATTTGAGGCAATTTATCAAACATCAAAAATATATCATTTACCATAAAAACACAAAATATAAATTAAGAAACTGAAATTAAACATCTCTATTAAAATTTTCATATTATATAACCATGGTGACTTTGGTGGTGGATGAAAACTTTTGAGCAACAGAGTTCTATAAGCAAATATCGGAGAAAGAGATTCATCTATCATTGTTGCGTTTGAGATGTGTAGAAAAATCACAACTACCTTGTCATTACTTGGTGGTGGAGGCTCTAGTGGCAGCTGCAAAAAAAGAGAAAAATAAACTTGACGGTTCGTAGTGTTTGAGAGGGAAAGATCCAGTGAAAAACTTTGTTATAGTGAGGACTTGAGAAGGAAGATGTGTGAAGAGGAAATTACTCTCAAAATAGAGAGAGGTAGCCACCATAGAGGTGGAAGGAGAGAGCCACCATAGAGGTGGAGAGAGACCGCCAAATCCTAAAATAGGGGTGTGCATGGTTGGTTATTTTTAAAAACTAAACCATAACCACTTTCAAACCATTTAAATGGTTTGAATTTATAACCAAAACCACATTTTAGTCAAAACTGATTATAAAATCGGTTATAAATTTGGTTATGGTTATATAACCGGTTATTTTAAAAAAATCCAGTTTTTAAAAAATAAACTAAGAAAATATATATATTTTTATTTTGAAAATTAAAAAATTTGGATGTTAGATAGTAACTTGATTATAACCGAATCCAAAAAAAATTTAATCGTTTAATAACCATTTAATTATTTCTGAATTATATGAATGGATAACCAAACCATTAAACATTAAACTGATTATTAACCATTCAATTATATCTAAATATTTAAAACAAATTTAAATTTGATTATAGATTTAGGTTTCACAACTGAATATTTTGTACACTCCTATTCTAAAAGATTAGAAGCAAATTAGTTTCTATAAGTGTCACATATATTTACCTGAACAAATTTTGATAAAATTTAACAAAAATGATCGATGTAACTAATATAATTTAATTTGAGTTTATTAAATAAATAAAAAAGTGAAATATAAAATTAAGTTAAAGGATGAATAGATGCATTGGCCATTTAGTTTATTTTTGATTTTTTTGAAATCTTAAAATTTATGACCGAATAATTCAAGAAGATTAGTCTCACCGCAACTAATGTTAAAGCAAGAGCAAAATTATGTACGAATTGATCTAACATAAAAATTATTATAACATTTAAGAAGATATTAACTCATAATTTTAAATCTAACACAATCTCAAAATTCAAGCCTTCACTATTAGACCAATATTAAAATTAAAAATTAAAATAAAAGTTCTGAACTGAAAGTATTATCTGGCGCAGCTTTAGTGATGCCACGTGTCTTATTTATCTCCACCCCTTCCCTCCTTTCTAATTTGTTCCACTCCTTCTAACTCCGTCTACCTCTGTTCTTCACTGTCCCATTGAGTCTTTCCTCTCCACACCATGAAAATCACCATTCTACACTGATCACCCTTAATCTCTCTCTCTCTCTCTCTCTCTCTCTCTCTCTCTACAAACTTCCAATTCATGGCTACATCTTCTCTTCTACACTTACCCGAACTCCATTTTCTCTCTCCACAAATCCCTCACCGTAACCGTTTTTCTCTTTCCCGCCTTTCTACTTTCAATGCCACTCTTCGCACCACGCGAATCCGCGCCTCGAAAGAAGACTCTGCGTTAGCGGAGCGAGTTAACGACGTGGAGTGGAGCGGTAACGGAGCTACCTCCCGCGGTTATGTTAACGGCGCTGTTAACAGAAGCTCGGTAAAGTACGGATATGGAAACGGTGCAGCTGCTACGGAGGTGGTGGACGTTGAAGCGTCCAAGGTGAACGAGGATGGGAGGAAGAGAAGGTTGGAGGAGATTGGAAAAGAAGACGCCTGGTTTAAACAAACTCAGAAAGTTAAAGTTGAGGTACGGTGTCGTTTTGTTTCTGTTTCGAGCTTTTACAAGTTTGAAAGAAGTATGAACGCGTTTTTTTGTTGTTGTTGTTGTTGTAGGTAGCAGTTGCTCCTGGAGGTCGTTGGAGCAGATTCAAGACTTACTCTACAATCCAGAGAACCTTGGAAATTTGGGGATTTGTTGTAACCTTCATCTTTAAGGCTTGGCTGGATAATCAGAAGTTTTCTTACAAAGGTTCATTATCTATTTATTGTATGGATTCGTTATACTTTGGAAGAATCATAAGTGGTTCATGGTTTTCATATGGCCTTGTTTTAGTAATTTACTAGTTCAATACTTGAATTTATAATATTATTATTATTATGTTAGTTTAGAGTGCTTTTGAGCGGGGCGATAGCATAAACTAATCTGTAAGGGATGTTAAAATGTTATTGTATGGTTGGGACTTGGGATGTTGTGGAAACTATAATCAATGACAACCGCTCAAGTAGGAAATATGGTAGGTATGCGATATTTACATTTACTGTATTAATTTTCAATCTTTTTCAACATGTTGATTTATGGAAGATAGTACGTAAAACTTTGGCGTTTTTGTTCATGTCCTTCTTCATGCCCGTTAGTGCTTATTAAGTACGACCATAGTGTGCTTACTTAGATATCTTTTTTCCTCCAATTCTTGAAGTTATCATGGTGCTATATTACATGCCTTTGAAACTACTTTTTATCCTTCTATGCAAAGCTTCTATGTAAATTGGAGTGACTGCCTTGGCAACTTAACTGTGACAGCTAGAGTGGGTATCACTATCACTAAGTTATCAACTCCCAAGTGCCGACCTAAACTTCCTCTCTTATATGGCTCTCACTCTCTTTTCTTTGTTCAAGGGCTTGCTCTTCCTAAATCTTAAGAAATGCCATGCCAAAATGGAAACAATTACCGCTGTGATAACTGATAATTCATGAATTTCACGACCTATATGCAGTTCTTTACTTTTTAATATGCTATGCATGTTTATGTTCTTGTACTTATTTTAGGATTACAAGTTTTGATTATGGGGTTTGAACAATGAGAAAGAGAGGGTGTGTTAGGAGTTTGGATCGTCCCCAAATTAAAATAAGCATTTGGATCAAACAAAAATAAAATAATCAGATAAATGAAATGACAAATAAAAAATGATAGAGAAGCAATGGGATATTCTCCAGTGTCGTGGGAGAGTAAAAACAAGGAGCATCGAGTGAATCATGATCACACAAGTGGAGTGAATAAACACGAATCAATAGATTAATAAAAATTGATGAATAAGATGGTATCATGATTCTTGCGAAATGTTATTCATTGTTCTTTGATGATATTTAAAGCGTTATTCATTATTTATGGCTATTCATAAAAAAAGCCTATGGCTAGGCTACCTATAACAATCAATGGTGTTTATAATCACATGAGTGAGTGAATAAACATGGACCAATAGATTAATAAAAATTGATGGATAAAATGGTATAATGATTCTTTTCGAAATGTTTTCCATTGTTCTTTGATAATATTTATGATCTTCATTAGCTTTAAAATCTATGGCTATTCATAAAAAAAGCACATGGCTAGGCTACCTATCACAAATAAACCTGTTACAATATGAAATGTTTATTTATTGAATTTTGAGGAATTTCTAGGATGCCATTGTCTAGTTTTATTTGATTTAAAGATTTCACTTACAGGAGAAATGACTGAGGAAAAAAAGAAGTTAAGGCGGAAGACCCTTGCCAAGTGGCTGAAGGAAAGCATTTTGAGATTAGGTCCTACATTCATTAAAATTGGTCAGCAGTTCTCCACTAGGGTGGATATTCTTCCTCAAGAATATGTTGACCAATTGTCCGAACTTCAGGTGAGGCAGAGTCTTGAACATCATTTATGAGATTATTTCCCTACATTGATATATTTCAAACTTGCTTATATAGTTTTGTTACATCACCTGTCATATCTTTCCGTTAAGAATCCTACAATTATATGAAATAAGGTATGAAACTGAATTTGCTAGTGGGGGGCAATCCTCACCTTACAAGCCTGATTTTGTAGGGGTTGAGTCAGAGCCAATCCAAATTCTAATTTGGTATCAGAACTTATCCAAGATTTATTGTGCCTTGTGCCATCAATTTAATGCTACCAAATCACCCGGGTTATGCTCAAGATGTCCAGTTCTAGACGTGGGTGTGTCAAGAGTCTCACATTGAATGAGATAAGTTGTGAAGGAATGTTTAAATAAAGGCAGTCCTCACGTTACAACCCGGTTTTGTAGGGGCTGAGTTAGGTCCTATGATGCATAGGTACGGGTACGGTACCCGGTGCGGGTACCGGTACAGGATACGTCGTTTTAAAAAAAATCAAGGTATGGGTAAGTAGATAAAAAATATCAGTTTTCTATAAAATATATGAGTATATAACTAAATTGTTAGGTTCTTATCTATAAAAGTTATAAACATTATAAATAATTAAAAATAATGTTAAAATACAATAACAAAGAAATTAAAACACCTAAATTTACTATATTAATATTTAAGAAAACTACAAATTTCATTCAAAATTTAATACTGAGAAAAAATAAAGTACCACGAGTACGGTACGAGTACTCGGTACGGGTGCGTACCCGGTACCGGTACTTCACCATTTTAGAAGTACCCATGCTTCAGAGGTTAGGTCCAATCCAAAAGTATGCAATGTCTTTTAAACTCGCGACCTTGCATAGTCTATGTATGTATATACTAGCATAGTCTTTCCCCTTATTGGCCTTCAAATACTGAATAATTCTAATTCTTCTATGTGTAAGTGTCTCTTCCTTGGATCATGTATGAAATTGACCAACTATGTCTGGCCTGGTGTGAGATAGGTAAAAGAGTTTTCTCACTAGTTTTTAATATAGGGCCTTATCCACCTTCAGGTTCTCCTCATCACTTCCAATCCTGTGATACTCTTATTGATATGGGGAAGTGGTACTACATTTTTAGCTTTGTTAGCATTCTGCTAGAGCTCATAAATAAAAAAAGAGCATTCGGCAGTTGTTTAGCCAGAGTTCATAGTAACACTGCATGAAGGGAAAACATCTTCTACAACACCTCCCCCATAGTTGCTTCCAGTGAAGCTGCGAGAGACATAAAGTCATGAACTACAATTAGAATGTTAGGTGTATTATTAGCATTAGTAAACATTATAATGAAAAACCCAAATTGTGTGGGTCGGCTATTAGAAGTTAGTTTCCAGTATTATTAGAATTTAATATGCATTTTAAATAAATAGGGAAGTTAGGAAGTTTGGAAAATAGGCACTTAGTTGGGACTGGATATTGGTTAGGAGAGGCCAAACTCAAATTCTTGGAAGGGAGAGACCCAAGGCTCTTGAATTTCTTGGGAACCCATTGTGTAATCATATTCTATCACCAATAAAAGTAAAATATTAAATATTTCTATTATATTTCTATGTTTGGTACTCGTTTCTAACACTAGTTGATAGAAACTAGTACCAAACATAGAGATTTAATTGTAACTATTGACTTCTATGGATGATAGAATAGGATTACCCCATGGGTTCTCAAGAAAATCGAGAGTCTTGGGTCTCTTCTTTCCAAGAATTCGAGAGATTGATCTCTCCCAATAAATATCCAGTCCCTAAGTAAATGCCAACTGTATGATAATTTGAGAGATTTGTGTATAACTCCTGTTTGCTGTATAAATCAATGGTAAGTTATACAGTGATAAGAGACCTTAAAATTCTCTATAAATAACACAATGCCTTAAAAAAAGAGTTCTAAAAAAACTCCCCCCAAGAGAATCAATCACCTAGAACAAGGTGAAATGAAGGAATTTGCTCTGAAATGGAGGTAACGACAACCGGTTGAGCAGTAACTTTTTTCCATCAAATTTCAGTGCATATCCAATCAATTTTGGTAAGGGTGTAAACACATGCAGTTTCTGTTCAGCCATGATTGAAGCATTTAATCCATTCAAGAAAATCCCGTGGAGATACTCACGACCACCCCCCTTGAGCGGTCCTACATAGAGTTCAAATTGTTCTTTGTATTCCACAGTCCCAATTTGTTTGATTGAGAGTGATCAACATTCATAGGAATTTTGGGTTACTGTTGGTTGAAATCTGTGCACCCCGAAATTCATTCCTAGTCAGTTCTACTTCACAAAATACCCACCATAGAAACCGATCAGAGCCTTTACCTCCATTGCCAAAATGGTTGCCTCCAATCTTTCAGCATCCGTGACCCTCTTCAAATGAAAATAGTGTTCAAATTTGTTCACCCATCCCAATCCATCTTCTCTGGACAAAAAGAAGAATTTATAGTTTGCGCCATTTATCTCTCATTTTACTCTATTCGTTGCCACCATTTTTGCCTTCTTTGCTGGGGGATCTTGATGTCCATTCTGTTGTGAATTCCAGTTAAGGTTTCTAAGATATCAGTGTACTGGCTCCGACTTTCAGCCCTTTCTTCCTCGAGTATCCACCTCTGATTTCCGAACCAGAGCCCAAGTGCTTCATCATTGCTTTCACTTTTCATGTGTGAACCATTAAAAATGCCCAGAATTGTGTGCTATGGCACCAGTTGATAGAAACTGGTACCAAACATAGAGGTTTAGTTGAAATTATTGACTCTTATGATGATATAATAAGATTACACAATGGGTTCCCAAGAAATTCGAGAGTCTCGGGTTTCTCTCTTCCTAGATTTCGAGAGGTTGGTTCAGTTTTTCTACTTATTCAATGGTCTTGATCTTGAATGCTCGACTTTGGAGACGAATATTTCTACACAAGTTAAAGAATTTAGAAGTGGAAATTAGGCATTGAAAAAACAATATTTTGACTATAAAAAGTTGAATGCTCGACTTTTAAGACGAAATATTTCTACTTTGAGTAGTTGCTTAACATGTGCCTTAAGGGCACAAGTTCGAATTTTCTTTCATTCAAAATCAGTCTAAGAAAAAAAAACATGATAAAATAACTGCCAGCCTAATTAATTACATTACTGCTGCCTTAAACATAACATTTGCATCCTAATATAATGTAATAACAATACTAATAAAAGGTCTAACAGAGCCTCAATCCATGATGCTATTTATCTTGAAAATTTTATTTTTGTGATAAATAGTTGTCAATATTTTCTAAGGAATCATGTGATATTTCCATGTCAAGTTATTTATAATCTAAACACGTATTATAAGTAATTTATTGCATGAGAAGCAAACTTTCCTGCTATGAGGATTTTGTATTCCTTGTATTATTGAGTTTCCATCTCGTTTGTCTATTTTGGCAGCAAGTAATATTAAAAAAACCTATAACTATGAAATGTGATGATGTTTTCTTCGAATCCAAAAACCGGTGACATGAAAATACTGACGTATATTTAAACTTAGAAAGCTTAAGCTGAAAAAGAAAAATATAAAGGTTGCATTTCATCAGTACTTAAGTTACCTCTTACTTTGGGTTCAGGATCAAGTGCCTCCATTTCCCTCTGAGACTGCTATAGCTATTGTTGAAGAGGAGCTCGGAGCTGCTGTAGGTGACATCTTTGATCAGTTTGACTATGAACCAATAGCTGCTGCAAGTCTTGGTAATCAATGTTATACTTTGCATATCTTTTTGATGACATGTGTTATATTAAGATGATAACAAATTGCAGTATTTAGTTGAAATAAATATTGCATAGTTGAAAGGTATTGTGCTAAATTTTATATTGTTTTGTTTGTGTTGTGTATTGACCACCAAATTATATATAGCAGTATTGGGAAGAGCTTACTTGGGCTTATCTTATGATATAAGCAATTGCACAAGTGTTTGGAAGAACTTAATGAAAATAACATAAAATGTGTCCATAGGTTTTTTTCATCTTATTTTAATTAATTCTTCTAGTTAACTTATTGTCATATGTTGTTTTCAGTTTATCCAGACTATACCATTATTCACTCTTCGAGTGTAGAAGCAACTTGTGTTTGAGCTTCTATACGATAAACACTTGTCAAATAAGCAGTTAGTTAAGCTGTATATCCAAATACCCTCAAAAAGTTGTGATGTTCTACTCTGTCTCAATGTGCATCAAACGTACCCTACAATTTTTTTTATCATATTGTTTGATGGAGATTTGAATTGATGCCAAACAGTGGTAGGAGGAGCAGAGTAACGGGTGCAGTTTTGATTTATGAGGGAAGGATGTGGAAGTCTCTGTGCCTGGACCGAGAAAATGCAGATCATATTGGAATTTTATTTATTTGTTTTATAGAGCGTAGTTGCAAAACTCCCACTGACTAAGGGCAGAGAAGAGGGGTATTGTGGGTTCAAATATGTGTTCCAACATATAAAATATCCCTGTAGCCTTTTACTATTTGAGCTGTACTTACGAGACACTATATTACAATTTTAGTTGCTGATAAGATGTGAGAAAATGGCAGAAAGTGAAACAAAGCTGAAGAGAAAATTCTTGAAAATCTGATTTTGATATTTGTGAATTCTGAATGAACAGTATGGATCTGATTACGTTACATGTTTGTTAATAGAGGTAGTGAAGGTTTGATCCATAGCTGCTAGTTTGTTATAACACTCAGATTCTGTTGAAACCGAATATCAACCTATTACATCTGAAAACTAAACACATAAATACACTGTGTGGCTGTTGTGAGCCAGCTGTTTCACAATCTTTAATAACAGATGAAAATAACATGCAAACAAATATTTCTAATATTTGAGGAGAAGACTAGATTATCACCTTTTCCCCCCTAATGCAGGTCAGGTTCATCGAGCAAGATTGAAGGGACAAGAGGTTGTTGTTAAAGTGCAAAGGCCCGGTCTCAAGGATCTTTTTGATATTGATCTAAAAAACCTGAGGGTCAGTGTTATAGCTAATAACGCTTCCCAAATAAACCTTATGCTTATGGCTATTTCTGCAAATGTGATATTACTGTCTTATAATTCATTAATTTCTCTTTTAATTTCCAAATGCTGGTCTCAAGGATCCTTTTATCTTGCATACATGATTTTTCTTGTCTGCATAGCTAGGCATAGACTTTTCATTCTATTCTTTGAGAGAATTTCGGTACAAGGATCTCCATCTTTTGAAGATTCTATACCAGTGCATATAATGCTGATACTTGATCCTTTCTTTAACTTCAGGTTATTGCTGAATATCTTCAAAAAATTGACCCAAAGTCAGATGGTGCAAAGAGGGATTGGGTTGCTATTTATGATGAATGTGCCTCTGTCTTATATCAGGTGATAATATCCTGGCAAGTTGCTTCTATTTTAGGTTAATTGGCATTACTGATGGAAATCATTTGTCTAATTCTGCTGAAGAGAAGTCCAATAATACTACCTATGTCTCTATATGTAGGACCCTCTTGTAAAATATTATTAACTCTTTTTATACGACCTCTTCAAGTTACAAGATGTATTAATTATTTGGTCAACAGAGTCACAGAGGTAATAAGACGCTATAGAAACACTATTTGTTTAGAGTTTGGGTGCATGGGGTGGGCAAAGAGTCTGGCTATTGCTCTATGGAGTTGTATGGGAGAGGCTTCTGCTCTAACGAAGATCCTAGTAAATGGATAGGAAAACTAGGTGTTATTTTTTTCACGAGTCTTTGCTGAAGTTTTGGTTCTTACTTCCTACTAAGTTTTTAATCTCATTCTTGGTTTGATATGACATATACACATGTTCTCTGCACATCCTTAAATTATTGCTGATTTTATTACTGCAACTTAAATTAATAACTTTCAGGAGATTGATTACACTAAGGAGGCTGCTAATGCTGAATTGTTTGCAAGTAACTTTAAGAACATGAGTTATGTGAAAGTTCCTACAATCAACTGGGATTATACAACGCCACAGGTTTAACCTTCATTCTCACAAATATATGGGAAATGTATCAGTGTTCTTATTTCCCCATTTATATTGGATAACTTATTCATCCATAAATTAACTATGTTTCCAATGCAGATTCTGACAATGGAATATGTTCCAGGAATTAAAATAAACAAGATACAAGCTTTAGATCAACTTGGTGTTGATCGCGCAAGGTTAATATAATCTTTACTTATTTGGTTGGCTAAATCACCGTGGACTAGTTACCATTTACTTTTGTGTATCTCTGCTAACTTAATTCAAAGATTATTCTGATGTTCGTGTTATGTCCTACATACAGGCTAGGGAGATATGCAGTTGAGTCGTTCTTGGAACAAATTTTATCGCATGGCTTCTTCCATGCTGACCCTGTGAGTTTTCTTTTTTAGAATTGAAATCAATTTTCTCTTTATATGTAATGTTATATGTTATATTATATTTGGATAGGCCATATGATTAACTTTTTAGTTAAGCCAAAATGTTAACTGCCTTTCATTGCTCTTATGATGCAACACTAGCATCTAGTGCCAGAGCTACAAGCAGTATGCTACTTGTGTTTTATGGTTATTATTCTTTTGCAAGTCTGTTTGATGCAGGACATGTATTATGACAGTCTCAATTTATCTTGTTGCCTCAGTAACTTTTGTATGTTAAGAAATGTGTCTTCCCCATGTGGCAACACTAAATTACTAATGCTAATTTCTAACTCTCGCCTTTCATTGATGGGTGGGTCTTGCTATCAAGCCCTCTATGTCTACATGGTAAGGCGAAGCAATATCAATTCTATGTTTGGAAACCTTTTTGCCTACCTATTGAGGGAGGCCTTTGCCTCATATAAATTACCTGGATTTCCCGTGATTATAGGTAATCTAGACACAAGCTTAATAATTGTAGGTAATCTAGACACAAGCTTAATAACCGTAGGTAATCTAGCCACAAGCTTAATAACCGTAGGGTTGTATTTGACTAGGGTTGGGGACCTTGGGGGCCCAGCAGCAGTTAACTTTCACTGCCGGAGTTATTGGACGAGGAAGTTGCCCACTCGTTCAAATGTTTTTCTACCAGGTGGGACTCCTTTACTGGAATATCAGCTAGTTTGTTATATATAAATATAACAAATGGGAAAGTAACTCCATTCTCATGAATTTTTAGCACCCAAAGAAATTTATAAATATTTAAAAATGATAATTTCATTTGGTTCCTAGAAGTATCTCCCATCTGTCATAAGCTCAAACATGACACCTGTCAAGGAAAGATAAGAACGGCTCTGTCCATATCAATAATGGACGCGGTATCTCAACTCACCCCTCCTCCGCTCAAGATTGAACACCTGGATCTCCACAACACACCTCATGCCATGATTGAACATCTGAAGCGTGAAGCTTGCAACACTGGTCATATATGGGTTGCTCAATGATATATCTTGGATAAGCTTGGGCAGGCTCCTTTGAATGCTATATCTAGGACAGGCTTCGATGGATTGCAATAAAAGCATCCCAGGGTTGATTGGAGTGAAGAATGCTAGTGTTTTTGATGTGATGCAAAAGTAGACTCTACCGGATTGAGAGCTTTGTTCCCATCTTAAGATTTGAGTTAAGTCTGTCTAACTCTACCTCCATAGCTAGCTCAAGGGCGACTATTGTCCATGCCTCAGGAGAACTACTTTAGATATATGGCCGTATTGATGTGGGATCTCAACACTAATCAAACTTTGTGTTAACTAAGGAATAATAAGTTTTTGTTGATTGTCGTTAGGAAGTTTGACGCTTGATATTTTGTGTGCAACTAATGTATGTTTAAATTATTCCTGCAGCATCCTGGAAATATTGCAGTTGATGATGTCAATGGTGGAAGGTTGATCTACTATGATTTTGGAATGATGGGAAGGTATGTTCTTTGTCTTCTATGACTAGTTCAAACATGTTCAAATGAAAATTTACCAGTAGCACATATTTTAAGCTTTATGGTTTGCTTTGCCTTTACAAATAATGATCGGTACTGCATCTTGCAGTATTAGTCCAAACATCCGAGAAGGCTTGCTTGAAACGTTCTATGGAGTCTATGAGAAGGATCCAGATAAGGTAGATGCTTTTAATAGATAGTGTAGCATATTGTTATGGTCCATAACTTATGGATACTCTACCACAATATGCCATTCTTAAACTTACAAATGCCTTAAAATTGCAAATGCTTACCAAATGAAGCCGGTGTGCTGGTGTTAGGTTCTTCAATCAATGGTTCAAATGGGTATTCTTGTCCCTACTGGAGATATGACTGCTGTTAGGCGAACAGCACAGTTCTTTCTTAACAGGTAGTTACGAACCTATTTAGTTGGAGTTATATTATACTTGTTGTAAAATGTTATATTGGAGTGTCATGGCATATGACTACACAATGAGTGTATTACAATCAAAAGAATTTATCTCTTAAGGATTAGGAGAATCAATCTAATCCGTAATTATATTCCTAATTAATAGCAAGTACTGTTTACACAATTAACACATGTTAAGTGTATTTTCCAACATATAGAAACACATCCAGTGCTCAGGACCATGATATTTCTACAAGTCAGTATTATGATATATGGGAAGTAGAAAGGCTGTAACTGGTAAATTGTTGATTGGTGTACCCATTAGAATGCATAAGCCACTTAATAGGAGACTCTTAAGTCAAAACATTTCATGTTGAAGACAAGTTTTGTTAATTCAATTTATTGCACTAGTAAATAGATAATGAATTTTCTTCGTTTGCTTAATTTATATCTATCATGCCAAAGGCATAAATGCATTGCTTTTTTACTAGGGTTTGTGCATCTTGCCTGTCCTGGTTTCACATGTTAGAAATATACCAATGTCTATTTGAAAACTTACTGCACATAAACACATTTCTGATTTCATTAGATTATTTTTTCGTTGTTGCTATTATTTTACTGTATAAGAATAACTCGGGGTATTGAATAGTAATGGCACTGCTAGTATTCTACAAGACATCTGACCCCGAGTTCTTCAATACCTGTCTTCTACAGCTTTGAGGAGCGCCTGGCTGCACAAAGAAGAGAGAAAGAGGAAGCAACCGGCGAACTTGGATTCAAAAAACCATTAAGCAAGGAGGAAAAAATAATGAAGAAGAAACAACGTCTAGCTGCTATTGGTAATGCACATGGTGTAATTGGCTGTACACTTTTTTAAGCTTTATAGGTATAAGTGTGCACTTTAAACAATTAATTGTTGACTAATCTGGCCAAATGTTAAGATAACAAATAAGTGAGTCCTAAGGAAGTATGTAGGTTATCTCCCATTCGGCACATATTGTCTCTTTCATCTAAAATCAAAGCAGGCTCTGTAATAACAGCGGATTATTAAAAAGTTATATGTAGTATACAAGTAGATGAAATTGAACACATACAATTGTTTATACTATGATTTTTATGTTTATTCTTCTGTAACTTTTGGTTGGTTTTCCTGATTGGTCTAACTGGATTTTTTCATGAAGTGTGACATCACCAGCCTCAATTATAAGAATTATGATCTGCTTCCAAACATCAAGCACTAAATATTATTTTCATTACTTTAATAACAATATGCGACCCATAGGTATTGTTTGTTTACTTCTAAAAAGATGTTTAGTACTCAGTTATAGCTGTCTTGCTTTAATCAGGTGAGGATTTATTATCCATTTCATCCGATCAACCCTTCCGATTTCCTGCTACATTTACATTTGTTGTTAGAGCCTTCTCAGGTAAATCTAAATAAGTTAAATAGATCAATTTGTAATTCCTATGCATGTGATTATGAGGAAATAAGCTAGTGTTGTCTCTGCAGTTTTGGATGGAATTGGAAAGGGCCTTGACCCACGTTTTGACATTACTGAGATTGCCAAACCGTGAGTATTGTGTTCTTAGGTTTTGCATTTGTAATTATTTTTAGTTATTCATCTTTAAGTGATATTTTTTTGCATATATAACACAACTAGCCTTTCCGGCCTTGTAGTTATGCTTTGGAGCTATTAAGGTTTCGTGAGGCAGGGGTTGAAGTTGTCTTAAAGGTGGTCATAAATACTTTCTACTGTGCATGAGTTTAGTTTAATATTATGATTTCTTTGTCATATCTATCTTTTGATATACAGGACTTCAGTAATAGATGGGATAGACAATCTCAAGCATTTTACAACTTATTTAGGCAGGCTGACAGGGTTGACAAGCTTGCTGCAGTTATCCAAAGACTGGTATGTGTTGATATTTATATTTGATCTGTACCTTTTGTTTGTTCTGGATCTCTGGTACCACTGCTTATTGCACTTATTTTTCGCAGGAACAAGGAGATCTAAAGCTCCGAGTTCGAACTTTAGAATCTGAAAGGGCATTCAAACGTGTTGCCACAGTCCAGAAGACTATAGTGAATGTGAGTTAAGCTGATATGTGATTTCTTTGGATTATAAAAGTTTATTTGTTTATTCATATTTACATCGGGTCTAGTACCTATAAAACACGTGTTTATCATTCGCTGAGACATGCTTGTCCTTCAAATTTGTTATCTACTGCATAGTCACCTGGTTAGCAATTCACTTCGGTATATGGTGATGGTATAGGCACATGGTACTCAACCCTCAAAGAATTGGATACATGGTATACCTAGTCAGTATGTTATTTTGATTTGTGTTACACTGAATAAAAACAACTATAAAGTTAAAAAACAACAAAATAAATAAAGGACACTATTAATATCTTGAATAAAAATTGACTTTCACAAACATCCATATTTGTGATTAATAATATAAAAACCTAACGGTCGCATTTTAATAAACATGTAATTTAATTTTAGGAACTAATTTCTTAATTTCAAAATAACTTTTTTTATAAATTTTAATAAACCTAAGTGTTGTGTACTCCAAAGCCCAATGCAGTTATAAATTTTGGTGCTCATTATCTTTTTCTTCTATCAGGCATCTTCTCGTGCGAAGTTTTTACGAATTTGCACGAACCAGTTCCTAAGTACCGAACCAATTTGCAGTTCACTAGGGACTGTAACAAATTATTTTACTATAGTCTATTGTATATGGCTTTTGACTGTTGTATGCCCCAATCAATCAATGTCAAGAATTTATTTGATTATGGAATTGAGAATGAATGTATTGACTGTTACATGTACTGGCTATATAACTTGTATCTTTTCCTGATGGATGTAGTTCTCATATAGCAGTTTGATTACTAATTTTACTCTAAATTTGTGAGTGCCCATGCATCCAGTTGTAGACTCGTATAGGAGTACTTTGCACCGATTGACTTCATGTGGTTCACCTTTTTAGATACATAATCAAAACTTCAATTTTCCAGTATCTCTAAAGCTTTTGAACGAGTGATGGATGTGTATATATATTTGACATTCGTTGCAAGTACAGTCCGTGTCTGTATCTATTGTTTGCCAATATTTCTTTAATTTTCTTTTCGTTTTTTGACTTAAAAAAAAGTCTTTCAATTTCAATCTTTGTTCAAATTGATGGGTGATATTATTAGATCAAAGACTGAGAAAACCTTTTGGGATGATGCATATGCTTGCTATGTTTTTGTCAATTTACAGGCAGTAGGTGCTGGAAGTTTAATAAACCTTGCGACAATTTTGTATCTTAATTCGATTCGTGTAAGTTATCCCGTCCCGCATCCCTATTTTTTCTTGTTCTTATCCCGCATCTTTTTTTTCTTTCTGTGGTGACTACTATAATTGATTATCTGGTGTGAGTCCCAATGTTTGATGACTTGTTACCATTTCAGATGCCTGCAATTGTAGCATATGTCTTCTGTGCATTCTTTGGTTTCCAAGTGCTCTTGGGCATTGTAAAGGTCAAGAAGCTAGATGAAATGGAACGATTGATAACAGGAACAGCATAAACAACTACAGGTAAATCTTATTAAAATGTTATCAAGAAATATAGAAAAAGTAAAGATCTGATACTTTACTAAACTAATCTTATTAACACTTAGGAAATAATATCGTGCTTAAAAAAATTGTGGTATATGATAATACTTAAAATGTACAATTGGAAAAATAGTAATCAATTTTACATTGAAAATTAAAAATTGAGAATAACATTTATTTTGAAACAAAATTTATTTAGGACATTCATTAGGAGTGAAATTGTATTGAAACTTGAAAGGGTCATTCATTTTAGGAGATTATTTTTACAAAAGGGTGATTCATTGTGTTTGGAGGGTGTAGCTTGTCAATGTATCTTAGTATATCAGGACGCTTATCAACAATGTGAAAAGCCTTGGATTCCTAGGTTTCATATACTTTCATATGACATGATACTTGCATGAAATACTGATGTCTAGAGTCAATTCAATTGTTTAATTGAGATACTAGTACAGGGTGTTAAGGATACTTTTCAGTTGATGGTTTAGTATTTAAAAATAATTCTTCCTTGTGCCTGTAGATCGTTGACATGTCCCTTATTTATTGGGTTTGCTCGGCCTTATATCAGAATATGGACGATATGTAGCACATGTTGAAGGCCATGTTTACTAGTCAACCTCCAGATCATGAAAGGGACCGACTTTGGTAGAAACCAACATTTCAGGTTTCACCAGCAGATGTTAAAATCTTCGGATTAACAAACATGCTGGAAACATTTTATGTTCATCATCTGTTCCTTAGTAAATGTATATCAATTTCTGCATTAGCTAGCTGCATTTTTGTCATTAGCCACCCCCAAAAAGTGCATAAAATAAGCATGATATGAGCTTTGTAAATATTCCACTATTTACATATATCATACTTGAATTTAACTGGACTTTGTAAATTTTAATTAATTTTTGGAATGACTATTGTAATTACCATGGGTTATTTGGAGAGGAAGCATAAACCTTAACCTGACATTGACATTAAATTAGCTCGATGAAAATGTCAGCATGTGCCATTAATATGCATGTTGGGTTGAATTTAAATTGCTGACTAAACAGTTTTAATTTTTTTAATGTTTCACCCTGAACACCTTACTGACACAGACTATTACAGTGTCTGTTACACCACAGTCTCTACAGTATGTTACGTCTCTCCATCTTTAATTTCTGTGGTTTTCTATTTTGGATCTTTGATTGGTACTTTTCATCTACGTGCTTCTCCAAAAGGTCGTTGAGTTAGTGCAAGGCTTGAAATAGCATATGATGCAAGGAGCAAATATGACAAGAACCACAATAGATCACATAAGTGATAATTGATGGGGATATAGCATAATAATAAGTTAATGGTATTGGTATCCAATGTGGTGGATTGGTTGCAGTTTTCTTATACTTCGGAAGGTAATTTAATAAGGCATACCACATGGGTATGTTCTGTAACTTCCACGTGTTTGTATAAACGAGAATCCTCGATGTCACTAGTTTGACTTTGGTCTCTGGAATTTGTGTTTTACTGGGAGCTGTCTATTCTTATTAAATGACATTTTTTTCTTTCAAATTGAGATTCTCCAAAGACAGTGCCTTTGTTTATGCAAGCTGAACCCAATTTTAAAGGCACGTATATTGTTACTGTAGATATCTCAACTTCAAGAAGTATGTCGGCAACTGATTATGATAAATTATACTAGTACTGTACATTTTCGGTCTCATTCATTTAAGAGAAATAGTAACAATGATCTGATTATGATGAATTATACATTTCCAGTCTCATTCATTAAAGAGAATTACTTCAAAACATGTTTCTCTACTATGTAACGTTGTTCAATAATTTTAGTTTCTCTACTATGTAACGTTGTTCAATAATTTTAGTGGGACTCGTAGTGAACTACTTTATCCTATCATAAAAAAATGTTTGAAAAGAATTTCAAGATGGTCATGTATAAAGAAGAGGGGGTAATAAGTCAAAATGCCAAGACAAAAAGCAATAAAAGATGAATACATATATTATGGATTAGAAGCACCAGGGTATCAGTATCTTAATCAAAGATACTGATATTTGGGGGAATTGATATTCTAATGTGCGAGTGAGTAGAAGAAAACTATATATGTGAATTTGATTGACCTTTTTCTTTATGGAAGAAAACTATATATGTGAATTTGATTGACCTTTTTCTTTATGGAAGTTGATTTTAGAAAACTATATATGTGAATTTGATTGACCTTTTCTTCATGGAAGTTGATTTTTGACGGGGAAGGAAGGATTTTGAAAGTTGCGGATATATCTTAAAAGAAAACATTATGATTTTGTATGTTAATATAAATGCATCTGTCCAAAATTTTAACATTATGATTTAGTATGTTAATATAAATGCATCAGTCTAAAATTTTTGCTCTAAAACTCAACTTTTAAATGTATCTTAAAGATTTTAATATAAAGACATGAAACTTTCAAAGTCACTTTAAATGTAAAGACATGGAATTTGACGGTGCATTTTATTGTTTGTTTACCTTTCTATTTTATATAATCTTTATTATGTATCTATTGATCATAAATTATAAAATGAGATGGTGATGACTAGTTCTATGCTAATAATTTCATTGTATTACGTGTGTGCTTCATGAAAACAATTTTTATCAAACATGTCTCATGTATAACAATGATTTTTAAGTCTACGAAATTGCATTTGATAAATACAACAATTTAACCCAACAATTTGCAGCTAAAACTAAAACATGTAGAAGATCTATCCATTCCTTTACAATACACACTACTCTCATTCAGTATAGGAAATACTAGTAAAGAACAATTACTTCATAATACAAGAAATCAATGTGTGTCATCTAAGGTAACATAGAGTTGGTATAGATGTAATCTTCATTTTCCAAATCAGTTTCTTCATTCCCACCATTTACTTTCTCGCACTCAACACCTTTACCTTGTTTTTCACACTCACCTCTTCTCTGCAACAACATATAACCTTAGTTAATACTATCACAACTTATAGTTGATATCAAAAGATAGAAAGTCTTAAATAAGAAGTTACAAATTCCAAAAAACTCACAAAAACAACAGTGACAGAATTGTTTCCAGGGTGAGCACCACTCACAACTCCTTCATTGACCACTGCTTCTCTTTGAACAACACATGTAACAATGAAGATGAAAAAAAGAAAGAGAAACAACGTTGCCTTTGAGAGCCTCATTTTTTTTTGAACCTGCTCAGAAATTTACTCTGAGGTTATAATACACAAATATCATATTATAGCACCGACTATATATGTTTGTATTTTATTCATATATTTATATATTAACAAATAAATAAATTGTATTAAAATTGAGACTTTGAGGTTGGTTTTGGACCTGTCTCTGAATTCCTAAGCACAAAGCTCGACCCTCGAAGTTGTGGGTTGGCTAATCTTGGTGTTTTCTCATTTTAACTAAGTGGAAGATTGCATATAATCCTCTCAAAAAGATATGTAGGACACACAAACTATGTATCCAATTGAATAAACAAAATAACTCTATAGTAAGATTTAATCGGAAAAATTTAAAGCATATGCTATATTAGATACCCATGTTATAAAAAGAAACCTAACTTTTGTCCTAAAAAAAAAGGAGGTGCTATATTTTAACTAGATTGATAAGACAAATGATATTACTAATATAGAAAGATGGTATCTCTTGTTCTATTATGTCTAGCTAAGTGGCATATTTGTTTGATAATTTCTCCTTTCCATGAAAGGTCGATTTTGCTTATGTGTTATGCCTTTTCAACTCATGGAAGAATTTAAATTGAGGAAACAATCATTATAACTAATGTTCAAATATGGTTAAGTATCCACATTTAGTGTTAGATAAAGTTTGTAACTTAAATGGATCTATATTGAATCGTGCATGTCATTAATTTTTTTAATCGTATTTTAAGTATTTTCAAAATGACTTAGAGTCAATGTGCATAATATTTTTTTTTAATAATTCAACTTATATTTGAGTTTTGATAAGAAAAATTGAAACTCATGTAGAGAAGATGAAAAATTGAAAGTTTACACTAAAGAGGATATGTTATTGTTATGTAATTTTTTAAATCTGAAATGACGTATTTATAAACTAAATAATATAATTTGAATAGGTCTAACACACAATTTTAGTAAAATTTCACACTAACAAAGAGTATTCATTTTCAAATTCAAAAATCCACAATTGTGTGTGGCGACTTGCTGCTACGAGCTTGCTAAAGACGTTGTCGTATAACATCGCGAGTAACACGATTGTTCTGATGCATCGTGCCTAAGTGCATAAATGTCACATACAATCCGCCGCAATGCCTCTACGTCCAAGTCTCCTGTCCTGGTGCCAAAGCCAGTGTCATCACCACACTTGGTACCACCACTCTTGTTCATGTGATATTTTATCATCTTTAACTTCTTTCTTGAGTTACTAAATTAAATTTTATATAAGTAACATTAAAGTGAATTAAACTTTCTATGTGAGACTATTTCCCATGCATTATATTCATTTATCCACTTACAAGTTTCTTATCATTTTGAAACACATCAATGGTCATTAATAATTATTTATTACTATAATTTTCAACTTGTTCTAATAATGACAAGATCAAATTCAGAAAAACTAACAAAGAATGCTAATACAATTAAGTATCTTTCAATTTGAACTTAACTTTAGTAAAGACAACACAAAGTCTAATCAGAATTTTAGGTAGCAAGAATTTGAACATGTTTATCCTTGTTATTAGACCCACATTATCTTACACATATTCTTTATAGTTTTTTTTGCCTACATCTCTAGCCTAACATTATTTATGACCATGTGCTTTTTATGTTTCATGAATTTATTGTGAGAGAAACTCCAATTCTCACTGAGATGACACCATCTCAAAATTCACGTTGGTGAAGTTCATTTCGTATCTACTATAGTTGAGATTCACATTCTCGACATTGAACTTCGTTAGTGTTTTTTTAACATTGGATTGAGTTGCTACCTTAGTTGGAACTCTTACTCAAGGAGTTTCAATCACATACCTTTTGCGGTAGTCTTTACTAAATCTAAGGCTAGTGGTTTAGTAAATTGATCACCTAAATTATAGGTTGAACGTATATATGTGAGTGAAATAATTCCATCCTTAATTAATTTTCTCACGAAGGAATGTCTAAGACCTATGTGTCTAGAATTTTCATTATACACTTCCTTATATGCTCGAGATAAAGTGGTTTGTCTATCACAATGTATCAACACCTTTAAAACATTGTATTTAGCCAATAAAATTTCCAACATAAGTTCTCTCAACCGTTCAACTTCTTGACCAACGAAAGCAAGAGCCACGATCTTCGACTCCATCGTTTAGAGAATGGTACATGCTTGTGTATTAGTCTTCTAAGAAGTTGTACCCCAAACTAGTATAAATGTCCACCTAATTGTAGATTATTGATCTCCAACACTCGATATCCATCTCATACCAGTATGTCCTTAGCATGGCAGGAAACCTACCATAATGAAGATCAATATTTTTGGTTCTCAAAATATAACCAACAATCCTTGTGATGACCTTCCAACGCCCTTCATTTGGATTGCTAATATATATACTCATTTTACTAACTTAAAATGCTATATTGAGTCTGGTACATTACATTAAATATAATAAAAAATCAATTGCTCTTTCCTATTCTAATTGAGCCATAACTTTTCTATCATTCTTTTGAAGTTTGACAGTAGGATCAAATGGAATGTTCACTTCCTTAAAATTTAAGTGTTTGAACTTATCAAGCATTTCTTCAATATAATGTTATTAGTACCATGGTTTTAGGATTGACATAATTTTGCTAAATCATGGTTCTATACTGTTGTTGATCTAGATGTTGTAACATGTTTATCAATTGACATAAAAGTTTTATTGTTATGAGTTTTGCAGTCAAATATCGAAGCAGATGGCATGACATCTTGGTCTGGTACATCAGACGTTGCTATTTTAATTCTTAACAAATTTAAATTGATTTTGTGAGATTTCTTTTGGTTTTATATCTATGATTTTTTATAAGTCAAGAATATTCTATTTGGAACATTTGATTTTTCTCCAGCTGTACACATTTTGCCAAAATTGGGCTTTGAGATAATTTAGGAAACCTTGTGTTTTGTTCCAAGATTTATGGAGATCTTTCTGGACAAATTGGTGCACCCCTCACCGTGTGTAACAAGAAATATATGGGCAAAGATTCAAGGCCCATGAATTACTGAGGAGTATTTAAAGAAATTATCTAGACCTAAATTCTTTAAGAACTTTGTAAAAAATAAGGGGAGGCCGATTTTTCTTAGTCTTAAGGTTTGAGGGTTATTCAAGGGCGTTTCAGTTTTGTTTATATGTCTTTATTTATCTTTTGATGCATTTGAGTTGACTAATTATTACATGACAATTTATAAAATTATTGTTCTCACTCCTAAGCTTTTAAGCAAGAGTTTAGTATTGTATTTGAAGTGTAAACTTATGTTTTATTTTGGTTTCTAGTCACTGGGATTGTGGCTGTAGATATCATTGTGGTGATTGGAAGTGTGAGGGGTTTCTCATATCTAGGAGGTTCCTAGGTAGAAATTGCATTGGATAGTGATTACGTGATAAGTTGTAAACTAAGATTGTTTAGGCTTAGAATTAATATTATTAATTGTGGATTTCCTTCTTGGCTTGGTAGTCCCCAAATGTAGGTGAGTTACATCAAACTAGGTTAACAATTCTTTGTGTTCTTTTACCTTCTGCATTTAAATTTTGCAGAGTTTTTATTTTATTAAAAGTCCCGTCAGTCAACAGATGTCATAACATATGTCGTGACATTGTGCTTGTGTGTTGAGACACCAGTCTTGACATTTATATTGTGTGTGCTAGAATTTCAAAATGTGTTTGACTAAGTTCCTAATTACCTTTATTTCACACACCTCCTGATCCATACAAGGATTTGACAAGATTCCACACCTTTTGTTCATTTCTAGGAAGCACATAACCATCTAGTTTCTCCATATAGATTTCCTCATCAAGATATCCATTTAGGAACATTGTTTTAAAATCCATTTGATAAAATATAAGGCCAAGTAAAGAAGTTAATACAAACAATAATATAATTGTAGTCGTCCTTGCTACTGGTGCATATGTGTCAAAATAATCAACATATTCCTTTTGTCTAAAATCCTTTGCTACTAATCTAGCCTTATAGAAGTTTAGTGTATCATTATTATGATACTTATTTCTAAACACCCACTTGCAACCAATGGGCCTTGATCCATTAGGTAGATCGACAAGTTCCCAAGTGTGGTTTGGCATTATTGAATCCATTTTGTCTTGGATACTGTCTTTCCAAAAAGAGGAGTCCCTTGAAAGTACTTCTTCCGTATAAGTCTTAGGATCATCTTCCACTTGAAGAATAAAATGAATTCTTTGAGCACAATTATCTCCATTTCCTTATACAAGATAAAAGAAAATAAGTTGAGAATCGATTTTGTTTGGTCATAGATCCTTAGTATTTCAGGCTCTCTTGCTTATCCTAGGCTTGAGTCATGTTTCAATAATCTATGAAGAACTTTCAGGTTGTGTTTAAACAATATATGGAGATCCTTTCCCACGAGGTTCTTCATTTATGGGAAACTCTATTTCCTTATACTTTGTAATAAGGCTCTTAAATAATTCCATGTCTCAGGATTGAATAATTACATTAGATTCTAAAGTCAAAAGTCTACATGATTTACTATTAGGTTCATAGCCTACAAAAGCGCACTTGATAACTAGAGGCTCCATTTTAGTCCTTTTATAATCCATGTTCTTAGAATAAGCGACACACACCCATGCTCTAAAGTAATTGATATTTGATGCTCTGCCTTTCCATACCTCATATGGAGAAATACTAGTTTTCTCCAAATGAATTCTACATTATATGACAAGAAGATAGTAAAGCTTCATCCCATAAATTAAATGATAATTCATAATATATTAATATGACATTTATCATTTCTTGACATGTATGATTCTTTTCACTGGTAGACCATTTTCTTGTGGTGTACCAGGTGTGGAATATTAACGTATAATATTATATTCTTCATAATAAGGAATTTAATACTTCCACTTAATTGATTTTCTACTTTTCCTTTACACATTTTAAATGTAGTAAAAACATCATTGTTGTGGTTTAAAAGGTATACATGTGTGAATATATAGAATTTATCTATAAAAGTAACAAAATATCTATTTCCCCATGGGTTAACATGCCATTAAATTCACATAAATCTGAATACACAAGATCATGCAAGTTAATCTTCTACACCATGGAACAATTTCTTAATCATCTTTGATTTAACACATATTTCACATTTTCAAAATTATTAACATCACTTGAAATTAAATTAGATTTCATTATTCTTTTATAGTGCTAATATCTATATGTGCTAATCTACTACACCAAAAATGAATAAATTCAACCATATAAGTAGAATTAGAAACTTTATTGATAATAAGGTTCTCAAATAATTCCACGTCTCGGGATTCAATAATTATATTAGACTTCAAATTAAAAGTCTATATCCTTTAATATTAAGTACATATCCTACAAAAACACAATTGATCTCTCAAGAACCCAATTTAGTCCTTTTATAATCCATGTTCTTATAATAAGCAACTCACCCCCACTCTAAAGTAAATGATATTTGGTTCTCTATCTTTCCATACCTCATATGCAGAAATACCATTTTTCTCCAAAGGAATCCTACATTATATGACAAGCATATAGTATATCTTCACCTCCTAATTTATATGATAACTAAAAATGCATTAACATGGAATTTATCATTTCTTGATATGTTTGATTCTTTCTCTCAAATAAACCATTTTTTGTGGTGTATGATGACACTTTGTCATTGCATGTATTTTATTGAAGAAACAGAGAAAAATAAGTTAAAGACGAGCAAATTCGAGGAATAGTGGCCAAAGAACGATGCAAAAATGACCAAGTATGAAGAAATAGAGACTTGAGAAATTTGGTTGAAGATAGGAAAAAAGCTAAAAGTTATTGGAATTATCGCTTGTTGTATCACACACATGATGGATCTGAAAATGCTGCATCGCTGCGATGCTATCAATGATGCGTGTGATGGGTGTTTTTCTGTGCCAAATTCTGACGTGTTCTAGTACGATTTGGAGGCTTTAAAAGGAGGAATTTTGGTATATTTTCAAGGGTTCTGCGATTTTAGACTGCAAGTGAAAAATTATCACACCGAAAGTGAGATTCGAAGCTCATTTGAAACTATCGGATGCCAATTCTTCAAGGATTTTCTTATACATCATTCTTCTTATCAATTGATATTTTAAGTGTATCAGCATGAGTAACTAAATACTTTTAGATTTTATCTGATGAATTTATTTTGAACCTATTGGAACATATGGTTAATTTGATATTACATGATTAATCTTAGTTATATTTCTACTTAATTGCCTCTTTTGCTTAAATATGATTTGATTAAATAAATAAGATTTAACATCTATTTAATCAAAAAATGACTTAATTTAATTAATATTTTTATTTAATTTAAGGAATTTAACTAAATATAAACACTATTTGACTTATTTTGGGTCAAGTCCAAAATAAAAGTTATGGTTTTTATGGCTCACTCTCTATAAATAAAAGAGAACACATTCCCCAAGAGTGGTAATCATAGTAGTCACATAACCTCCTTTGTTTAACGACCAACACCATGTTATAATTTTTACTCACATTAATTGAGTAGAGGCAATATCATTCGTACAATGTTCGTGGCATATCTAATGTCTTAATGATCCAATTAAAGCGGTTTTTTGTAAACTATGTTAAGATATGTCTATTTTATGACTGTTATTTCCCTCCAGCTTCGTGATTATCAGTGGCTTGAACTAACAAACAATCTTTGATCTCTATGTACAATGTCGCATCAGATATATCAACATTGTGACCAACCCTTTGTATTTAAGTATCTTGTTAGAAGTTTCGGTAAAATCAAATGGATCCAGGACTGATCGTGAATGAAGTCACTTTCCTTAAAAGTATTTCAAGCACTCTCTTAATGTTTTAGAGTTGGAAAGCAGAAATACCCAGGATAATCAGTCTTATACTCGAGTTTGCACAAGACCGGTGAAGAACTCGAATGAAAAGAAGTGTTTCTGGAATATAAAGGGGATGTGCAATTTTTGAGTGTGTGATTTTCAAATTCAGAATCATGTATTTATAGGTTATTCATGTGTTGTTTCACAAGTTTGCAGCTCTTGATGAAACAACACCTTTTTAATGATATGTTGCAATGGTTCACCTATAGAATACAAGACAACACTTTATAAAGTGTTGTATATTTTGAATTTCAAACCTTTAGTAGTCTGATACAAAAATAACTGCACTTCCACTGGTGGATGTTAGTGCAAAACTGACCAAAATTTTATTCAGAAAATTTTAACACTAAACATCCACTGATGGATGTTAGTGCAAAAACTGACCAAAAATTCCTTTAGACAGATTTAAAGGTAAATTCCACTTTTGTTTATGGGCACTTTTATCCTCTTTAACTTTGTCATATTAGAACAACACCTATGGCAATTATTCTTCATAATTTCCAACAATCTCCCACTTGTTCTAATAATGACGAAACTAATTCCAAATAATAAGATATAAAGAGTGTTAATACAATTAGGTATCTTTCAATTTTAAACTTAACCTTAGTTAGGATAACACAAAGTTTAATCCGAATGTTAGGTATCAGTGATTTTAAACCATTAATCCATATGATTAGACCGACATTACCTGACACACACTCTTTAAAGGTTCTTCCTCTACATATCTCGCTTAGCACTTATTTATGGCCATATGCTATCCTGTTTCATGAATTTTTCACGAGAGAAACTCCAACTCTCACTTTGAGACGGCACCATCTCGAAATTCATATAGGTGAAGTTCACGTTGTATCCTTTCCATGAGATACCTTTCCTCAATTATGAATCTTCATTAAGAGTTTTGAAATAAAACTCAACCCTCAATTTAAGATCAACATTACCACGAAATGTTTGACAGTTATCCAAATCTACGACTTGTTGTTACCCATTGAATCTTAAGGTTAATGTTATGTTAACATAATATTGGGTTGTCACCGTTGTCGGAACTCTTACTCTAGGAGTTTCAACCCCATACCTCTCGAGGTTGTTTTTACTAAGTCTCTGGCCAGTGGCTTAGTAAACAAATCAGCGAAATTATAGATTTTTCGCATACAGGTGAGTGAAATAATTCCATCCTTGATCAATTTTCTCACGAAGGAATGTCTAAGCCTTATATGCCTAGATTTTCCATTATACACTTCACTGAATGCTCTTGCTAACGTGGCTTGGCTATCGCAATGTATCATTACCTTTGAAACATTGTCTTTTGCCAATGGAGCTTCTAACAGAAGATCCCTCAACCACTCTGCCTCTTGACCAACGGAAGCGAGAGCCACAAACTCTGATTCCATGGTCGAAAGAGTAATGCATGTTTGTTTCTGTCTCTTCCAAGAAATTGCTCCTCTGGCTAGTGTAAATATCCATCCAGTTTATAGATTTATGATCTCCAATATTGGATATCCAACTCGCATAGGTATATTCTTCCAGGATGGCAGGGAACCTACCATAATGAAGGTCGAGATCTTTGGTTTTTAGTAGATAACCAAAAATCCTCGTGTTTATGTTTTGTACTTTGATTACTAGTAAATCTACTCATTTTACTAACTGCAAGTGATATGTCAGGTCGAGTACATTGCATTAAGTACATAAGACAACCTATATCACTTACATATTCCAATTGAGCCACTGCTCTTCCATTGTTCTTTTGAAGTTTGACAACGTGATCAGACGGGGTGGTTACTTCCTTAAATTTTAGGTGTTTGAACTTATCAAGCATTTTCTCGATGTAATGTGTTTGACTAAGTTCATAACCCCCACTATTTAGCTTAACTTTAATCCCTAGAATTGTGTCAACGAGTCCAAGATCTTTCATCTTGAAAGTGGAAGACAAAAACCTCTTTGTTTCTAAAATTCCATTCAAATCATTGCTTACTATTAGCATGTCGTCAACATAGAGACAAAGAAATATTACAGTGTTTTTGCATACCTTTGTATATAAACACTTGTCACAAGAGTTAGGGATAAATCCATTTGAAAGTATTACAGAATTAAATTTTTGATGCCATTGCTTCGGTGCTTGTTTTAGGCCATATAAAGATTTGACAAGCTTACGCACCTTTAGTTCATTTCCAGGAAGTACGTAAGCTTCTGGTTGTTCCATGTAGATTTCCTCATCGAGATCTCCATTTAGGAACGCTATTTTAACATCCATCTGATGAACTATTAGGTCGTTCAAGTATGCTAAGGCAAACAACAATCTAATTGTGGTTGTCCTTGCTATTGGTGCGTATGTGTCGAAGTAATCTATGCCTTCTTTTTGTCTAAATCCTTTTGCCACCAATCTAGCCTTATAAGTGTTTAACGTACCGTCACTATGGTATTTCTTTTTAAACACCCATTTGCATCCAATGGGCCTTGATCCCTTTGGTAAATCAACAAGTTCCCAAGTGTGGTTTGTCATAATTGAATCTATTTCATCTTGGATGGAGTCCTTCCAAAAAAAGGAATCCCTTGAAGTTATTGCTTCCTTGTAAGTTTTAGGATCATCCCCTACTTGAAGAATGACCAGATCAACCAGATAAAAAGAGATAAATCGAGGATCAATTTCATCTGGTCCAAGTTCTTTGTTTTTTTGACTCTCCTGCTCATCCTAGGTTCGGGTTGTAATTCAATGATTTGAGAAGTGCCTTCAAGTTGTACTTCTACAACCCGAGAAGAATCTTCTTCACAAGATTCTTTATTTGTAGCCGACTCTGATTCTTTATCCTATGTGATAAGATTTTCAAAGAATTCTACATCCCATGATTCCACAATTACATTAGACTCTAAATTTAAAAGTCTATATGCTTTACTATGTTATGCGTATCCTACAAAAGCATATCTTATCCCCCGAGGACATAGCTTGGTTCTTTTAGGGTCCGTGTTTGTGTAGTAAGCCATACACCCCCACACTTTAAAGTAACCGATGTTTGGTTGTCTTCCTTTCCATGCCTCATATGGAGAAATACCAGTTTTCTTTACAAGAATTCTATTGATTATATGGCAAGCGGATAATAAGGCCTCGCCCCATAAATTTAGGGGTAACTCTGAGTGGATCAACATTGCATTCATCATTTCTTGATATGTTCGATTCTTTCTTTCTACCATGCCATTTTGTTGTGGTGTGTGAGGAGACGAGCATTCATGTATTATGCCGTGCTCTTCACAAAATGTATCGAATTCGGTAGAAAAATATTCACCGCCCCTATCACTTCTAAGGACCTTTATTTTTCTACTTAATTGATTTTCCATTCTTCTTTAAATATTTTAAAGGCATCAAAAGCATCATCTATATGCTTTAAGAGATATACATATGTGTATCTTGAAGAATCGCCGATGAATGTAATGAAATATCTATTTCCCCCACGGGTTAACATGTCGTTAAATTCGCATAAATCTGAATGTATAAGATCAAGAAGATTTGTATTTCTTTCAACACTTTTGAAAGGTTTCTTAGTCATTTTTATTTAACACATAATTCACATTTAGTACAATCATTTATGTTACATGAAATCAATCCAGATTTAATTAGTCTCTTCATAGAACTAATTCCGAAATGTGCTAATCTATTGTGCCATAAAGAAATGGATTCAAGCATGTAAGCAGAATTAGAAATTTCATTAATAATATTGTCGGTAATACATAGCTTGGTCATTCCTTCAGGGAATATCCTTTTCCAACAAACACACCATTACGGGTCAATATAAGTTTGTCTGATTCATAAACATATTTAATACCCAGTTTTCCCAATAAATCCCCACTAACAAGATTCCTATTCATGTCGGGGACATGAAGCACATTGACAAGAGTGACTTTCTTTCCAGAAGTGAAGTTGAGTTCGACCGATCCGGTTCCAACAACTTTAGATCGTACTTCATTTCCCACTTGTACTTATTGTCTATCAAGAGTTTCAGAATAGGTTTTGAATGCACCCTTGTCATAAGAAACATGCATCGTAGCACATGTATCATACCACCAACCTTGAACTTTGCCTTGGATTGCCATAACTTCGCTCATCGTAGCAATTATGCCATCTTTTGCATGGACTGCATTGATCTCAGTTTTTGACCTGTTATGCCTGCAATCTCGAGCATAGTGTCCAGGTTTTCCACAAACAAAGCATCCCCTCTTCGGACCCTTTTGACCACCAGAATTCTTGAACTTATTATGTTCCTTTTTCGGCCCAATATGACTCTTCATTTCATCATGTTTCTTCTTTCCTTTGGTCACGACATTGGCTTTGAAAGTGCCCGCAATTTCTAATTTCTCTCTTTCTTTCGATTCCTCTTCGATTCAAAGATGTTTCTAGATTTTCTCCAAAGAGAAGTCCTCAGAACTGTGCAACAATTTCTTTCTATAGCCGTTCCACGAAGGTGGTAACTTTGCAATAATAGCACCCACTTAAAAAGTCTCAAGGATGTTTATTTTCATAGCTTTTATTTTATTCACAAGGACTTGCAATTCGTGCACTTGAGGAAGAATTGCTTTGGTGTTTACAAATTTAAAATCAAAGTATTTAGAAATTAAAAACTTTTTCGTACCTTCTTCTTCAGCCTTGAACTTGAACTCGAGTGCTTTCCAGATTTCAGTTGCAGATGGATTATCCGTATACAGGTCGTAGAGACGGTCAGACAAAGTATTCAGAATATGTCCACGACAAAGCAGTTCGTCCTCCTTACGTTTCTTGGGCTCCTTCTTGTGTTCATCAGAATCATCCTCTATTGGTTCAGGGATTGGTTCTAAGTCAGGATCCAGCACATAGTGAACCTTCAGGGCAGTCAGTAAGAAAGTCATCTTGTCTTGCCATCTTGTGTAATTATTTCCATCAAAGCGATCCAATTTGACGAGATCCTGGTTCATAACTTTGATACTTTGAAACTGCAGCATCGGAAGCCATTGTATAAATACTTTTAAGATTGTTAGAAATTTCGGTAAAATCAAATGGATCCCGGACAGATCGTGAATGGAGTCACTTTCCTTAAAAGTATTTCAAGTACTCTTTTAATGTCTTAGAGTCGGAAAGCAGGAATACCCAGGATAATCAGCCTTATACTCGAGTCTACACAAGACCGGTGAAGAACTCGAATGTAGATAAGTGTTTTTGGAATATAAAGGGGATGTGCAATTTCTGAGTGTGTGATTTTCAAATTCAGAATCATGTATTTATAAGTCATGCATGTGTTTTTCACAAGTTTGCAACTCTTGATGAAGCAACACCTTTTTAATGATATGTTGCAATGATTTACCTATAGAATACAAGACACCACTTCATAAACTGTTGTATATTTTGAATTTTGAAATTCAAACTTTCAGTAGTTTGAGACAAAAATAACTACACTTCCACTGGTGGATGTTACTGCAAAACTGACCAAAATTACGTTCAAGCAGTTTTAACACTAAACATCCATTGATGGATGTTAGTGCAAAAACTGACCAAAAATTCCTTTAAACAGATTTAAAGATAAATTCCACTTTTGTTTATGGGCACTTTTATCCTCTTTAGCTTTGTCATATTGGAACAATACCCATAGCAATTATTGTTCATAATTTCAAACATATCTCACATCAGATAAACCAATGAGACTAACATCCTCTTACTCATCTTTGGAGCTATCCTATATGAAAAACAATAAATTTGGTCAACACACATCTGAATTCATGATACATTGAAAAATGGCTCATAAGCACTTACTAATTTACTTCTTCTAATTACGAGGCTCATGCTTATACTTCAAATTTATATAGAATCCATAAATTCATGTATTAAATAAATTAGAGGGTGACATGGGACAACATATATTTTTTCACAGACTTAATCCTTTCAAAGAAGAATACGGGGTCACTAAATTCGACTTGAAATAGGTGGTAGATGACTTTCAACCAACACTTCACATCTCGCTTAAACTATGTGAAAGGTAGGTAGTGAGACCCTTCCTAGTAAACAAAGTCTTCTGCACATAGAAGAAATAATATTTGTTCTTAAGGATAGAATCCACTGGAGAAAAAATTTCTAACTTAAATATCATCCAAACACACAGAATATCCTCTAAAATATTGTTTTTGACTCAACCATACAATGACAAATCCTAATAATGAATTTTTTTGCTGGGTTTGTTAAAAAGAACATGTAGCTACAACCCAACAACATATTTATTTGAGAAAGAAGACGAGGTGGCTTTATGTCCAACCCTATGTGAATAAGGCCTCTATCGAGGGATCATATTCTCTTCTTTCTAGATAACGCAATTTTTTTTGGATGAAACAAAAATTAAGTGATTATGGAATGAATCTTTGAACTGTCTTGATCAAACGCGACAATGCTATCGCCATAAATATCATTAAAAATTTGATACTTCACTTTTAGATTAAACATATTGAGACTATGCATTATTTAATTTGGGACCATGTCGAAAAAGAGATTGCATAATTGAGTTTGTTTCCTCATCTAATCAATTTATAGATATTTTATAAAACCTCATCCTAAATAATTTTTTTTTATAAAAACTAAGTTAGGAATCTTAAATCAACCATGCTTCGGTTAATATCCTAAGTGTTTTTTCTTATTATTCTTCCCTTTCTCGATGTGTTTTACATCTTTATGCATTATCATTTATTCCTCCTTTTAAAAAATTCTAAGGGGGAAAAGAATACTATCAGGAAGGGAAGCAAATATTGAAATTTAGAAATATATTTCACTAGAATAAGTCAACAATCATATATAACTAGAATAAGTTAACAATTATATTACAAATAAGAAAAATTCATCAAGAAATATTACGGTGATTGTATAATATTGATTCCTTGAATTAATGTTATTCATTCAATGAGATTTTATTCTCCAACGATATTTTGACTTTGATGACTTGATTTTCATAATAATTGGTGGAGTTTTATTAGTTTTATTATTCTTTACAGCAAACTCTCAAAGGAGTAGAGTACACCCCTTTTATATGTGAGAGAGAGTTTAACCGCTCCAAATCTTTCATCTACTTTTTTTTACCCCTTCTAGAGACATGCATTGTCATCATCAAAAAAATGGATAATATGGTTCTATGTGATGTGTATGCATTGGACATCCTAATATCAATCAATATTAATTGCAATTAACCAATGTAAGTATGCATTAGACATTCTAACTGAAATTGCTATGGTTGAATGTCGTCCGACTGATACTCATATGGATCCCAACGTCAAGCTTTTTCTGGGTCAGGGGGAGTTTTTGAAAGACTCAGGAAGATATTGACGTCTAGTGGGTAGACTCAATTATCTTACTGTCACCAGAAAAAATATTACTTTCGCAGTAAGCATTGTGAGCCAATTCCTGAATGCTCCTTGTGATACTCATTAGAATGCAATTATTCGAATTCTCAGATATATAAAGAATGTACTAGGAAAAAGGCCTATTATATGAAGATAAGGGTGATGCTAAAATCACTTGTTATTCAGATGCAAAATGGGAACAATCACCATTGGATAAGACACACACTTCTAGATATTGTGTTCTTATTGGAGGAAATATGATCTCATGGAGGAGCAAGAAACAAAACATAGTAGCACTATCTAGTGCTAAAGCTGAATATCGGGCTATGGCAGCAGCCTTAAAAGAACTTGCATGGATTAAGAATTTTCTTTTAGAACTTAGGTTCGATGACCTTCAGACAACAAAAATCATATGCGACAATCAAGCGGCACTCCACACTGCGTTAAACCGGTTTTCCATGAACAAATCAAGCACATAGAAATAGATTGTCACTATGTAAAAGACAAGCTATTGTCAGGAGAAATAATCACAAAATTTGTCAAATTTGAAGATCAATTGGGTGATATGTTTACCAAGTATCTAAAGGGTTCTTGAGTGAATTATATTTGTAACAAGCTCGGATCATACAATATACACGATCTAGCTTGAGGGAGAGTGTTAAGAATCTACTATGAATCAATTAGTATTGATTGATATTCAATTAATCATAACTATAATTGATATTATTTTCTATTGTATATTACCTATTTTCATATAAATATACACCATGTGAGATCATATTCGACACTGAGAGATATAATTTTAATATTTTTGATGATAAAAATTATGACATCTATCAGATGGTTGTGTTGATAATATTTGTTAAAAGGTTTTGATCATTACAACTCTTCAACTGACTCCTTATGGTATTATCCAATCAATTAAGAGATGTCAAGCCTCTTAAATCAAATACATCAAGTTCTACTTAAAAGTTCTAGACATTGTTGAATCTAGAAAAGTTACTTGAATACGTTAAGTTGTGATTTTGAAGCTTGAAGGCTTGAAGGTGTGAAAGTGATAAGTGCCAAAATGTTGGTAGTTTATGTATATAATTTGTGGAAGTTATCCGTTCTTTTTTTGATATTAAGTTGAATGATCTCGACTTTGTTTGTAAATACGTTTAGTTTGTATATAATTGAGTTTTTGATTTATTTGTGTATCGTTTGATAGTTTTTACTTGTTTCATAGGTATTTGTATTACATTTGGAGCATCGAGGAATAATATGCAAAGACACAGCTTCGAATGCGCATTTTCGGAATAAAAGTCCACTTTTGGGAATTTCTCTAGCAATTTGTTTGTAGAATTTGTGTTGATGAGCTTGAGGGATGCCTCTGAGTGTGATCAGGCCGCTGAGCAGGATTTAGGCGGTTTATGTGTAAATATCGTGCAGCCCGTTGAGCGAGATCACGCCGCTTAGCGCGATCTGTTGAGATTTGTTTTATAACTTCATTTTCATTCATTTGTAGGTTATGGTTTTGGGGAAGTTTTTGCTCCCAATTCCATCAACCTTCATTTTTATAAATTATCTTAAAAATCAACACTAGGGCTTTGCTTATGGATGATTGGAGGTGGATTTCTCATTGATTGGCGCCGATAAGCCGGAAGATTTGTGGTTTATCTCTTCTCATCTCTATGTATTTCTCTTTTGTTGGGTATTTTATGTATATTTACTTCAAACTAATGTATATTTGTCGCCCATGTATTGTATAAAGCTTTCTTTACAAATCTTTTGTCGATTTTTGTCTTGGATTTTTACTCTATGGTTGGGGTTTGGGTTGTTATAGAGATATACTGGTCGGATTCTTATCTAGGATGATTATCTTTTAGTTTCTAGAATCTAGAGATAGATTTAGAGTTGACATTCACTTGTTTTTCTGTGATTAATGACTCTATGTTGGTTGTGTCGCTATGAGATATCGTTGACGCGATTAACACGGTTGTCGTCTATGTTGTCGAGGTGGTTGAGAGATCGCTATTGAGATAATGCAACCGGCCTCTCGATTTGGGTTTAAATGACATAGGTTGTGAGTGATCCATGTTGACAATGATGAATATTGTAGGTTGAGTATAATTGGATGATATGTTTAAGTTTGTGACGAGTAGTGTACATTCATGCCAAATAAGTTGTCTATCCTTTATAGCTTTTGTTTATATTCATTTTATGTTGATACTTTTCCATACATACCCATTCAACCCCTAAACTCATTAACGAGCAATTTGTCAATTGGCGACTCAATAACCAATCTCTGTGGACATGATACAATATAACTTATATCACCTAGTAAAAATAATATTTTACTTTTTGCTTGTCGCTTTACCGCTGCAACAAAATGGCGTCGTTGCTGGGGATTGGTTGTATTGTTTCGCATCGTAGTAATTCTTTTGTTTTTGAGTTTTTATGATATTTATTAAAAGGTTTTGATTATTACAACTCTTCAACGGACTCCTTATGGTATTATCCAATCAAGGAAGAAATACCAAGCCTCTTAAATCAAATACGTTAAGTCGTGATTTTGAAGCTTGAAGGCTTGAACACGTGAAAGTGTGAAAGCTCTCTTGGTCCGCGCTTAGGGTATTTCCTAGTCTTGATTAATTTATTATAAAGGAACAAGATTAATCTTGAGATAGTAAAGAAATATCACACACACACAAAAAAAAGTTCTTAAACCTTGTATCCTTAGATTAAATCTTCTGAAAAACCAATTTGGGCAAGCGCTTGGAAACATGTTGAGTCTAATAGGGAGGTATTATACAATGTATAATCAATTAAAAGGTCATTCTAATCAATAAGAATAAAATTTCAAAATATCCTAATCTACTAAAAAGTTTAATACTCAAATGAGTTACGTAGAATTTCAAGTTTTCATAATTTAGCCAAGTTAATCGATTAATTCATTGATTTACTAGATTAACTTGTAAAAATGGCCCATAGATAATTTCCTTTTTTGAGACAAGTATCTTACTATATAAATAGGATTTTTCATCATTTCAAAACAAACCAACTTTCTGAATATAAAATCTTCTATCATTTCTTCTCTTAGTTTTTTTTTATTTATAAATTTGCTTTTTTTTATGATAGTTGCCTTGGTGTCAAGAAAGTGAAAATTTCTTGACGAGAGTTCTTGTACCGATATCATACTCAAAGTTGTTATGTAAGAATTTTATTCTCTTGTGACATATATGTATTGAAATTGAAGTTTTAAAGCTAAAAAAGAACAAAGCTTGAGAGAAGGTTTTTGAGTTGATCATGTATAATAGCTTTAAGTGTTGCTTTAAGGTTTTAAGGTTGATCTTGTGCTAAAACTCGAGTTGTTGTAAAAGTTGTTTGGGATGATCTTTTGAAAGTTTAGAGGTTGGTTTTATTAGAAATCTCAAGGGGAAAATCTTGGAGGGTGGAGTAGGCTAAGTGTTTAGTCAAAGCCAGTATAATCATCTAGTGTGATCCTTCTTCCCTTAATATATTTATTTTATATTATTTATTTATTCATCTAATTCCTTATCTCTTGTATTACTTTATTGCCTCATCTTTGTTATCTAACATAAAAAAATTTAATCAAAATGTTTATAAAATTTGATTTTCTTGGGAATTCCGAATATCAAATTTCACCCCACTTGTGTTTGGAGTCACTTAGTCAACAAGTGGCATAAAAAATTAGCTCTTTATATAATACTAACTTCTTATGAGTAAACGAATTCAAAAATATTCACTAAAAAAATAATCATTCTTGAATGGATAAGGTTGTGCTTTATGGAAAGATAATATGAGGATCTTTATAGAAAAGATGGATTATGATGTCAAGACTTCAACGAAAAATAAGTGTTTTATTCCCACTCATCTAATTGATAGTGTTGTGTTAAACAAAGATAAATATATCTGGACCAAATAGGATAAAGATATAAATACAACACACCTTAAAAGAAAAATAATATTATCACTACCTTTCTTGGTATTGATGAGTTTTTGTGTGTTTCTCATTATGATATTGCAATAAAAATGTGGGACACCCTTTAATTGAGTTAAAAAGGTCTAGGATGAAACCTATGAGTACGATCTCTTAAGAATGAAGCTTGAAGAAAAAATTCAGGATATGGGAAAATAGTTTATTCACATTGTTACTATGATTTATGAATCTAAGTATTTTCCTTCTATGCATTTGGATACTTTGTTTGGTGAGTTGTAAGACGATGAAATGAAGCGGAAAAAGTTACCTAATGATGAAGAATGAGAAAAAAAAGCCTAACTCCCAAAGTCGAAGAAGACAAAGAGTCAGATGTTGATGGATAAATGACTTTGATTGTCAGTAACTTCAAAAGATTCATGAAACATGACAACCAACGTGTATTTCAACATAGAAAGGAAAGGAACTCTTTGTTCATCCCAACCTATTTTCAATATGGGAAAATGGTCTTTTAAATCCAAATATCCCTCAAAACAGAATCAAAAGTGTGGATTTATGTGTTGTGCGGGTATAATTGTTTGTTGGTTTTGATGATGATAAGTAATGAAAAATAATGAGAAATTTCAAGCAATATTTAAAGATGATAACTTCATAAGTCAAATGGCTTTTGGTGTTGATTGCGCCTTTCAAGAGTTCTTTGTGACAACTATCAAAGAGGGGAGTTGATGTCAATTGTCCAATAACTCATGGTGATGGTAAATGATCAAGAAGAAGATACTTAAAGCCTCTTGAGTCAGATGATTCAAAGTTCTAGTTGAAGTGCTAACAACAATAATATCAAGTAGAGGAACTTGAAGTTTGTAAGTGAAAAAATGTGAAAGCTCTTTGGTTATGTGCTTAATGTCTAAATTTGGCCAGTTTAAATTGTAATAGAACAAGAGTACGTCTTGAAGTACTAAGGCAATCACACACAAAAAAAATATTTTCCAACCCTCTATGATTTCAATAAACTTATTAAAACCAATCCAATATTTAAGGAATTGATTAAAAAGTGTTTCTAATCAACTAGAAAATCTAACTCATTGCCAAAATTGATTAAGGACTTGGTCCAATTGATTAAAAAATGAGAAATAAATTTTAATTAATTAAAAATATCATTTAATGATTAAATTATATTGTTGTTTCAAGTTTTCCTTTTTTGGATTAAGGTTGCTACATTTTGAATTGTTTAATCAATTAAAAGATTATTTAATCGATTAAATCATTTATTTGGCTCATAGACCATTTCCCTTTTTGAGCCAAAACTTTATCTATATGAAGGAGGCTTCTCCTAATTTCATTTTACAGTATATATTTTTAATAGAAATCTCTCTATTATTTTTATGCTCTCTATGTTTTTAAAATTGTTTTTTCACAAGAAATTCTCGTAGTGATGAAAGACTGAAAAAGCCTTTTGGGAGTTGTATTATACAAGTGCTTTAATTAATGTGTTTTATTCAAGAGCATGATCTATTTTGTAATATCTTTTATTAAGGATTTAAAGTTTTCAACCTAAACTTGAAATTTTTTGGGTGAGATTCTTAGGTTAAACATGTGTAAAATCTGTACTTTTTGATTCCTGATAGCCTTTGTAAAAAAAAAATCCCTTTTTGTAGGTTCTTCAGCTAAACATGTACAAGTTGAGTTTGCTGGTTTCTGAGCTATAAGCTTGAGTATAAGCTCTGTTTGTATGTTCAAGAGCTAAGCATATGGAAAGTTTATGTTTTTAGGTTCTTGAGATAAGCAACTGAAAAGTCTCTATTTGTTGTTGAATGTTCATGGTGTAACACCCTTGTAACACCTCAATTTTTATTTATTATATTATATATTTATTCTATTGATTATTATATGATATAGTAGTTAATTAATTGATGGTTTTGGTGAAGTATATGATTTATTAGTTAATTGTGTAATTTTGTGCATAATTGATTTAATTGACTTAATAGAATTATGTGATTTATTTTATTTGGTGGAAATAATATAGAAGTGGTAGAATTAGTAATTGGGTCTTATATCACATTAAAATAGTGGGTAGAGTTAAGCCCATTAAGAATAAGGATAAAATAAGAGTTATAGAATTAGAGAGAGAAAAGTGAAGAAAAAAAGAGAAGAGGAGAAAAGGGAGAAAGAGGAGAAGAAAACCTAAGGAGAAATCTCAATAGTTCATCAAGAAATTGAGGTAAGAATGAGTTTTTACATGATTATTGAGTTTATATGATAATCTATTAATGGGCAGAAATATGTTTAGGTTGAAATCCCCAAATTTTTATGGATTGAAATCATTAGATTTTGATGAGTAATCTTTGATATGTGATTGAGGGATCAATTAATATTCTAATTTAATATTTTAATGCATACTGTAGCGAGTTGTTTGACTAGATATATCAATTTAGTGAGTAACTAGTAATATATAGGAATATGATTATTCCGAACACTATTGTAGCTTGACTTTTTCTATACATGCTACTTAGAGCATAATTATCGCTGTAGTATTTGCTTATTTGTGCTATTTGTGGCCAGAGTAGCATGGATAATAGAACATAAATGATGTGGTATTAATTGGCAACGTATTCAAAAAAGGCACTGTATCTTTCAATTAATATATTGGTTTTGAGCAGTTGTGGTATCAGTTATACCTTTTATACATTAATATAAAATATAAATTTGTAATATAATGTAAAATTTATGGGACCCATGTTAGAGGTTTAGATGAGTAGTATGAATATTTAGCAAATATAGTTAGTGATTTAAATAATTGAGAAGTGCGAAGTAATATATTATATTAGATGAGATTCATTTATACCACCAACATGAGTAGTATGAACGTGGATGCTCTTAGTTACTCCATCCGTCTCATAAAAATTATTCCATTTGAACAGTGCGTGGTTCTTAAGAAAATGATTGAGTTTGTTGAATTAATGATAAATTATATGTTTGTACTAAAATACCCTTAATCATTATACATAGAAGATAGAATATGACATCAAGTTAGAGAGAGTATGAACATTGATGTGTTGTAATAAGGGTAGTATTGGAAAAAAATAAATGTTGCATTGGTATTTTAAAGAGACAATTATTTTGAGACATAAAAAAATGCAAACGTGACACTTTTTATGAGACAGAAGGAGTATGATATATGTTCATGCTCTCTAACTTAAAAATAATAAATTAGGAATTATACTAACCGTAGCATCACGTTAGTATACTAATAAATTGAGAATTAACAATTGTATATCTAACTTTAAATTGAATATTAGTTACAATTTTAGGAATATATAATAAATAATAGTATAATATTTAGAAGTTAAATATTTGAGTTAATTCGATAATTTAAATTAATTTCTATTCCGTTAGAATTGTTAATAGAGTTGTCAATAAAATTGTCAGAGTTGTTTTGAGTTATTAAGAGTTGAGTGAGTATGGTAGCTCGGTTAACAATTGATAACTGAGTGGGGGTTGTTGGTCCAGGGTTCAAGTCTTGGCGACGGTATTTCTTTGTATTTTCAAAATCAAGAACTTTATTAATGTTTGGAGTTGTCATTGTATGATGTCGGTGTTTACATTTTCGTTGAAACTTTACAAATTCATAACTTTCAAATTGTGAATCCGTTTCGAGTGTCGTTCGAAGCGTTAAAAAGCTAACACGACATTTTTTTCAATACAAATGGTCTTGTTGAAAATAAGTGATTTAATAATGATGTGATTATGTAAATGATTTGTAATTTTGTTGTTTGGTTCGTGAATTGGTGTTGGATGTGTATAACATTGTTTGATATTGTTTGTTATGCATTATTGTAATATGTTGAATTGATGAATATTGACATGATGTATGTAAGTTGTGCAATTTGGCGAGATAATTTAAATGTGTTGAATTATGTGAAATATGCATGGATATTAAGATTAGAGAACAAACTTAATTGCATATGGTTGTTATAATTGCACATGCATCATTTGTTATGTCAAGAGGGATGTTCGCTAGTTCAGAGAGGGGACTATTGACTTGTCCCAAGCTCAGAGAGGGGGCTTATGGACTCATAGAGGGGATCCGATTCCAAGAGAATCAAATATTGAGTTGGTACCACATGTATCGTGCATAGTATTGAGTTGCATTCGAGTCGCGTATGTCAAGATATAATTGTTGGAATTGGTGTACAATATGAGATATTAATGTGAATGTTATATTTGTAGTGTTCATGATTAATTATCATTTGAATTGTGGAATTATTGATCTATACTCGTGATTAACATGACTACTTGAGTGATAACTTGTTTATGAAACTCTTGGAGTGGGATCATAATTATGTTATGCATGTATGCTATCAATTATATATTATCTTATGAGTTCAATAATTATGTGAATTCCCATCCATATGTTGGAATGACATTTTATACGACGTTGCTCAGGAATTGAATTTAGTGGTGTTTCTATCAAGGATTAAACAAAGGATCTAGTTATATTTACCCGCTTTCTTAGGTAGTGAGTCATTGCTCTGGTCATGTAGCACGATGATCGCTTGGTTCATGTTTGATTTCTATGAGATATTTGACATACTTTATGTTATTTGTTTATGTTATGATGTATTGGGAACATGATACAAATATTATTATTTCCGATTTGACATTGTATGTGAAGATATTGAGATGGATGGTCTTAGTGCCTAATAATTTATCATATGATATGGTTTTGAGATTCATGTGTTGGTATCATGTAGAGATGCAAGTATTTCGCTGTGACATGCATAATTATTAAATATATACAAGCATGAATTTAAATACATGTTATTTGAGCATGATTGGTGTATGTGTTGTTTTAATTTAAAGAGATATGTGATGCCCTCTTGATATGCATGCTAATTTACTCTGATTTTGCGATATATTTATGTGGAGATGTAATACGGTGAACTGACTTTGAAATTTGTTTTGCTTTTTATCGCAAATGTGCGGATAGCAAGAGTCGCCACCGACTTTTATTTTATCCAATTAAGGGAAGGTGAAAAGAACAGGAAAAGACCTTCGTTAGATTCTGAGTAAGGGAGAAGGTTATGAAAAAGGAAGGTATTGGCACCCCTTTTCATCTGTAGTTTTCTACGGGCTCTTAGTTGCTTCTAGCTCATTTTTTAAAAGTGCTTTCTGTGTGTTTGAAAAAAAATGTTTTGAAAAAAGGCATTTCGCTTTGACTTTGTAATGATTCATGTAGGAATGTATACAAAGTGTTCGGAAATGTTTCGTTTTTGAAAAGAGTTTGAACTTTGACAAAAGTGTGAGGTGTGAAAAGTATTTTGTTTGAGCAACCAACTAAAAGTCTTATTACCTACTCAGAATGGTCGTTTTCGTGTTATTTTACTTTCCTTTAGAATAGTGTTATCCATATCATTAGTTGATAGGTAACCCTATTCATTGGATGTAGAAGGGACATTCGAAGGGACATCAGATGGTCATAGAAGGCAACTTGTAGGAGTATCCTAGCACATTCGAAGGGACGATCATCACTTTTCGTAGGCAACAATCGAGGGACGAGATCATGTATTCGTAGGCGACATCGTGGGTCTATGATCTTTGTATCGAAGGGACTATGATGATATATTTCGTAGGCAACAGTGCTAGGATACCTCTACGTTCGAGGGACTTGACCATTTATTCGATAGGCAACGAGAGAGAATACTTTAGGGGGTGCATGTTGTAACACCCCTTCTAATTACCCGCGTTTTATAGAATTAAATAATTAGAGTTTATCCACAATTAAGAGGCGTCACAATTTAAAACGTAAAATTTTGACCAAACAGCGTCATGCTTTCACTAAAGAATATTCATCAATTAAATCATACTCAAAATTATGTTTAACAGCGGAAATGAAACATAATCTAATCCCGAATATCAATCAATAGTCATTCCAGGATAATAAATCAACATAACTCAAAACTATTTAAAATATCCATTAAAGGATTCCAAACAATCGTTTCCCCAGTGTTACATCTACCAGAGCACGACACTGACACGCGGACTAATGAACTGACTCGAATCTAGAGGGCTATCCTCACCAACTCGGCTAATCACTTGGATCCGAAATGGTTAAAGTAAGGGTGAGATTTCAATTCAATATAATATGTATTATACGTTCTTAGATCCAACAGAATAATCGAATATATTAGTTCATCAACCAAACACAAGGTCATAACAATACAGAAAACAGTTCACACAATGATCATGTATATATTAAACAATGGCAATTGCAACACTGGAAACCATCCTAACATGTTACAATTCCATATGCAATGCAGACTCTATGCATGTGGTACCAAAACGTGAACCGCGTTCACCCACTGCTCCGTTTACTCGTGGAAAGACAGTGTAATCCATGATTCGCCCACCACCCTTGAGTCAAGAATCTAGCCTCACTACCTCCAACCAGGTAAGTCTATTGGCTCTGCAAGTCCACTTCCACACAATGGGAATGAACCAATTAACAAATGTCTATGCATGCAGCATAAAAGCATGCCATCATCATTTCACATTTCATGATATCAATACAAATCACATCATGTCAAATCACCAGTGCATCTCATTCAATCAAAATTAATATCATATATATATATATATATAACACTGTAAGCACCAATACCTCATCAGATAACTCATACCATTCATAACAGTTCCCCATTATCCTTAACTACTCATTCTTTTCAAAAATCGGGAGCACGACTATTTTTAAAATAATTTGGCAAAGTAATATTTTTCTCTTTTCACAAGGTAGTATTTTAAATTTAAGAAATAACGCCGAAAACGGCACTCGAATCGGAGTTACGGTTTAGAAAATATGAATTTTTGAAGTTTTAGAAAATTTGGAAAAATATTCATGGAACCCGGTTCCTACCTATACAGGAACCGGTTCCTGAAAGTTTTCAAAAAGGCGCTCCCTGGTTTTTGTATGGGAACCCGGTTCCTACCTATACAGGAACCGGTTCCTGAGCCTAATTTTCCCAGTTTTTGCAAATTAACACTGGGAACTCGGTTCCTCCCCACAGGGAACCGGTTCCCACGACTGTGAACATTTACGCTACTTTTGTGACATTTTGCATCCATTACCACTTCCAAACTTTCAACCACGAATTGTAATATTGGGAACACTAATCTAAAGCCATTTTACACCGTTTTAACATCAAACAACATAATTTACACATTCCTATCAGTCATCTGACACACTACTGATCAATTCCTCCATACACTGACACAACTTAGGGTTTCATGCTATAAACCTATAATTCCATTTCCTAACATACCCAATCATCCCATTGGTTCCCAAAACCCATAAGACATATTAATCAAACAAAATCACCCCTTACCTCGCGATGATTCTTCGGTTTCTCTCGACGTCGGCTTTTCCTCTCTTCTCTTCTTTCTCCAACTCTACGTGAAATGATTTCTCCAAAACCTTCTATTTCTCCTTTCTTTTCCTTTTATATTTCCTTTTAATATTCCAATAAAATAAATAATCAATATCTAGTAATTAGTAGAGTGATTTACTCTCACACCCACCATTTACTCTGCACACCTCCAGGCCTTTCCTCATTAAATGATCCAATTAATCCAGATGAATTAAATATTTAAGACTTTAATCAATTAAATAATTAATTCTCACTTATTTAATATTTGAATTAAATCGGGGTGTCACACATGTGTGAAGAGAGTGTGTTAAATTCAGATATTTTATCTTGCAAATTAGATGTGATCTATGTTCGTTTTTTATCTTGTCATACACGCCTAGTTACTAGCAGTTTATAGGGTGCGGAAAATAAATTGCGGAAAGTAAATCCTACGCTATTACATGGCTTTGGGGCAGTTACATAATAAGAGTGCGGAAAGTAAAAGTCCTAATTAAACTATTACATCCCATGAGCAGTTACATAATATTGGAAAAGAATGCGAGAAAATAAATCCTAACTATTACAACCTGTAAGCAGATACATAATAATCGAAAAATATAAGAAACTCACATAAGAGAAAAATACGTTAGTAAAAGGAAATTTGAATGAAGAAAAAATGTTTTTAGGTTAGTAATGACAATTAGATGATAGGATAATTTTTTAGGAATTTTTTGGATCGTTTTTGATGATTAAAAGCAATTAAAAGTCAATTTAATGGTTAATTAATAATTAATTAAAATATGCATGCAAAAATATTAACTTTAATGTCAAAAATTAAATAAGTATTTTTTTGATTAAAATGCAAAAGGAAAATATTTTTGGTGATTTTTAAATGCATGAGAAAAATATTTGAATATAAATTAAATTAAGAGAAAATAATATGAAAAGAAAATAGAAAAAGATGTTAGTTTTCAAAGTGATAAAAAAGAATCGTCATGGCCAGGGATCGAACACAAGACCATGCCTTCACGCGCGCATTGCCTTGACCACTAGACCAACCTGCGTTTGGTGTTAGAATAATGAAACAAAAACATTATGAATGAAATTGAGTTCTGAGAACCCAGAAACCGCGTGAAGAACTTCATCTTCTTCGTTTGAATTTTCAAACAGATAGCGTCGGTCTGGTTCGACGCTATAGCCCCTACAATTTTCAAAAATCTCATACAGGCAATATAAATTAGTTATGGATACATGAATCGATTGTAAACATCATTCTAAACACGATGGTAGTCCTGGTTTTGTCCAATTTTGCTTATTTCAGAAAGCCCTAAAACGAAACCGAAAACCCTAGCCATGGCATCTCGTGATTCTTGCACTGAAACTTAAATCAAACTATGCAGAAAGCTTAGAAACACCATTAGAAACACAAATAAGCAATCAAAACACATTAAACATGAGTATATGTATGAATTCGATTTCAAGTTATGTTGGCACAAACCGTGACTTGGATGGATCGATTCTGGGTGTCTCAACGCGTGGGGATGATTGGAATAGCTTCCTGGGACCTTGAGGATGCTTATTCAATCCTCAAAACTCCTTGAATTGGCCTGCAAAGGGGAACCCGAAATTGCTTTTTTCACAAGTTTTCTTGAGAAAAAATTAGGGTTCTTGAGGCAGAAAATTCGTCCTTGTGTCATGTGAATGCTTCATGTATATATAGTGGATGGATTTAGGTCAAGAATCAAGAGAAAATAGTGTATTAATCAATGAGAAAATATTTGATTTGGTATAAAACCAAATATTGCCTTTTTTGATCAAATTTCAATAAATTCTCTTGCCAATCAATGCCAATTTCGAATTAGCCAGCTTGGGAGGTTTGCTTGGACTTCAAGAATGAGAGAAAATTCCAATTTGCATTTAATTTTGATTTTCTACCTTTTATTTTAATTTAATTGGCTCTTAAATGATTAAAATCCAAATTAAATAGAAAAATAAAGATAAAATTCGTGGCCTTGGGCTTGGAGGTCCCAAATTAGCTGAGGAACAAGTTTGAACCAAGAAAAGTTAGGCCCATTTGCAAAATTTTGGATTTTGACAAGTATTTCTCTTTGTGCACCTCTTCAAAAATGCCCAACTTGTGCAAGGTGTACTTGCTCAATTTTTAACATTTTTGGGTGTTCTAGGACTTTTTAAGCATTTTTGGGCAAAGCTTGTGAGACACAAAGTTGTAAAGAATTGAATTCCCTTCAAAATGAGAATTAGTGGAAAAATTTATGATAAAGTATGTGAAAGTTATGCCTGGTCAAAGTTTTGTTGACTTTTGATAAAAAAAACCCTAATTTAGAAACTTTGACTTTTGAGCATTCCTTAAATTTTCTTGATGAATCATGATCAATCCTTGATCAAATGATGAAGGTGACTTCAAAATCTTGATGTTGGCCAAAAATGATGAAGTTTGACTGCATGTTGACCATAATTGACTTTTTGTCCAATACAACTGAGTTTCAACCATCTGAGTAATTGACTGAGTAAACTTGAGTTGTGAAGCTTGAAAGTTGACATGGGAATACCTTGAGACATATGAGGAGGCATGATGCTCACTTGAGGCAATATAAACCATATTTGTCTTGAGAAAATTAAACCCTAGTTATGGGTTGATTGCTTAGGATAAGGTCCATCTGGCTAACCCTTGAGGAACTCTTTAGCATAGAGATGTGTATTGACTTGAAAAAACAGGAGGACAAATTTTGGGGTATAACAGTTTCCCCTGTTCAATCTTCACGTACCTGAGAGGAAAGATTGATATGTTTGCCTTTCGTGACCTGAAGGTAGAAGATGATTGAACACTCGAGTGCCCCTGAAGTTTGTGCTGTCTGGTGTATAACAGAGGCCTATGATCAATTTGATTTTGAGTTCAAAAGATTTTCGAGGAAAAAACATAGTTCAGTTTGTATTTTCAAAGATTTAATCAAATAGATCATGGAAAAGAGGTGTGTAAGTTAATTAAAACATTTTGAAAGTTTTGAAAAGGTTTGAAAAGTGAAAATTATTCACAAGATTGTTTTGAAAAATATTAGGTTTGAAAAATCAAGAAGAAAACATTTTTGAAAAGTATTTAAAATACTTAAAAACGTCTATTTTAAACCTAATAAAAATATATCAAAAGAAAATATTTTTTGGTATTTTTTGACATAATCATAAAATAGATATATTAAATGACAAGTGTGCAAAAAATCATCTCAAAATGAGAAGTTTTGATTGGTTTTTGAAAATGTTGAAGTTTGTTGAAAAAACTTTAAAAAAAATAAGTGTTAAAAAATAAGATTTGGTCTTGATGAGTGTTGAACTCATGACCTTTGCTTGGGAGTTTTCAAAAGGTTAGATTATATTTGAAAATAATTTTGGAAAATGGTTTTAAAATAGTTGAAATTTGGAAGAAAAGTGAAAAGAATGGAAAAATGTCTCAGGGGGGATTAGAACCCTTGACCAAAGGCAAGGAATGACATGAAAGGCGTGCGCTCTACCACTGGGGTGGCTGTTTCATCCAGTTATAAAACAACAACCATTAAATATATTATAAACTAAGAATTAGAATTTTCAGAAAAGTCAGAAAACACGCCAAGCTTCATCTTCTTCTTGCTCAAGATTTGATTTCGAATTTCTTTGTTCCTCAATGAAATTGAATGATGTAAACATCAAACTTGCTCGAAATTTCACCAGGAACACGATGATGGCAATTAATTTCATTTATTTTAAGTGTAGGGTGATTAATTTTTCCATGAACAAGAAGAACCCTAATTCTGAAAATGATTGTGAAATCGTGTATGTGCATCCAATCAAGCAATTGATTGAGGGTTTATGACCCTCACACATGCAGAAACACAATAGCATAACAATTTTTGAATTGGAGTTCAGAAATCATAAAGTTTAAAATTGAGAAACTTACCTCTTCAAGTTGAAATCGAAATCCTTGAAGGAGTGCTTCCAGAAGTTGTTTCTTGATCTGGACAACTTCAGTGATGATTATGGAATGTGTTTGGAAGCTTGGAATGATTTGAAAACATCTGGGATAGCCTTCCCGGGTCCAACTGCACTTGTTTGGAGTGAACTTTGATTTTGGTAATTCTTATGTTATAGGTCAGAGATGAGTGTTTGGATAACTCATATGTGATCTATTGATGGCGTTTGAAGTGAAAAATTGGAAGATGCACGAGTGGATTGAGACATGGAGGTTTAAGGCTCAAGTTATGAACCTATGGAGGTTTGAACATGATTATGAGTTTGGCTAGTTTTTGTGATGGACTGATGATTCTAACAACTTCCTAATGGTATTTGGAGAGTGTTTGAAGCTTGAGATTGAGCAGAACTTGAAATGTTTAGAGATTTGCAATTCTCACATTTTGGAACTTTGAAACTTGCAACTTAAGAAAGGAAAGAGAAAACAAGCTTATGGTTGTTTTGGTGTGATTTAAAAATGAGGAAATACCTCCATTTATAGGCCAAGATGTTTGGCAAGCAAGGCAATATAAGATTGGTGATTTTGAAACTTGGAGCTTAAGGAATAAGAAAGGAATCTTTGCATTTAATGCACATGGTTAACTTCGCAAACCATGTAAAAACTCAAGTGTTCTTATCTCTTCTTCAATCATGATCACAATATATTTTTGGGATAAAACTTTTCAATTAGTGATGACAAGGCTTCTAGAAGAGAATGAGATAGGATTTTGGCAAGAATGCTTGAAAAATTTATGAAGAATGACCTATAATTCATGTTTATGGACCTATAAGTTCTAATTTCAAAACCATAGCTCCACAAAATATTTTTTCATGTTCTTGGACATTTTGGAAATCTTGGAACAAGATCTACAATTTTCATGTTGAAAGTGTTTCTTGAATCAAAATGGATCTAGGTGAAAAATGGCCATGAAAATGATGAAAAAGTGATAAAAACACTTGAAATTTTTTTAAGTGTTTAGAAAAATCAAGTTTTGACTTTTTGTTGAATTTTTTCACATTTTTTGTTTTTGATGATCATGATGGATAATTTGAAATGCTTTGATGATTGAAAAAATTGAATTTCAAAAGTTGACCTAAAAGACAATGTTTGATTGATCTGGATAGTTGACTTTTTGTTAGATGATTCAAAATTTCTTTGATGATCAACCATGGCTTTGTAGATGTTTTGAATCTAAAAATTAGGTCAAGATATTGCGCTGGTGATTTTGAGATCATGCTCCAAGCAATTAGGTCATTCATTGAGCAAAAAGTCAATGATACACCATCCTCGATCAAAACCCTAATTTGACCGATTCAAGATAGATCTTGAGGAATTGATTGGATTTTGAAGATCAAATATTGATAATTGATGAAGATAGATCATTAGTGGTGAGTGCAGACTCAAACCCTAATTGATCACATCTTGAACAAATGAAAGTTTTGATTCAAAACCCTAATTTGGCTCAAGGAGCACACACAAGCTAACTTGTTCTGAAATTTGTCAGTGATGCAATGATGCATATGTAAATGATATGAGATGGTATCTTAGGTCAAAAATTGGGGTATGACACCTATTATACTCTCTTTTTTCATTAGTCAAAATAGATTTATCAACAACAACTTTATTTTCACATGAATTATCTCCCAAAACGACATTGTTTCGATCAATCTCAATCTTATCTTCACCAAATTCATCATCTTCTTGAGCCATATCAACCCAAGACATATGCAGAATCAGAAATTCTAATGTAGAATTTCCTACATACCATTTTCTTCTAAATTAAGCTTAACCTCGTTCAAATTCTTGTTCCGATTTTAGACTCTGCAACTTTCATTAAGTTTGAATTTTTATATTACTGAAGGAAAAATATAGAATTTCTCATATAAAGAGAATTTTGCTACAATGTGACATTAAGGCGGTATTTGAGATAATATGGAAGTTAGGGAATTACAAAAAAATAATTATTTGAGGCTAAAACTAAGTCTTGCTAATATTATATGGGGTGTTGTATATTTAATCCTATAATAAAATACTATGTTGAGATGTTTTGAGCAATTTGATTAATTTTCAAGATGTTGAGTAATAATACACCTTTACTCAATTAATAATAATCTTGAGTTAAATATAATTATTTAAAATTAATTTTATTTTTAAGTTGAGTAATTCAGGAAAATTATAGTGAAGTATGATAATTGGCAAATTATGGTTCAAGAGAGGAACCTTCTTTGAGTATGAGTTTTTTAGAATGATTTTGGTGCTTGATTGAATTTTATGACTATTCTCTCTCTCTCTCTCTCCCTCTATCTTTCTCTCTCTCTCTCTCTCTCTCTCTCTCTCTCTCTCTCTCCCCTATATATATATATATATTAGAGTTGGGTAGGACTTCGTTCTAGTGAGGTCAGATTAAAAGAGGAATAAAAAACATAGATAAATTAGTAATACACTACTAATACCCAAAAACCTGATACCACATGCATGTCGAATGAGAAGTTGGTGCATTTTGCATTAATAATACATCTCTATGTATTATTATTATTATTATTATTATTATTATGGCTATCATTCTATTTATTTTCACCGCTAACATTTGTAAGATTTATTCTCATCCCTTTTCTGTTTTGTGTGTGACTTTACGTCACTATTGACTGAGTAATGATGGTCACTGCAATCTTTTTTGTTTCTGTTTTATTTTTAGTACGCTTTGTGCCGCCATGGTATTGTAACACCAGGGATAATTTAATAACATGTATTTTATTTGAGAATGTGTGACACCCTTGGGTGAATATATGTTTGATTTAATTTAATTGAATTATACGTCGAGTCGAGAATATGATGTTACAAAAATCATGAAAAAGTCAACTGGTATCCAATCAAGGAATAAATACCTAGCCTCTTAGGTCAAGGATATCATGTTCCAATTTAAAGTACTAGACATTATTGAATCAAGCAAATGTACTTGAAGACGTGAAATCGTGATTTTGAAGCTTGAGGGCTTGAAGACGTGAAAGTGGGAAAGTTTGCCCGATTATGCGCTTATAATATTTCATAGTCTTGATCAGTTTATTGTAAAAGGAATAAGAGTAATCTCGAGATAATAAGGCAATATCACACACACATAAAATATTTGCAAACCTCTTGTCTTTTGATAAAATCTTAAGAAAATCAATCCCGACAATCACTTAATTGGTTGGAAACTTGTTTAGTTAATTATGAAGGTGTTATAGAATGCCTAATTGATTAAGAGGTCCTTCCAATCGATAAGAATCAAAGTGAAACATATCCTAATTTATTAAGGAGGTTAATAATTGATTAAGTAATGTAGAATTTCAAAACTTCCTAATTTTGCTTAGTTGATCGATTAATATATGTATTTAAATGATTAACTCATTAAACAGGCTCATGGATCGTTCCTTTTTTAGCCAAGTTTTTTTCTATATAAAAGATGGTTCTCCTCATTTCAAAGTACACCAATTTTGTGAATAGAAAATCTTCTATCATTTCTTGTCTCAATTTTTTTTTTAATTTTCTTTTTCACTAAAATATCCCTAGTGTCAAGAAAGTGAAAAGTTCATTATGAGAGTTTTTGTACTGGTATCGTCTTGAAAGTGATTATTTAAGAGTTTTAGTCTCTCGTGATATATTTCTATTGAACTTGAAGGTTGCAAGCTAAACCTGAAAAAAATTAAGTTAAGGTTTTTGAGTTTAGCTTGTATTAAAGCTCTAGTTGTTGATGTAAGATTTTTTACTTATCTTGTGCAAAAGTTCAAGTTGTTGTGAAAGGTTTTTTGGACTAATCATGTGAAATGACCAAGGTTGACTTTAGTGGAAATCTCATGTAAAAATTCTTAGGAGACTAGAGTGAGACAAGTGGTCAGGATGAACAAGTATAATTCTCTAGTGCGATCATTCTAGCCCACATCTCTTTATTTTGTGCTATTTATTTATTCATCCACTTTCTCTTCTCTTCTAATATTTCACTACATCATATTTGTTCTCTAACATAAACATATTTAATCAAAAAAATTTAAATTGATTTTCTTGGGGATTTCAAATATCATGATTTACCCTCATTGTGTTTTAAGTCACTTGGTCAACATGATTTTGCATTTTTGCTGACTTGGTAATTTGCAATTGTGTTGCTCCATCTATGTGATGTGCCACTTTTCTTGGTCAAATCTCAAAATAACGCATCATGGCTTTATAGAGCACCATTATATGTTATTGTGTTATGAATTGGTCAAAAAGTATAAGTGTGTGTGTTCCCCTTGCAAGGGTAAAGAGATTTAGAGACCTTAATAGGTGTATAACACATTATGGTGGTGGGGGATTGATCACGACAATGATAAGTGTAACACCTGAGGCAAAAAATAATAGAGGGTGGTTGCACCACATGTAACACTCAAGGTCAAAAGGGGTGGGGAGTGATATCCCCATATCAGAATGAGAGGAATCCTTAGGCTGTGTAGAGAAGAGATTGCATGGTTGAAGGAAGGATAATAAGGATTGATTGGTACTACCTATACCAACAAGATGAATCTTCTTTTTGGTAGCCCATTCCATAAGAACTCCACAATTATGTGTGCTTGACTTGGAGCAATTTTGGGATGGATGACCTTCTGGAAAGTTTATCAAAAATCGTGTGAGTGAAGATAAATTACGCTGAAAAGACCCGTGTTAGTTTGTGGAGTTAATCGAAAATCCCGAGGAAGTTTGAGGCATTAAAAATAGTATCATAGCAAGACCTCTCCTAGTAAAATATGGTTCAGGGACGAACCATGTAGAAGCTAGTGGATGTGTAACACCCGAGGCCAAAGAGAACAGAGGATGGTTTCATCCCATGTAACACTCAAGGTCTAAGGGGGGCGAGGAATGGTCGCCACATCAGAATGAGAGTGATCCTGAGGTTGCGCAAGGAAAATATTGCATGATTGAAGGAAGGTTTATAAGGATTGATTGATACTACCTATACCAACAAGTGTGCTTGACTTGAAGCAATTTTGGGATGAGTGAAATTTTGGGAAGTCTATCAAAAAGTGTGTGAGTGAGGAAAAATCATGCTGAAAAGGTTTGTGTTGGTTTGTGCAGTCAGTCGATAATCCCGAAGGCAGACTAGGGCATTACAAATGGTATCAGAGCCAGACCTCTCCAAGTACGACGTGGTTCAGGGATGAACCATGCGGAAGTTGGTGGCCGTGTAACACCCGGGGCCAAACAAAATGGAGGATGGTTTCACCCCATATAACACTCGGGGTCGAAGGGGGTGGGGAGTGACCTCCACATCAAAATAAGAGGTATCATGAGGATGTGCAGGGAAGAGGCTGCATAGTTGAAGGAAGGCTTATAAGGATTCATTGGGACTACCTATACCAACAATATCTTCTTTTCGGTAGATCATTCCATAAGAACTCCATAGTTAAGCATGCTTGATTTAGAGCAATTTTGGGATGGGTGATCTTCTAGGAAGTTTCCCGAAAAACGTGTGAATGAGGACAAATCATGCTGAAAAGACCTGTGTTGGTTTGTGGGGTTAGTCGATAATCCCGAAAGTAGTCTGGGGCATTACAATAAGCCTCGTAGATTGGTGTTTTGAAGCTATTTAAGGTACCATATCACAAGAGGTGAGAAACCCTATTGGTGGCCGGCTCTACTTGATTGTAAACAGGTAGTTAGGTAAGTCGTGTGTTAAGACTATGATGAGTGTGATGATCTTCAAGTTGTAGAGTGTATATGACTTAAAGTATGTCTCTCCTTTTTAAGGGGAAATATATTTATAGAGGCCTCTTTGAGCCTAGAATTTTTTGTCCCCCTCGTGGTGTTAACCGTTTCCTCTTTAGTATGAGAAGTTATTGACATCATATTTTCTAAGATTTAGTGGAGACACCCTCTTTCTTGACCCCTACATCACAGATGCCTTTAGACGAGTTTATTAGATTCCGCATGAGCGACAGAGTTGTGAGGCGAAGACGCCTAGTTTTAGGTCTCTTCCAAATATAACACCATGTGTTCAATAACGATACTCTAAGTTTAGGCAATGCCAATTTTTTTTGTTGCAATTTCTCCTTTTTTTACTTATTATTCATGTCTGATAGTCCACTCATTACTTTATCATCATAACTTCTATAGTAAAATAGAATAGAATTTGTCTACTTATGATGGTTTTCAATTGGACCGATATTTAAAATCTTTATTAAAACTTAAAACCTACTTAAAAGAACAACATTAACAAAGAAAATTACTACTAAAATATATGATATGGAAAACTTACATCATAAGGACATAACAAGCTAATTAGGGATGCCAATGAATCGAACCAACTCAAGAATAGTTCGTAACTCGGTTCGAAAATTAAATTGTTGAACTAGGTTCATGAACAAAATGAGCTGAATATGAGCTTAAAACTAAGTTCGCTAACTAAATGAGCTTAACTTGAACTATATGTAGTTCGACTCGTTAGGTTCATAAGTCAACTCGATTATGTATGAGACATATTATATTGTCTTTAAGAGTAGGTTTAAAGATTTGCTCTAAATCTTAGTCTCATATTTTCTTTTGATTTAACAATTTTAATTGATAATTTATATTCTCAAGTGAGCAAAGTATTTCTATAAATAAGTATACAAATAAAATTAGCATCGTATTCCAATCTTATAAATTTTATTTTATTTAAAAAATATTAATTTAAAATGTCAAATATATATATATATATATATATATATATATATATATATATATATATATATATACACACACACACACACACACACACACACACACACACAGATTTTAAAAATTTTTATTAAGTTTGTGAAATAATCGAGTTGAACCTAACAAGATAAGTCTAACGAGTTGAACCGAGATGATCGTGAACTTCTAACAAGTCGAGTTTGAGCTGAAAAAAAGTTCGTGTTGAACTCGAACTCGACCAATTCTTAACGAGTCGAGTTTGAGATGAAAAAAAGTTTGTGATGAATTTGAACTCGACTAATTTTTACTGAGTCGAGTTTGAGCTGAAATTTTTTTTGTGATAAACTCGAACTCGACTAATTCTTAATAAGTTGAACTGAGCTGAGGCGAATTCGACTCGACTCATTTCCAAACCTAAACCTAACCAATCATTTGCTAAAAAAATAAACAACTCAAAGTAAAGAGTAAGCCTAATAGGAAAACTTTGAGGGATTGCATTTGAGGTGTTTTACATTAGCATACCATAACACAATAATTTATCCATGATGTCATCGCTACAAACTAACACATAGTAGTCAAACATCTAGAAACACCAACATACTTAACTATTTTAAACTACTTCATTCATCTCAAATTAAAAGTCGTTTAAAATTGTTACACAATGATTAAAAATAATAATAATTGAATTAATAAAAATAACATCCTTACAAAGTTACACTTTAATATTATTGGTTGTAATACATTGTCATACTTAAAAAGTTATTGGTTGTAATACATTGTCATACTTAAAAAGAGTGTAGATAAATAGTAAAATTAATAAAAATTAATTAATATTACATTGAAAATTAAAAAAAAAAAACTATTATTTTAAGACACAAAGATATAAAAAAATATGTATTTGAAACAGAGAAATATATGAGTAATATTTATGTCAAATCACCGATATCGAAGTCAATTAAAACATTAAACTCATACTTATTTATAGATAATTCAAAAACCATGTTAGTGAAAATAATATTTACACATATTCGAGATTGACAATTACTTTAAGAATTCCATCTAATTATAAATTAAACTTAAACCGTTAAAATAATTATTTGTAATTGAGAATTTTATAAAGTACTAGTACAGTTTGACCAAAATTTATAAGTTTATTTTTCCCAAAACCGAAATTGGTAAGTAAACTATAGTTATTTAGGGAGTTGAGTTATAGTATATGGTTTGAATCCTTCATAGACAGCTGTTTCAAAAAAAAAAACTTAGACAATTTATTGTAAAAATATCTTTTAGAATAATAATATCAAATAAAGATGAATTATTTATTATTTACTCATATTTTAAGTTAATAAACATATCACTTTTTGAATGTCATTTGGAATTTTCTTTTCAGTCATTTTCTTTAAAGTGATATTTATGATAACCTACCTGAACACATTAATAATTAATAAATTTAGTTTAGTAACCATGCTACCTTTGTTGAAAAAATTTAATACATTTATATGTTTAAATGAAGTTAGTGTTTAGAGGACACAAAAGTATTCAACACAATAATATAATATTTTATTGTAAAAGAACAAGAACAAATAATTAAGGTGAGGCATGTGGTTGTAGGGCTGGATAAAGGAGAGAGAGAGACCGAAGCCTAAAGTTGCCGTTTCTGTCTCTCACAAACAATTCACATTTGCTATAGAGAGAGCAACAACAGCACACAACACAACACAAGACAGTACAACATTGTGAATGAATGAGGAAGAGAGAAGACGAGGAACTTGTCCTTTACAGACTGTTGTTACTAGCTCCTACCAACCAACACTCTCCACCTCACCCCTTCCCATATTCTTTATTTTTATATTGTTCTTTTTGTTTTCAAAACTGTTTTTTAGAAAAATAATTTGCTGGATTTATTTTAATAGAAGTTGATTGTTAATCACTACTACATGTATAATCATTTAAATTATGAGATTAATCGTTATACACTTATGAGATTAATTGTTATACATAGTTAAAGTATAAATTTTTTTACGCAGTCAATACATCACAATCATCTTTAATATATTTAATAAATTATTAAAATAAATATAAAATATAATTTATAATCTAACGGATATGATTCATTGGCAGAGTAAATTTTTTTTACACTGTATCAGTATATTTCAATTAAATTCTTAAATTAATGCATGTTATTTATATATGAATTATATATATTAATTATTAAATCTATTAAAAAATTTAAATTTGCTTATAAATTATTAAAGGAAAATATAATAATAAAATAAAAAGTAATTATTTATTAGATAAATTAATTATTAATTAATGTGTCTTTCAATTTTGCAAAATTAAAGTAGTAAATTACTACTAATTTGAAATGGTAGCTAAAAATAATAATTATAAATATAGTTTTATTTCAAAATAAAAATACACTTAGTTTCAAAACATTTACAATTACACCTAAAACATCCTTTATTGCAAATTTTTTAAATAAAATGATAGTTATTATAAAATGAATAATGTATTAATGGTAACAGATCACATACAATTCAAAGAGGGCTACTAGATTCGAACTGCACTTGAAAATGTTAATATTTTTGCAGAATTTAGTCTGCATTTTGAGAAATTAATTTTTTACATTTGCACATAGAAGATATATGATTTATTTCGTAATATATACATTAAATATTTTTATTTAAATTATATCATAATTTTTGAATTATTAATATAATTTAATTAAAATACATCAAATAATATAAACTGATAAAATAAACAATTTTACATCATCAATTAAACAAAGATAAAATAAATTTTTATTTCAAATATCTATAAGATAATGTAAACAAACAAAAATAGATAGTATAAAACTTTCTACATCATAATAATTCATCTTTTATTAAAATTACTTTTAAAGTTACATATTGTAAATAAAAATACTTTAATTTAATAAAAAGAAAAATAATTTATTTAATAAAAAATATTATTTATTTATTTATTATTTTTGATTTCATTTATATATAGTAGCATTATAAAACATTTTAGAATTTAATGAAAATATACCAATATTATAATGCAGTTTTATTCAACACAAAGCAATTTTATAGTGAAATTTTTAAATGTTTGATTTTTTTTTAAATCATATGTAAAATATTTTTTTTTTTTTAAGTTTGATGAACTAACTATATAAAATATTTTACAATGACAGTGTAATAATTTTAAGTTCAACATTTTATACATACTTTAAACTAAATTACAATGCATATATATTGTAAGAATATTATTATTATTATTATTATTATTATTATTATTATTATTATTATTATTATTATTATTATTATTATTATTATTATTATTATTATTATTATTATTATTATTATTATTATTATTATTATTATTATTATTATTATTATTATTATTATTATTATTATTATTATTATTATTATTATTATTATTATTATTATTATTATTATTTGTAAATAAATAATAAAATAAAATAAAAATTGAAAATGAAAACGAAAACGAAACCCTATAGTGCTACACTACACTGAACTTTCTCTCTCTGTCAAACCCTTCTTCCACCTCCGTTCAACTTAGTTAACCCTCCCCACCTCCCTCTAGGCTTCTCTCTCCAACAATGAATTACTAAAACGCATCATTTCCACCACCACCAACTCCGATGAATCCTCCACCGCACTTCATCTTCTCCGCCCTACATTTACTCTTCATTTTCCTCACCTCCTCCGCCTCCCAGCTCGAGCTCCGATCTCTACTCGAATTCAAAAAAGGCATAGCCTCAGATCCATCCAATCTAGTCCTCAACTCATGGAACCCCTTCTCCATCACCGACTTCGACGTCTGTCCCCCCAAATGGGTAGGAATCTCCTGCGACGAACTCACCGGAAACATCACCGGAATTCTACTCGACAACCACAACCTCACCGGAGAGATTAAGTTTCACACTCTCCTCGACCTTAAAATGCTCAAAAACCTCAGTCTCGCCGGGAATCAGTTCACCGGAAGGTTACCCCCTTCTTTAGGTATAATTACCTCTCTCCAGCATTTAGATCTTTCAAACAACAAATTCTACGGTCCAATTCCTGCACGGATCAACGATCTTTGGGGTCTCAATTACCTCAATTTATCAAACAATCAATTCAAAGGCGGATTTCCTACTGGTCTCAACAATCTTCAACAACTTAGGGTTCTCGATTTGCACAGTAACCAACTCTGGGCTGACATTGCTGACCTTCTTCCCACTCTTCGCAACCTCGAGTTTCTAGATTTGAGTCAGAATCAGTTCTATGGTGGACTTTCCCTTACTCTTGAGAATGTTTCCTCTTTGGCTAATACTGTTCGCTTTTTGAACGTCAGTCATAATAAATTGAATGGGAACTTCTTTCTCAAGGACGCTATTGCTTTGTTTCGGAACTTGCGAGCTTTGGATTTGAGTGATAATTTGATTAGAGGGGAGCTTCCTTCTTTTGATTCGTTGCGTGAACTTCGAGTTCTGAGACTTGCCAGTAATCTTTTCTTTGGGGCTGTGCCGGAGGACTTGTTGTTGACTTCAATGTCTTTGGAAGAATTGAATCTCCGTTCCAATGGATTTACTGGTAAAATTTTCTGACTTGAGGATCACTTGCTAGATAATTGTAGGTGTAGTGTAACATTGATTTTTTTTCTCCTTTTTTGGTTTGTATTTTACATGTTTTGTCAAGACAGTCTAAGAAGTATGCAATGCAATGTGCATGTTGGGTTCTAAATTCTAATAATGAGAATTATTTCAATTCCAACCTCTCATTACTTAGCCAAAAGGAAAAACAGTGTGGCAAGAAGTTGCATGTGTATTTATTTGATTGTATATTTATGTGCATGCGCATGTATCTTAGTATGCGGAAAAGGTGCGGAAATGATGACAGGAAACCTTTTCGGTCATGGTATTTTGTAGTGCTTCTGCTTCAAAGCTCACTAGCGGCGAGTTGTTGGGGAAATTTTGTTTTAATGGAAGTTTATAAATTCAAATTTTGCACGCGGCTTTAGTGGAATCAATAAGCTTGCAAATAAATCAGCATACTTGTCGTCTTCCCATAGACATAGAGGGAGAACAGGAGATGGGTCGGGGGTAAGAAAATAGAGAGAAAGATGGAGAACTCAAGGGGATCATTTGCATTATCTGTTTGGTGTCTTTAACTATATATTTTTTGTTTTTGAGAATTTTGACTCTTTGTATGTGATTGAATCTTATGATGCTTGGCGTGTGGCCATTTGTTAATCGTATTTTGTAGTTTTATGATGATCCGTGAGGTTTTTTTCTTCAAGTTGGATGCTTAATCCCGTACTCTCGTCTTTTCCTTAATTCCTTGAGTACAGAATTTTTTCTTCTCAATTGGTTGTCTTATAATTTTCTGCATGCATTTTTCTTGTTCACTCCCAACACTTGTGATGCGTCTTTATCCTAGTGGCGTTATTCTGCTCGCTTTATCATTTAAAGGCATTTATTTTTTAAATTTACATGTTTCAAGTAAGAATACTTAAATTAACCGTTCTCAAATAGATTCTCAGGAGACTCTTTTAGTTATAAATGATTTTTTGCATCATGGTTTGTGAAGTATTTCAGATTTTGGGAGTTTAAATTATTTAAACTCAATACTCTGTTAATTTATCTATATATCTTTGCTTATGTGCAGGCTCAATTGGTGTAATTAACTCTACCACTTTAAATATTTTGGATCTTTCATCGAATAGTTTATCAGGACCATTGCCAACTTCTTTAAAAAGCTGTATAGTCCTAGATTTGAGCAGGAATATGTTTTCTGGCGACATTTCCGTAATAGGAAACTGGGAAGCCGCTATGGAGGTTATTGATTTGAGTTCAAACAAGTTGTCAGGATCCTTGCCTTCTATTATAGAATATTCAAAATTGTCTACCCTTGACTTAAGTTTGAATGAGCTTAATGGATCCATTCCAGTTAGTTTAGTTATTTCGCCATCACTCACAAGACTCAATCTTTCTGGAAATCAGTTTACAGGACCACTTTTGCTTCAAGGTTCAGGGGCTAGTGAATTACTACTCACTTCTCCTTTTCTGCCAATGGAATATTTTGATGTATCAAACAACTCTTTAGAAGGCGTCTTGCCTTCTAACCTCAAACTGCTGAATCTGGCAAGGAACGGCTTTTCTGGACAAATTCCTAATGAATTGAGCAAACTTATTGATTTAGTGTCCCTCGATTTGTCTAACAACAAATTTACTGGCAATATTCCTGACAAGCTTTCGTCTAGCTTGAATGTATTTAATGTGTCCAACAATGATCTATCTGGCTTTGTTCCCGAAAATTTGCGGCGATTTCCTACATCATCCTTTAACCCTGGAAATGAAAAGCTTAAGTTATCAAATGATTCTCCTAGTCATCCATCACTGCCAGGCCCTGTTCAAAATAAACATCATAGTTCAAAGGGTAATATCAGGATAGCAATTATCCTTGCTTCTGTGGGTGCTGCTGTGATGATTGCTTTTGTTTTATTGGCTTATCATCGAACACAAGCAAAAGAATTTCATGGGAGAAATGAGTTTGGTGGTCAAACTACTGGAGGACTTTCAAGGGCTTCTCTCTTCAAGTTCCATTCAAATGCTCTACCTCCATCATCTTCGGCGAGCTTTTCGAATGATCACTTGTTGATATCCAATTCAAGGTCACTTTCTGGACAGCAGTCAGAGTTTATAACTGAAATTTCTGAGCATGGCTTGTCTCAGGGAGTAGCAACGAGTTCAGCACCGGTGATTCCTAATTTGATGGATAACCCTCCTATGTCATCTGGAAGGAAGTCTTCTCCCAGTTCGCCATTGTCGTCCTCGCCGCGTTTTATAGAGGCTTGTGAAAAGCCTGTGATGTTGGATGTTTACTCACCAGATCGACTTGCTGGGGAACTTTTTTTTCTGGATTCTTCACTAGCATTCACTGCAGAGGAGTTATCTCGAGCTCCAGCTGAAGTTCTTGGCAGAAGTAGCCACGGCACTCTGTACAAAGCTACCCTGGACAGTGGTCATATGTTGACTGTAAAATGGTTAAGGGTGGGGTTGGTCAAACATAAAAAGGAGTTTGCTAGAGAAGTTAAAAGGATTGGTTCTATGAGACATCCGAACATTGTGCCGTTACGAGCATACTATTGGGGGCCTAGGGAACAGGAGAGGCTTCTGTTAGCTGACTATATTCATGGAGACAACTTGGCCCTCCATCTCTACGGTAATATTAACTCTTCTGCCAGCATTTACCCACCTAAGTTTCTTTCTTTTTATTGGTAGCATTTACCCGCGACACAAGCATTTTTTATAGCATAATATTAATGTATCTGTTTGCACAGAGACCACACCCCGAAGATACTCCCCATTGTCATTCAGCCAGAGAATAAAAGTTGCGGTTGATGTAGCAAGATGTCTCTTATACCTTCATGATCGAGGGCTTCCCCACGGAAATCTGAAGCCGACAAATATTCTGTTAGCAGGCCCTGATTACGGTGCCTGTCTTACTGATTACGGTCTGCACCGCCTCATGACGCCGGCTGGAGTTGCAGAGCAGATACTAAATCTAGGAGCACTCGGATACCGTGCTCCAGAACTTGCTTCTGCATCCAAACCACTTCCATCCTTTAAGGCCGATGTATACGCACTTGGGGTGATCCTGATGGAATTATTAACCAGAAAAAGTGCAGGTGACATAATATCGGGACAATCAGGTGCTGTTGATCTTACAGATTGGGTTAGGCTGTGTGAAAGAGAAGGAAGGGTAATGGACTGTATAGACAGAGACATTGCAGGTGGTGAAGAATCCTCTAAAGAGATGGACCAACTGCTAGCAACATCTCTCAGGTGTATTCTCCCTGTACATGAAAGGCCTAACATCAGACAAGTTTTTGAAGATCTCTGTTCTATACCATCGGCTTGAATTTTTTGTACATGTGTCTGGGAATTAGTTTTTTTATTTTTGGTTCCTGGACCCATTGTTATTTTCTAATTCTTTGTACTCATATCTTCTCTTCTCCCTCCTTAATTGGTTTCAGGCCTTATTTTGGGCTAATCATCATATTCTTTTCTTATATTATTCTCTTTATTTAGGAAGAAAAACAATATTTCTTGTAAAGCGACATTGATTGATTAATCGACAGTGTTGGTGTTTGATTTGAAAGGAAGATGTTTTGAATTGTTTTCTTTTAGGGCGTGAGTAAGTTGAGAGAGAAGTGTGGAAGAGAGAGAGAGTCAATTTCTCTTTGAAGAGAGAGAAATGAGTGGACAGGACACACTTTTCATAGAAAAGAAAGAGAAGAGAAATGTTAATTTGATAATTTGTCATTTATACGCACCTATTGTATTTTAATTCAAAGTTATTATAAAGGATACTTTTGGATTTTTAATAATCATAAACATTTCTCCCCTTTATTTTTCTTAAATTTCTCTTATACTAAATAATCTATCTAATCTTCTTTATTCTTCAATTTTTTCTCTTCTTCCACTCTTATATATTTCTCCTTTTTAATTTTCTCCTCACAACCAATCATACCCTAATCTCTAGTGGAATTGATTTACTTTACATTCTATTTGCTCTGATTACTTTATATTTCCTCATTGAAGTTTGAGTTATGAAGTTTTAAGAAGAAAAATTACATGAGCATAGCACTCAATTAGCACTATCAATCATGAAATTTTAACATGATTGTTATTAATAATTTATTGTAATTTGAATTAGAGGATTGTTTTTCCCACCTTTGGTAGTGAAGAGCCACCCTTAATAAACACAAAAATACCTTTGGAATACTATGAGATACAATCAAACTATTAATTTATCACAAAATACAATTAAAATTAAAATACCATATATAATTCAATCAAGTTATACACTTATGTAATTCAATCAAAGTGCCACATATTAAGTCAAAATGCAAATATACATTGTTCTCAAAATACAAACCAAAATACAAAGAAAAAGTCAACTATTAGGTATATATGATTATTTGGTTCCTCCTCCTCTTGCACTACAAGGCATTATGTATCTCGACTATCATGACCTTTACAACGACTCTCTCGAGAATGTCTTTATGAAATTCTCTTATCTTTATATCCGTATGTCAAGTAGCCACAATATGTTGACAGATCGAAAACACATAAAGTGTTTGGTTTTCTTTAGTCAACTCCTCCTCTAATATCTCATGATGAGTCGGTCTAGGTGGCTCTCCCTCTACATCTAGTGTCAAGTAAGGATGTGACACTCTAAAAAATAATTAAATGTAGCCGCATGAAATATTTCATTGTTGAGGAGCTGACACATTACGTAAATACTCGGGGATCAGGTGATAATATCTCATCAACATTTATGCGGAAAAGTGTAGCCTAAACAATAATGGCGGGAGCTCTAGGAATACCCATTAGATACTCGAACCGGTGGATGACTCGTCCTAGTAGATGTCGATACATATTTTGTAACCCATCAACCAACCATCAGGAGTAGAAGAATATCTCATCAAAGAGGCATGTCTCACGATGATCCTCGTATGGTGTGAAGTTTATATAATCTATTATAATGCAGTCAAGATAAATTAGAAATAACCCGGTCTCCTGATTCCATATTAGCAAGATGAAGGAGAAATCACTTGGTAAAGACTATTCGTAGTCATCTACATATGCCCAGCCAGAGAGGCATGGAAAGTGCTGGAAGATCCATGCCTGAAAAATGGTTCAGATGAAATATTAAAAACGGTGTAGCAACAGTGTTAGGAAAAATTAGTAACAATAAATATGTGAATATATTACCATAAATAGGGTGTTGCTTGTTGTTATCTGTCTAGTCTTCCATAAACAAGCTTCACCTAATTTGGAGTAGAGGTATACTAAACAAAAGGCCCCCAGATGTACTATGAATCCTCTATAGTCAATGAAGTATCTCAGGTAGACGAGATCAATATAGTGTGCATTTGTCCACGGATATAGAGAAGCCAACCAAATACAAGAGGTATGACTTCAATGCACATACTCTATAATGTGCTACCCATGCATCATCACCATTAACATCAACTCTCGCATCCATGTGATATATGTACAACCTCTCGAAAAATCCAAGCCTGCCATGGCATTATCTGTTGACCTCTATCTACTACTGGACATCACTTGAGTAACATTGAAATATTGCACCATCATCTACGACGCCTCAGGTTTAGTGAATTTAGAGTAATTTAAAAATCTTCCCCTTATTAGAAGAAGTAGGATGAATGACACATCATCAATTGTGATGAATATCTCACCGATCAGAAGATGGAATAAAGAAGTCTTTGAGTGACATCACTCAGTGAAAGTAGACAACAAACCATGGTAAATAAAAGTATACTCAATCTTGCATCAATTTTCCAACCTAGATAACTGTATGATGTAACACCCGAAAATTTAGTTAATTATTTAATTAAATTATAGCCGAAGTATTTAAGTGATTATCGGAAATTGGAATTAATTAGTGATGAATTAATTTTAGTTGTAGAATATTATTGGAAATAATATTGAAAATAAGTATAGATTAGTAGAATTATTTTATGTGGGCCTATTTTGGTGCTAGAAGTAGTAGAAAGAGAGGTGTAGAATTAAGACAAAGATTTATTAGAATATTATTAGTATTATAAAAAGGAATAGTATCACGAGGAATTGGGTTTACGTAGAAGCAAAACAAACACAAGGAACTGGAAGCACAAAGGTTTGGAAGGAGAGGATACGAGAAGTGCAAGCCGGAACTGGAAATTAGGAATTCGATCGGAGTTAGAGAGACTGTTAAATCTAAGGTAAGGGTGAGGTTCTAACTCTATAACCGGGGTTAAGATGAATCATATGTGGGGATCGAATTGTATAGTGTGATAACTGTTTTTTTTCAAAATCGGTTATTTTAAAACAATGAAGTCGCCACCTAATTTTATTTGTTCTAAAAGAACGGGAAAATATAGATAAAATCTACGAATGACGGATAAGGCGGTCTACATGACCAAATGATGTGGATTCGGGAGTCGGTTATGCAAGGGGAAGGTATTAGCACCCCTCACATCCATCGTACTCGATGGGAACCGTTTAGTTCTAAGTGTTTGTGTGAAAATTCGCTAATTTCTAAATTAAGAAAGGAGAAAGAAGAGGTGTTTTTATTTATAGTTTTTGAACTCGCCAAAGACATCGCGTCTTGTGCCTACGTACTCCCTCGTGCAATGGAAAAGTTAGAGTTCCATAGTTCCTCTAGAAAAGGATAGAAGTTTGTTGGTTGATTTTAGAAGAATGATGCGTTAGACATTTCAAACTCTTGAACCTCGACTTGTTTTGCTCGTATGAGAGCTAAGTCTCGTGTATTCCCTTTTTGAAATGGCTAACACATATTCCCTTTATGAAAAGGTTTTCGATGATCACATATGAGCGAAAAAGACAAATTTGATGATTTGAAGTTATTTTCATGTGGGAGACAAGCATCAAACCATAAGCGTTCAACGACTAATGCTCCAAGTACTCGGATGGAGGAGACAGAATCATCTTGATCATATTTTTCTACCCAAAAAGTTTTATTAAGAAAAGGTGACGCGAAACAAGGTTCGCCTGATTAGATTCATTTAAAGAAGCCTAGCGTATGATCGAGGGTCGAAAAAGGACTGACTACCTTACGCTTGGGAAGTGGGAAGTAGAACATTTTATTTATGAAAATATTTTGAAAAGAGACTCGACGTTGGATCGAGGTTTGAAGATTTTGATTATGAAAGTGTTTTAGCATTTGACTTATGAGAATGTGAGAAATTGAACCGGTTCATGATGAACCAAGTATATGGACTTGATTAATCTTGTGAGGATAGGTGCTCCTATCCCCAACCATGAAACCCTTGTGCATATGTTGCACCCCAAAATTCGCCCTCTTCATTCTTCAATAAATAATTGGCTTACACTTAATCAGCAGGTGCATTACATGCATATCATTCATTCATTAACCATGGGTTCAAGATTTTTTAATCGTGTGAATGTGCACAATTCTGAAGAAGAGGTTTGATTTCCAAAAGCTGAATATTTGAGGTTCCGTTATTTCAAGCATTATCTCAATGTGCAAGATGTGTGCATCTAGAAGCTTCTGATTATCTCTCGAGAATCAAGATTTTGAGGTTCTGATTGCCTATCCTACAGATATTGATTAAGGTTTTCGAGCTACAATGTGTTGTGGTCGAATATTTGAGCCCGAAATGATTCTATGGCCTTCTGTCAGTCTTGAAGTATCTGCATATGGCTTATCGATCCATGCGATTCATTAAAAAGTCAAGAGCAGTCGGATAAAAACATATTTGAGTGTATGTATTGAAAAGTCAACATAAAGTCAAAGTTTGAATTTCTGGTCAAAATTATTGTCAAAAGTCAAGATTCGAGAAAATGTGATCATTTACTGAGAAAAGTTGGAAGAATCAGACAAAAGTGAGAGTTCTTGCACTTTAAGAAATCTTATACTTAGAAAATTTGTCTAAGTTTTAAGTGTTCACGGAGCCATGTTGCCGACTCCGTATCTTGCTCGTCTGTGGTCGAAATTTCACGAATTGGTAATCGTTGGAAAAAGCGTATTTCATACTCCAAATTTGTTCTTGTGAAGATTTCTCCAAAAATACCCAGACTTCGAGTTATGAGGCTCCGAAGTTTAATGTTCATAACTTTGGAAATTCATACTTGGTGAAATTTTGAGTGTTTTTAACATGTTCAAGTGCTCGACTTTAGAGGTATTTTACACGTGTTTCCAAGCATCGTTTTGCGTCGAGTTCAAAATCAAAGTTGTTCATTTTATGGTAATGCACAACTTTGTGGAAGAAATCAAATCCATTTGGGATTCGTATCGGAAGTTATGAAGCTTGTAAGTTATGAGTTTGACATGTTTGCTATATTCAACACTTCGAAATTTTTTAGTGTTTGTTTATATGGTCAGACTGACGACTTCGGGTTCGATTTTATCTTAACTATCAACTCCGAACTAAAAAATGTTCAATTGCAAAGTTGTTCATTTTGCGACAGTTTACAACTTTATTGAAGGAATCAAATTCATTCGGGACTCGGATTGAAAGTTACGAAACCTGGAAGTTATGAATTCATCGTGTTTACAATATTCAAACAGTTGTTGTGCGCATGTTTGAGGCTATTTGTCTCATCGATTCGATCGCTGCACGGAAATACTCTGAACATGAAAGTTGGAGTTTGTTATATCTTCTATAAGTTTCATTCAGAAATAGTTTCGTTTCGGACGTTGCAGAGAAAGTTACGAAGCTCAAAAGTTATGAATTTGTCATGTTTCAACAGTCAACACTTCAAATTTTTTGGAATGTTTAACAACATGGTCAGGATGACAACTTCGGGTTTAATTTTCTTATAGCTATCGGCTCCGCATTGAAAAATGTTCAACTACAAAATTATTCACCTCATAGTAATCTCGAACTTTGCTGAAGAAGTCGAATGCATTCGGGATTCAGATAGGAAGTTATGGAGCTCGAAAGTTACAAGTTTGTCATGTTCACAATTTTGAAGTGTTTATTTCTATGGTCAAGATGACGGATTCGGGTTCAATTTTCTCATAGCTATTGACTCCGTATCGGAACACGCTTAACTTCAAAGTTTTTCACTTCGCAGTGATCTCGAACGTGGTAGTAGAAATCAAATTGATTCGGGCCACGGATCGAGAGTTACAAGGATGTAAAGTCCAAGGAAAACATTTGGTAAACTTTTTCCGACATTGTTGGTATTTTGTTAATTATGATTTCTAATCTTCGGGATCGATTTAAAGCATGCTACGGGCTCCGATTCAAAAAGTTTTCAACATAAAAGTTGTTCACGGAAATTTGTTCTCCGACTTTAATCATTGTACTTTTTTCTAAATGGCGTTATATTTCGATTTATCGAGTGCAAAAGGGATGGGCACGAGGGAGGCATGTATGAGATTCTAATTTTCCATATTTGGCCAGGCAATCGCGTATGTGCATGCATGATGAAGAAAAATACCAAAAAGAATCATAAGGATCACCACTTGGGACCACCCTCATTCGGCTGGCTGCCATAACCTTCACTCTCACCTATAACAATTTTTCTTCTCCTTCACTGCCACGAACAACGACACTCCCACCTCACTCCATGGCTTGAACAACCTCTCTTTTCTCACCATAACCTTCTCTCATTCTTGAACCATAACGGCCATTCACCATGGAATCTTCTTCTCACTCTCTCACCCTCATCCATTCTTGCCGTAACAAACTTTACAAAGACAGTTACAAGTTGTAACCGCCGGGGGATCTCTCTAAAAAACCACCCTAACCAACTTTCTCTCGTCTCTCATCAATCATTCATGCCATAATCTTCGTCCACCTTCAAGAACCTCCAACAAACTTCGAGTTATAACAGATTCAACAAACTCACATCGGGAATCTTCTTATTCATCATCTCCATCATTAGTATCGTGGAGACTCGCTGCATAGTTTTTCTAAAGAAATCCACTTATTCAAACGGACCTCCAAACAGGTAAGCTTACTACAATTTGTCTGCGTGATTGCGACGTATCTCATAACCATGTTTACTTCCAGATCTAGAGTATACACGTGGTTTTCATGATGATTATGTTTGAACAAATGGATTCGAAGGCCATTTCTGTGATTTATACTTTGATACGTTTCATGTGATGCCAGAAACGTAAGTTTCTGTCAAGGTTTGGGTAATTCCGGCGAGAATTCCACCGGAGAAGACGGTGGCGCTGCCGTGTGCATTCTTCACACGATCGATTGTTCAACCTGTTGCCCTATGCGTGTTTGAATCTTGTTGATTCATGGTTTTTCTTGTTAACCAATTGGATCCCGCCACGTTGCATTTACTTTTTTTTATTTATTTAGAAACTGAATAATTTAAATGCCCTGACCAATTGATACTTATGTATCATATATATCAAAACGTGACAACAAAAAATAATTGCTGGATGTATATGTTATTTGGACAAAAATAGACCTATTGTAGATTTTGAAACTGGACTTAGTGCAAATGGTTCTGGGCCTAGCGAAATTCTGATTCACCCCTTTTTTTGGCCCAATGTAGCGATTATAACAAATTCTAGTTCATTCTAAAAATTTGATTTTACACCCTTGTTTCAGCTATACATAACTTCAACACATAGTCAATTTCGTCCGCAATTTTGATTCTATAGACTCATAAAAATACATAAAATAGATTCCTGACTTTTTAGCATCTTAGGATATTTTTTGATATTTTTGTGAATTTTAATAATTTATTTCCATTAGTTTTTTAATCAATTTTTGATAATATGTTTAGAAACGATTTATTTTGTGATACCGTACACGTTTCGATCTGGTTTTCGATCGTTTCTCGACAATAAAAATCCAAATAAATAGGTTCCTAATATTTTAGGGTTTTTAGAATTTTATCACATTTTTTTGAGATTTTTTGTAATTAAGTTTCGATCTCGTTTTAATTTTTTTCCGATAACATGTTTAGAGATGATTTTTCCCATAATACTTCGCATTTAGATGCGATTTTTGATCGTTTCTTAACAACAAAAATTCATAAAAATAAAATTCTGATTATATGATGTATTATGAGTTTTTAGATATTTTTCTCATAATTATTTAGATCTTTTTAGGTCTTTATCCGATTTTTCTTTTGTTCAAATACAAAGATGCATAATTGCTTGCTATTTCTAGTTAGAAATCGATCTTTTGCACGTGATGCCTAATTTTCTTTCTAACATTCAACTAACTTCTTGACTAACATGTTGACATGTTTAGGTAGGTCTCACCTTGGTTTATAATCGATAATTGAGTCATATGATTAGGGTACCATGATAGTTAACCCTTAGAGCGACGATAGATCGTTTTTGACTTAGCTTTGTGCACAAATATGTTTCGACCATAATTTTTCTTGTACATTTTGTTTGATACCATTTAGAATGATTTATATACTTACTTGTAGAATTACATACCCAATTTAACTCAATACTTACTTAATTCTCAAGTTTCGATCTTGTTGTGATGTTTTAAAGCATGTTGCTCTTTTATCATTTGAATTGATTAATTGTAGGAGTATGATGCCATGTGTTTCTTAGAAACTTTAGGATATTTTCTCCCATTTAATTGTAGATAAATGTAAACCTTACCATTGTGTTGTAAATAGAATTTTGAAGCTAACTCTTAACGGTACAACTCTTAGGAAATAGTTTAACACTTGTATGGTTCTCCTAGGTTCCTCTTGCATGTTTGTTTGTAATATTTTCCTCTACCTTTTAGAGAGGTTTAGGTAAACGTTAGGATGTATAGTTTCTGCCCCCTATTATAAGTTACACTTCATGCCTCGATTCCTTTGTGAATAATGCTTTTTTGGCCATTCTTGTGTAGATTTTTGGTTTCCAACTTCTCTTGGTCTCTAACTATGTTTAGCATTGCATCTGAGGACTATTGTGATGGACTTAGCTCAATTTCTTTATTTTTATATGTAACTTTGCATTATGTGTGTGTGGCTTCCCAATTTTTCATTCTTATGTTGCTATACATGTTCATATCTCATTTCTTCGCATTTGGATCATATTTTGACTTGCGATGTGAGTATGTGACTTTATTCCCGCCTCCTTGTTATTTTTTGACGTGTATTTTAACTTGTGCAAGGTACATTGAGGATATTTTGGTTAGGTACCTAATCTTGATACACTAACACACCACTTCTCCCATGGTTCTGCTTGCATTTTAAACGTACTTTGCTTTGTGTTTTCTCATATTACAAGAAACACATGTTCTGCTATTTTGTCTGGACATGTACCTTTGTGCAGGTGTTCCGATTGTTATGAGGACGTGTCTGCTACACGCATATGTTGCACGATATTACCTTGTGAATTATATTGGTTGAGCTATTTCTGATTATTTCTTTGTTGATGGCAGTTTACTCGAACTTTTCCGGAGTATTTTTAGCTTGCAGTGCTCTTCGGATTTTATTATCTGTTTGGTATTAACTTTACTTTGTTTACCGCTTTTCTAGAGAGCATGAGAAGTAGGGTTTTACTGCTTTCCTTGCCATGAGAAGTAGGAATAAATATGCATGATGGGACTTTCGTAGTTGAAGCATGTTCAGGAACCCCTCTGGTTTATTTAAAGACCCGTTTAAGGCAATTCTGTGTGCTAATTGTGTTTGGTTTGTTTAAAATCCTCCACCGTGCATAGGGAGGTAATTATCAGTAAGTGTTTACATTTGTGCTTACATAGGTCAAGTGGTTAGGCAACCCGACATAGCACCACTATACAAAGACCTACATTGTTATTTTTCTTGCTATCGAGTCATGATATATGGGGCAAGCGAAAGGGATCCGTAAACGACTCCCGCAAAGTTTTAGTGTATGTCAGCCCGCACACGCGAATCGTGTTGCTTTCTTTATCGAGTCAATAATAAAGTGGCAAGAGTTCCCTATTCTGACTCTCCACGCTTTCCTAGGTTTCGTATTTATTGCGGAGCTCGCATCATTTACTCTTTACACTTGACAATTCATGTTATGCGGTGATACCATTCACGGGAATCAGAATGTGTTGGATCCTGGTTGCTTCTGGCCCTTGGTTTACTGTTGTAGGCTATGGGACTTCCTCCTTTTCCTGCGCTTGTGTGACATTTGCTTTTTTGCATTGCATTATTTTTGTGCTTCTGCCAAAGCACTTGTTTGCTTCATCCCTTTTGTCGTCTTCGACTCTACCTTAGGTAGCGATTCGAGATGGACATAAATTTAGGTTGTAAACCTTTATTTCCTCCCTTTTGTCGTCTTCAATTTTATCTTAGGTAGCGATTCGAGATAGACATAGATTTAGGTTGTAAACCTTTGCCATGTTCCCTTAGGATTCTCTCGACTCTATCTTAGGTAGTGATTCGAGTTAGACCTTAGGTTGTAATCCATGCATTATGACATTGGGGGTAGAATTAGTTAGCTTCCCTTTTGTTTTGTTTTCTTCTTTTTTGCATCCTTTCATGTAATTAAACTAAAACTTGTTTTCTTTTTCTTTTGCAAATCAAAACAGTTAATAATGGTTCGAACTCCTTTTTCAAGGTAAAAGAAACCAACCAATGCAAATCTTTTTCGCCTACGGGCTTCCTTTTTGTGTTTAAAACCTTTTTTCGAAAGGATGTGCTTCATCCGCACTGTTTAAAAACCTTTTCAGAAAGGACGTGCTTCACCCGCACCATTCATTACAAAACACACAACCCACCAAAACATATGAGTCGAACTACGACGCTCTGACTTTCCCATTGCACAAGGGAATACGTAGGCATCTTGTCACGGGGCTCGATCGAGCAAAACTTTGTAAATACTTCTTTCTTTTCCTCGTGTTTTCTTTATTTTCCTTTCTTTTACATGCATTCTCTTTTAGCATACAAATATAACAATTAAGTAGTAAATAAATATAAACACACCCATTAGATAGAAAATAGAAGTGGATACCATAGAGTACTACGGACGTGTGGGGTGCTAATACCTTCCCTTCGTGTAATGGACTTCCTTACCCTATCTCTCGGTCGCAAGACCATGTCTTATCCCTTTCAGGTTTTCACTATATGTTTACGTTTCTCCTTTTACAAGATAAAAAACGTTTGATGGCGACTTTATTGATATAGTTATCGGATAATGTTCAGCCGGTTGTTTCAGCATGGACAATTGGTGTATGAACCAAAATTTATTCGAGTTATGATTAATCGATGCAAACTAGGGCTTCAATTAATCTTGTGAGAATGACCATGCCCATTCTCAACTATGAGACCCTTATGACACATGAGCCTAGATGAGAAATGGAATTAATTACATAAAGTGTGTGAAGTGTACAATTGTGAATAAAATATACAAGCATATGAAATGTAATTAAGTCACACAATACAAGTCCAAAACCTTAATTAATTATTAGAATAGATATTTTTTATTTGATAAAAATTAATTAATAATTTAATCGATAATTATCAAATAAAAATTGCCATGAGACTAATAATTATTTAATACATCAACACAAATTATTTGCATAATTAATAAAAATAATTAAAAGAGAAAAGGTTTAGAAATGGGCCTAATATGCGGAAATCTAAGGGGGTGTTAATAAGAAATCCAGAAAGAAAGTCCAGGCCCAAATAAAGGGTGAGAGTCCAAGCCCAATCTGATGGAGGTCCAGTGCGTAAGGTGTGGTTCTGTACATGAAACTTTAGTGGAATTTCTTCAGACATTGAATCTGGAGCGTCCGATGTATTTGGTCAAGATATTGATCGAATCTAAAGGTTGGAACCGTGAGGATGCATGATAGAGATGTGGACCAACATGTATGAGAATATTTGGCACCTTATCCCTCTGGTGGGGACAAGTGTCACCCACCAGTAACTCAAGAATCTGCAAGCTTATCCACCATTATTATTAAACTTATTATCAAATAAAAATAAAATATAATAATAAAAAAACAAAAGTATTAACATTTTTAATCAAACCCCAGAATACATCATATCCTTCTTTCTCTTTCTCTAGCTGACTCTCTTGGAACCTTGCTCGTATTCCATTGTCTCTCTACCATTACTGTTCATCGTCTTCATTCTCTAGTAATCTCTCCAAAATCATCCTCTCCGCCTCGCGCCGCTGATGCATGTTCCTTCTGATCTCTTGCTGTCATTGCTTCTCGCGATCTGAGAACTCTCGCGATCTTGTTTCCTCTGTGTTGTCTGATCCGGGTGTTCGCGTTAAAAAGTGACGCGCTAGAGAATTGAATTAGAATTCGGATCCTCTGGCTCGAAACGATTTACTCTTTTGATTTGTTTTTAAAGATGCCGCGAGCATCAAGCTTTATTATTTTCAACACAAGAAAAGATGATTCAATGATTATGAAAAAGGGGAAAGCTGCTAATACCCTCAATTGATTTTGATATGCGTAACGACTAGCGCAAACTAGACGCAACGCATTGGGGAGATTCCGGGTAAGGGGGTTTGTTATATAAAGGGAATAGATAGAGCACCCTAAATATATATTGTTATCTATAGCTTTATATATGAATATGTTTGATATGTTTGTATGTTTTAATTGCTATTTCTATGATTGGGAAAGTTTCTCCTTTGGGATTTTAAGAGGGATAGATTATGTGGGATCCTAGTGTTTGTTATTATTGTGCTCGCAAAGATCTTTGGGTCTTCTGCATACATATCCCTTAATGGGAATCAGAGCATTTGTAGCTCGGATCTACAGGGATCTATGGTTTGTTTGGTCTGAGAGAGAAAGAAATTTGCTCGCCAAGGATGAGACCTTGTGCCTACGTATTCTTAAAAGGATGTTGAGAAAGTCAGAACAATCGTAGTTCCCACTTATGCTAGTGGAAAGCAACAGGATGTTAGTAAGATACAGAGACAAATGTCATCTTGACGAAAAATGTATCTAATCTATTTCATCACATACATTTTGAAAATTTTGACTGATTAAAATCTTTCATCGTAAGTTATAGGTGTTTTGCTTGAGTGTACAAGCGTTACCACTTACATGTTTAAGTAAGATGTTTGAAAAAGATGATTGAATCTTTTAATTGTAAGCATCGGGTGTTTTGCTCTAGTGTACAAGCGTTACCACTTACGATTAAGAGATGTTTTTTGTTTGAAAAGAGTTTGAAAAGTTTTTGATTGTATGTGATGTGATAGATGAGATACTTCTTCCATAGAGATGATAGACGTCTAAATCTCGAGGAGATATTGATTGGATTAGGAGATGCTTTTAAGAAGCCCATGGGTCCTTGTATTGTAAGCCCAAGAGGAGGCATTCCGAGGGTCATCGAGGGTCCTTGTATGATAAGCCCAAGAGGAAGCTATAAGGTATGGCTGGCTTTGGCTTTAAAAGGGATTTCACCGGGAAACCATCCTTTTGGAATGAAGAGCAATTTCAACGGGAAATTATACTCTCAGGGTTCTATCCTAGCGCGGGTAATTCTTTGTATTGGAAGCCCAATAGGAGGCTGTTAAGAGATTTCTTGTCTCTTTCATTGTATGATGCCCAAGAGAAGGCTAAACTCAATAAGGAGTTCTTTTGAACGAAGCCCAAGAGGAGGCTGACTCAACAGGGGAGTGTTGTCTTATACGAAGCCTAAGAGGAGGCTGAACTCAGTTAAAATGAGTTACCTTGTACAAAGCCCAAGAGTAGGCTAACTCTGCAGGGATGAGTTATTTTGTATAAAGCCCAAGAGGAGGCTAAACTGTGGGGAACCTATTGGTTAGACTAGTTTTTATGTTATAACTAGACAATTTATAAACAAGTGTGTGTGTGTGTGTGATATGTATTCACAGGAGTTTATGAAGGAAATATAAACAATGCATGATGTTTGTTTACAAGAGTTCATGAAGGAAATATAAACAAGTGTGTGTAAAACGGACGTTTGAAACGAGCGTAACTTGATTATTCACAAGTTTGAATTGTGTACAAGGAAGTAAGTATGTACACGAACGAGTATTTATGTACAGAAGAATGTGGATGTACATAGGAGGGTTGGGACTTACACCATAAGGGTGGTCCATTGGTTTAAAAGCAGTTTCACCGGGAATAATGCTCCTTTCAATACCAATGGTATTCAATGTATACACAAGCGAAGTGAAAAATAAACGATCGAAGTTTGTCTGTACTTGAGTATTTACAAAAGTATCTGTATTATGTACAGGTAAAAATTTGTATGTATATGAAAAGAATTTGATATGTACAGGAAAAATATGTATGTACATAAAGAATGTTGGGACTTACACCGTAAGGGAGGCCCATGATCGGTTAAGAAATTTGAGAGAAAACGAATTCAGTTTTATCGTTTAATCGGATCGATCATGGTAAAATATGTAAGTTTTGATGAAATTTTTGAGGAATGTTTAGAAAGTGTTTTTGAAAAGTGAAATTTACTTGTAAGAAGTTTTGAAAAGAATCGGCTTCGAAAATTTGAAAAAAAATCACCTTTAAAGGTGTTTTGAAAAGTACTCAAAAATACCGTTTTCGGCTCGATCAAAATATAATCGGATGAAAGTTTTTGTGAAAATTTTTGACACTATCATAAAATAGATACATTAATTGACAAGTGTACAAAAAATCACCTCAAAATGAGGAGTTTTGATTGGGTTTTGAAAAAGTCAAAGTTTGTAATAAAAATACAAAAGTTTGGTAAAAAATGGTCCCAAGGCTGCTTGAACCCGGGACCTCAAGGCAAGGCATGGCATAAGTGACTTAAGAGTGAGCTGGCAACCGCTGGGGCGGAAATACATCCGTGTATTGAAATCAATTAATGTTATAATATTATAAACGGATATTTGAATTTTCAAAAAAACGCGCGCAACTCATCTTCTTCCTCCAATCCTTCAATCAATCCTCAAATCTTCGTTTCTTGATGAAATCAAAAGATGTAAACATGAAACTTGATCGTTTTAAGCCCTGGAACATGATTATGTTGTTTAATTTCATTTATTTTCGGTTTATCATGATTGAATTTATGAAGAACACGAAGAACCCTAAAACTGAAAAATCTAATTGAAATCGTGTATGGTTGATGAATTGATCAATTGATTGAGGGTTATTGATCGTGGATAGTGCAGAAACAAAGCGGCCAAGAGTTTTTTTGATTTGAATCAAGAAATCACAGAGTTTGAAGTTCGTGTTCTTACCTGTTCAAGCTGAGATCGAATTCTGCTTTAGAGTGTTTCCAGTTGAGTTTTAATGATTCTTAGAGCACCATCGACCTTCAAGGATCATGTATGAATGGTCTGCTTGTTCTGAAATTGCTTGGATAGCTCTGACCAAGTCGACCTGCATATAGCTCAAAGTAAAACTGGAAATCGTGGTTAGAGGTGTTACAGTTTGATGTTAAGGGTCTGCATCATGTCTATGATGTATGTTGATGATGTTTGGATGATCAAAACTCAAGTTGCTCGAGCCAATGTTCAAATTCGATGGTTATGGCAGTTTTGGCAAGCTTGTGAACATGAAACGCAAAAACTGATTTTCAGCTTGGCTTGTATTGATTTTATGTTTCAAACAAGTTCTATATTGATATTAAAATATGTTATACACCAAATTACTCAAGGTTTTTTACAAGTTTTTAAAAATGCAAGTTTTCTCAAATAACACTATGTTTCTTGATTTTTAAGAAAGAAGAGAGAAAGCATGTTCTTGCATGGCTTTGGTGTGGTTTGAAATTGCAAACAAGACCTCTATTTATAGGCCATAAGTTCTGAAAGATAAGTGAGAAAGTTTGGCTTTGGTAGTTTCAAGTTGCCTTAGAGGGCAAGAAAGTCATTTTTGCATTAAATGCAAAAGGAAGCTTCCTTTTAACCATGGTTAATTCTCAGCTTTGATCTTATCCATCATAATTACATCCAACTGATTTTTATCAGCTCTAGCTTATCTTTGCAAGGTGGCATGTGTTCTAGAAGAAGAAAATGCAAAATGACCTATAAATTTGAAAGTTTGTACTTGGAAATTATGGATTTTGGAGCTCTAAGTTTTAAAATCAAAAGTATGGCTAGACTCCATGGATTTGAGAGTTCTTGGACATTGTGGAAAGCTTGTTTCAAGGGCTACAACTTTCATGTTTTGAGTTTTTTCCAATTCAAAGTGGAACTATGTGAAAAAATGCCATGAAGTTTGGAAAAAGTAAGAAATTTTAACACTTGAAAATTTTTCTAAGTGTTGAAAATTTTGACTTTTTGTTGACTTTTTATGATCATGATGGATCATTTGAAGTATTTTGATGATTGAAAAAGTTTTGTCTTGAAAATGTTGACCAAAAGTCAAAGTTTAACTTTTCAGTGCAGATGAAATTTCATCAGATGATTCAGAAATTGACTGATGAATTCTGTGAACTTTTGTGATGTTTTGAATCCAGAAATTAGGTCAACATGTTGTATCTAAGAGATGAAGATCAAACTCTAATAAAAAAAGTCATTTATTGATCAGAAAATCAGAGATTGCTCATCCTCGATGAAAACCCTAATTGGTCGATCCTTGATAGATCAATGAGAAAAGTTGGATATCTGAAGATCAGAGGTTGATGATTTGATCAAGATAGATCAAATGAGGTGAGTAAAACTCAAACCCTAATTGCTTGCCTCTTGAATCAGATGAAAATTTGATGAAACCCTAATTTTGACCTGTGAAATCCACACCCGATTAATTCTGTTCTTGAACTGTTAATTGTGCAATGATGCAGATGTAAGGTGGTATATTAGGTCAAAAATTGGGGTATGACACCGGGTTCCTCGATGGCACTTGGTTATTGGATACGAAAGTATGGTGGTGGTCACGACAGGTGACTGGCGGGCGGAAATCGTCCTTGGCGGCGGTGGACGCCAGTCACACGATGACGAAGCTCTGATCTCCAGTATTTTTATATCAATCTCTTCGTCTCTTACACTTGATCATTAATTTGTGGTTTGTTTTTTTAGATGTTGGATAAATTTGAGTAGATCTTGAAAGGGATTTGGAAGCCTAGCATACGGATTTGATCTCCTTGTCCGTTTCCGGGTGAGATTGTTCCTTTTGTATGATTCAAAACTCTCTTCCTCTTTGTCTTTCTCTAATCTAAAGGGTTTTATGTTCTGGAAAATGATGATGATAGATTGCTAGGATTGTCTATTTTGATGTTCCTATTGAGATTTTGCTTTAGGTTTTTGTATTTGTCATGGTTGTTTATGGTATTTGGTTTGTTGGAATAATGTAAGGTTTTGGGTTTTTCGATCTAGGGTTCCTGGGTTTAGCTGTGTGAACAGTAGTTGATTTCCTTGATTTCTGTGCCATTGAATCTTTATATACTAAGACACTTTAGGATTTTGTTGCTGTTAGATTTCTGATTTTTCTGACGATAGGCCTTGTACAAATTTTGTGTATTGGGCTGAAACTTTTGCAATTCTGACTTATATTTATTTGGGCTGGAACTTTGTTGCCTTTGTTATGATGTTTTGGCCATTTTTGCTGAGTTGGTACTTGCTGTACTTTTGCTTTTCAACTCCTTTGTGAACCAACAACAAAGTTGTTGTGATTTGCAATAGAGTTCCTGGCCAATGATTGACATTTGAATTCTGATTTTTATTGAAACAATTTTGTTTATGAGGCTTGTATTGTTAACATGATCGAAATCTGACCCTAGTTTCTGATTCTGAGCACAAACCCTAATGATGAGATCTTAATAGAATTTGTGTAAAAACATGTATATTCAATGTTGTCGATCGCTTGCTAACAATTGCATTTCCTTTTGTTGTTTCATGAATGAATGATGGCATGGAGATATCAAGGCTAGCATAATTTGGAGGAGCTTGGAGAAGAAAAAGAAGGCATCTTGAAGGGAACATGAAGACCTCACTAGCCAAATTAGGACTTAGAATTATTTTGGTTAAGTTCTTGTAAAAGATAGGCTTTTAATTGTTAGGAACCTTGTTGAATTTGTAAAACTTTGGAGTTTTGAACTTGTAGAACTTTGTAACTCGGATGTAATCCGTTTGTTCATAATTTATGCACTCTTGAAACTTGAACGGAAGCATGACTTAGGATTATATGCAAACTTTGAATTTAAGCTTGGCTCCAAAAATTGTAAACCTTGTATAGTATCAATACAATATCCTTTGCTTATTTGCCATAGTGCTTGTGAAAAACAAGTTGAATCTTGAAAGAAATATTTGAAAGAAATTTTGAACATTTTGAACAAAACTTTCCATGATGAATGGTTTTGAGATAAACTTGAATGGTCCTTGGATTAACACTTGAACGAATACCAACCAAATCATGATTTCGAATCAAATTCAAATTAACTTTAACTAACAAAAACAAATGCTCATTGTCATACCTCAATTTTTGACCTAAGATACCATCTGTAACACAGTGAGAGAACTGACTTGTTTGTTTTGTGTTTTATCGCAAATGTTGCGGATTGCAAGAGTCGCCACCGAATTTTCTTTTATCCAATAAAGGAAAGGTGAAAATAACAGGAAAAGACCTTCGTTAGATTCTGAGTAAGGGAGGTAGTTATGAAAAGGGAAGGTATTAACACCATTTCCATCCGTAGTTATCTACGGGATATTAGTTGCTTAACTCACTTTAATTTATTTTGTGTGTGTGATTTCGAATAGTATTTTTGAAGACATTTCACTTTGACTTCATTATGATTCTCGTTGGAATGTATACGAAGTGTTCGAAAATGTTTTAACTTTGTAATGATTCTCGTTGGAATGTATACAAAGTGTTTGGAAAGTTTTTGAAAAGTGTGGGGTGTGAAATGCATTTTGATTGATTGGAGCAAGCAATAGAGTCTTATTATCTACTCAGATTGGTCGTTTCTTGTTATTTTCCTTCTCCTTTAGGACAACGCTATCCATACCATTACTTGGTAGGTAACTCTATCCGTTGGATGTGAAGGGACAATCGTAGGGTCATTGTATTGTCATTGAAGGCAACATTGTGGGGACACCTTAGCAATTCGAAGGGATAATCATCACTTATTCGTAGGCAACAATCGAGGGACAAGATCATATATTCGTAGGCAACATCGAGGGTCATCGATGGACTATGATATTTATATTGAAGGGACTATGGTGATGTTATTCGTAAGCGTCTTTGCTAATGGTACCCCTACGTTCGAGGGACATGACCATTGTATTAGAAAGGCAACAAGAGAGGATACCCTAAGGGGGCGCGGTGCATGTGTGAAAAAGTGTGTTAAGTTCAAATATGTTAATCTTGAATTAGGGTGATCTAAGATTGATTTTATCTTTCCATACAAACCCTAGTTAGTATACATCTAAGCAGTTTAATATTCGCAGGAAAATAAAGTGCAGAAAGTAAATATCCTACAATATTACATGGCCTTGGGGAAGATACATAATAGGAGGTGCAGAAAATAAAATGCGGAAATTAAAGCACTAGTTAAACTATTACATCCCATGAGCAGTTACATAATAGTGAAAATGCGAGGAATTGTAAATCTACGCTATTACAATTTGTGAACAGTTATAATAATCAGAAAAATATCAAGACAAGGATTAAATCGGAATAAAAAGAAATAAGGTTAGGAAAAAGATTTTTTTGTTAGTAGAAAAAATCCTTAAAATTAGTAAAAAAGTTTAAGATTTATAAAAAAAGCTAATTACTAGCAAGAATAAATATTTTTCTATTTTTGTGGGTTGGTTTTAATATAGAAAAAAAATTAAAAGTTAATTTAATGGTTAATTAACAATTAATTAATATAAATGAAAAAAAGAAAATTTTTAATGATAAAAATTTAATTATGATTTTTCTGACCTAATTGTAAATAAGAAATATTTTTTGGGGTTTCTTTTGTGTATTTAAAAAAAGTTGTTTTAAAAGAAATTAATAATAGAAAATAATAAGAAAAAGAAATATATTAGAAAAAGAAAAGAAAAGGGAAGAAAAAGAAACGGGTTCGCTGGGGATCGAACCCCTACCCTTCAAGTTAAACGCGCGCCTCCTTGCCAACTGAGCTAGCTGCTATTGGTGTTAGTAAACGAAAAAAATATAATATATAATAAAATTAAAATTTAAAATATATATTCAAAACATGCGCGCAAGGTCATCTTCTCCAATTTGAATTTTTCTGGGAAATTTACCCACGACTTTTCCACTGGTAAAGCTATACCGATAGTGTTTGTCTGTCACTACATCCCTGCACAATCACAAAATTTAAAATACGAAATATAAATAAGATATGAGATCATAGATCGACTGAAAATTTGATTTTGAGCACGATGGTGCCTATGGTTTGGTCCAATTTTGCCTAGTTTAGAAAACCCTAGTTCAAAGCTCTGAACCCTAGCCGTGGCAGATTCGTATACTTGTACTCAAACTCGAATAGAACTACACAGAAAGCTTCGAAATAGCATCATGAACACAAATATGCAATCAAATTATATTAAATATGCGCGAATCATAGAAATCGAAATTAGAATAGAGGTATGCAAACCGTGATCGTGTTTTCTGGATTCTGGATGTTTTGATCGATTGCAAAGGTCTAATATGGATCAGGGGACCACAAGGAATCGATTGGTACCTTTGGAGCGACTTGAATTGATCAAATTCTAGGTCTGCCAATTGCTTGAATGTTATAGATTTTTGAGGTTTTGCTAGGGTTCTTGAGGCAAATATTTTCGTCCCCTGATCATCTGAATGACTTGTGTGTTTATAGAGGATGGAAATTAGGTCAAGAGATGTGGAGAAAATATATGACATTGATGAGAAAATATTTGATTTTTCAATCATTCAAGTTTGCATCAAAATTTTCCATATTTGCTTCAATCTTGTGCAATCAAGTCTTGAACGAAATTGTCCAGCTATCATGACTATCTTGGACCTCAAGAATGACAAATATCCAGCCTTGCATCAATTAATTTGATTTTTAGTATTTTATTTTAATTAAAATTGGATTTAAATGAATAAATTCTAAAATAAATAAAATAAATGAAGGGAGGCGTGCAATTGGTCTTGGAGGTCATGGATAATCATAAGAACAAGTTTGGATCACAAAAACTTAGGCCCATTTGGAGAAAATTTGATTTTGCTAAGCACTTTTCTTCATGCACTTCTTCAAAAATGCCAAACTTGCACAACTTGTATCTTGCTCAATTTTCAACATTTTGAAGTGTTCCCGGACTTTGTAGAAAGCTCAAGATGTCCTATAAACACTCCTTTTTGTTTCATCTTCATTGAAGTTTCCATGCTCATGTACACTTCTTTGGAAAAATATGACTTTTTGTTGACTTTTAGAGGGACCTAGAATGTCTTGATCCATAATTCTCAAATGAAGCATTTTTGGCCAAAGCTTGTGAGACATGAAATTGTAGAGAATTGAATTCTATTCATAATTAGCTTTGGTGGAAAAACTTCTGATAAAGTATGTGAAAGTTATTCTTGGTCAGAGTTCTATTGACTTTTTGTCAAGAAACCCTAATTTAGAAACGTTGACTTTTGATCAAATCTTGAATTTTCTTGATGAATCATGATCAACCGTTGATAAAATGATGAATGTGACTTCAAAATCTTGATGTTGACCAAAAATGATGAAGTTTGACTGTATGTTGACCATAGCTGACTTTTTGTCCAATACAATTGATTTTCAACCATCTGAGCAATTGACTAAGGAAACTTGAGCTGTGAGGCTTGAAACTTGACATGATGATACCTTGAGACATATGAGGAGGTATGATGATCACTTGAGGCAATAGAAACCATCTTTGACTTGAGATAATCAAAACCTTAGTTGTGGGTTGATTGCTTAGGAGAGGGTTCATCTGGTCAACCCTTGCAAAATTCTTGAGTATGGGGATGTGGATTGTCTTGAGAAATAGGAAGGAAAATTTTGGGGTATAACAGTTTCCCCTGTTCAATCTTCTTGTACCTGAAGGATTAGATTGTTATACTTGCCTTTCGTGACCTGATGGTAGAAGATGATTGAACACTCGAGTACACCAGAAAATTTTCTTTTATATTTAAAACCAACTTGATAATAATAATAATATTGCTATTATTTCTACTTGAGCTTAATATTCACACCCCCTCAATGTTATTCACCACACAACAATTCAACCCGATTTACTTAAATAAACTAGTCCAATAAATAAATAATATTATTCTTAATATTAATCTTCCGATTAAACCGACCAAATAATCCGGCTTAAACTTAATAATTCAAATATGCCTCTTAAATAATACCGACAAATCCAATTACTCCGATTAATTCTCAAACTACGTCTAATTCCAATTGTTAAATCCTTTAATAATTTAATTAACTAATTAATGAAATTTGGGGCATTACATGGAAAGGGTCCGCAATCGACCCCCACATAATTCTAGTCCGTGTCAACTCAGCACACGCGAATCGTGTTGCCTCCTTTATCGAGTTAATAATAAAAAGTGGCAAGAGTTCCCTATTATGACTCTCCACGCTTTGCTGGGGTTCGCATTTACTGCTAAAATCGCAACATTTTCTCTTCACACTTGACAATTCATTTCATGCGGTGATACCAATCACGGGAATTGGAATGTGTTGGTTCCTGGTTGCTTCTGGCCCTCGGCTTGCTGTTGTAGGCTAAGGGACATCCTCCTTTTCTTGCGCTTCTATGACATTTATTTGTGCATTGCATTGCTTGTGTGCTTCTGCCAAAGCACTTGATTTCTTTATCCCTTTACATCCCTTGGTTCTATAGCCAAGACAAATATATGATAACTTTCCTTTAGGACCGCTCGGTTAGGATAGCTCTCGAGCCTAGACATTAGGATATACATCCTTGACATGTCGACATAGGTAGAGATTCCCCGTCACCCTTAACCTTAGGTCCAATATTTGTATGACAATATTATGGCTAGTACTAGTTAGTCTCCTTTTTGTTTTGCTTGTTTCTTTTTGCATCCTTGCATGTAATTAAAACTAAAACTTGTTTTCTTTTTCTTTTGAAAACTAAAACACTTAATAATGGTTCAAAACTCCTTTCTTAAAGGTAAAAGCAACCAACCAATGCAAACCTTTTTCGCCTATATGCGATTTCTTTTGTGTTTAAAACCTTTTTCATAAGTAAAAAACACAAAACCCACCAAAACAAGTGAGCCAAACTACGGTGCTCTGACTTTCCCATTGCACGAGGGAATAAGTAGGCATCTTGTCACAAGGCTCGATCGAACAAAACTTTGTAAATACTTCCTTCTTTTTCCTGTGGTTTCTTAATTTTCCTTTTCTTTTGCATGCATTGTAGCGATTAAGTGATAGATAGATATAACACAACTCTTAGTTAGAAAATAGAAGTGGATACCGTAGAGTACTACAAACGTGTGAGGTGCTAATACCTTTCCCTCGCGTAACAGACTCGCTTACCCAGATCTCTCGGTCGTAAGACCGTGATTTCTTCCCCCTTCAGGTTTACTTGATGTTTTCCTTTCTCCTTCGCGAGATAAAAAATGTTCGATGACAACTTCATTGATATATCTTATCAGTCGATGTTCAGCCAGGTAGTTTCAAGAACAAATTACACTCTTTCTTGTAATAAGAGAACACTCACTAAAAGAACCTTACAAGAGAATACAATATTTTCTTTTCTCTCTTATTTTTATTCTTAGTTACTATGTTGTAATGCTATTTTGTGGTATGTTATAAATGTGAAATGCACCTATATTTATAGGTGATTATCTTTACAAAATCATGGAAGATACACAAAATCATGGGTGTTCACATGCTTTCTTTGACCAAATGATTTCTTTGAATCACATGATTACTTTGACCCACATGATTTATTTAACCACATGATTTCCTTGACCATATCATTTCTTTGACTCACATGATTTCTTTCTCACATGATTTCTTTTGTCAATAAATTGTGACTTTATTCAATCACAATCCTTGATCATAATCTTTGAACACTTTACCCATAATATTCGAAAGATACATCATGCTGCAACATGCAAAGCTTAAATTAGTTGGTTGAATTTTTCTGGATAATGTTTTATCACATGTTATGATTTTGTTATTGTTGTTTTATACCATGCTATCAAGTTTTGTCAGTTTAGACTTGCACATTTTCATACTTCATTTCAAACTGAACGTCTTAGTCATTTGATCATAGTATGTCACTATTTTACTAGTTTATAAATACTCTTTTTTAAGTGTTAAGTCAATTGATCATAACGACTATTCATTATGTTCACAAGATTATGGAATGTCTTAGCCATCAATAAAAGTATATAAATTTCGGTTATCTTATTTTAAATCTAATCTATCAACTGATCATAAAAATGTTTTAAATTGTGGCCGGAACATCAATAACCTTGATATCATTATTCATCATTTTTTTACACTGAAATATGGAATCAAACATGCATGTCTCAACGAATCAAATCGATGCATTAGGTTTCATTGAGAATCAATATGTTAATGTAAATAAGTTTGATATTTATAAATCAATAAATTAAAAAAATAAATACATTAAAACTTTGATAAAAGACTATATAGCTTAATATTTAAATTTATGCATCACTACAAATTAAAATCTCGGTTCCAAAACCCGACTTGTAGGCATTATGACAAGTCATTACGTGTTAAGTCGAACATTTGATCTGATTTAATAGATATTTTTCTAGGTCGGTTTAATATAAACTAACTTAACATGTAATACACACGAGATACCCAAAATCTTATTTACCATTGACTTAACAAGTACTTTGTTAAATCTCTTAGTAGCTAACCGACCTATGAGGAGATTAATAATTTTTTCCTACAAATAAGAAGATTAATATTCTTTCCTTCAAATAACTAAATTTACTCTTCATAGAATTCAATTTCTTTCTATAACCATTATTCAAAAGATAATATTTTATATAGAGTAATAATGAAAATTAAAATTGCATGACTTAATTATACTGAAAGAAAAATTACATATAAAGTTTGATAATTTGTAACACAAAATTTTCTAGTATACCAAGAATGTAAATGAAAAACAAAAGAACTTTTGTAATGTTGTGTTTCAAATGCTTCACTTTACATAAATATCCTATATTGTTCAAACATTCTCTTCTTTTTGTACTCACTCGATTAGTGGACTATTCACCTAGTTTAAAATTCTCATTACTCTTTGTGAACAACTGCAAAATACCATATATATAGTCATCCGATTATAAATTTTTCTTATTGTATATTTTTAGCAAGTACATTTGATGTCCATCGTGGTGCTATGGTAAAATTGACATGGGACACCCTTGCATTAGACAATTAAGTTTCTATCTACATCTTTAAACCATAACTAATATGGTGAACAAGCGACTAGTAACTTTGGCCTATAACAATTTCGATAGTGACCAGGATTCTATAGATGAGATACATGCCACTATGGATGATTCATGTCACCATAATCAGACGTTGAAGGATAACACTCTTCACCTCTAGTAGCGCCAACAAGAGGCTGACCCCCTGAAGAGGTAGAGGTTCTAGATCCTCAATCTCTCTCTAACAAAATATGGGGAGCGTCTATATCGGAGAATTTCAAGCCGTAATCAATGGCTAAGTTTGATGGGGATATTGACTCCCTAAAGTATGTCGTCTCCATCAACACACAAATGACCGTTATTGGAGTCTCTGATTCCTTGAAATGCAAGTACCTTCAAGAACATGAAGTTAAGGTGGCACATGAGCCTACCATGACTCTCAGTCACCAGCTACGAGAATCTATTAAAGAAGTTGGTCCATCAATTCTCATTGGCAAACACTGAAGAATGTGTAACACCATCCTATTCAACATTTGCCATGACCCTTCAGAATCCTTGATAGAGCACCTCATCTGATTTAATGAGGTGACCATCAAGGTTGTCCACCCCAACCAGAAGATGTTCGTAGAAGCCTTATAGCACATACTGACGGTTATGCATTTTAACGAATTCATCGCTTAGAGGTCTCCTGATTCCGTGGAGGTTGTAATGACGCGCATAGAGTGCTACATAAAAGGAGAGAAGATCAACATAGAGAAAAATTTCCGATATGTTAAAGATTGTACACATGAAAAATCGTGATACCTCGCAGCAGTCACATATATGCAACCATTCATTTCCCGTTAGAGACATGGTGACCTTCATGCATATCGAGAGGCATGCAAAGAACTTCACTTCCTTTAAAACTCACCGTGTGCAGATATGGCGTGAGATCCTCCATATGTATTATACTCTTCTTCCTTTAGCACTTAAGTCAAAAATCATGTGGCCTGAACTCAACAACTAATGTAATTTCTCATATATGACAATTGATCTTTTAATTGTTGCATATTTTTTAGTTGGTTATGCTATTAGTTGATTAGAGTTATTCTCTTTTTTATTAAATAATAAGTTTAAATTTTAGAAAACTTTAACTTGAATGAGAGTTATAGTTTTAAATCTATATTGTTTATTATTTTTGTCTATCTTTCTTTTTTAATAACAAAATGTATTTTTTTATTGAAAGGTAAAATAATAGTAATAATAAAAGGAAAAAAGATAAAGAACATACAATGAGAAGACAATTGACACAAGAGGTATCAAAATCTAAAACAAAGAAAACAAGAAAGAAAAAAAAAAGATAAAGATAAAACTACATGTCCAAAAATAGACAAGCCATAACAAGGTTAATTCCATACAAGAAACCGTACTCTAATAACTACACCATAAAGAAGAATAGATTTAGATCTTAAGCTAACTATACCATCGACATCGGATCAAAGACCACGAAGGAAAGAAAAAAGAATCACAAATATTGTAAAGCATGTCAAAATATCGATTGATTATTGGTCAATCTAAATGATAGGGTTATGAATGCATTCTATTAAGGTGCAAGAGTTCCCTACTAATATGCACAAGAACCATTTATAAGCCAAAATAAGTTTTTTATTCCATTTCTTTCACGTTTGTCCTCTAAATGGCCCATACCATCGCATGTCATATCATAAAAAAACCATCCCTATAAACTTCACCCTACCTCCTAATGAAGGGGAACTCTCAAAGCGAAGACTAGAATCCTTAAGAAGGACTATCTGCCATCCTCATGAGCTAAAATCCTATTTCAAACATTGTTAATTAAGTCACAAGTAACAAATAAGTAAGAAGTAGACTCGGCCAAATTACCACAAATAGAACAAGTGATAAGAACAAAGTTAACAATCACCTTTTTCTTGAATAAATTCTCTCTAGAGAGAAACCTATCAAGGATAAGCTACCAAGATAAAAAATATTACCTTAGGAGGGCCCAACTATCCCAAATGTGTGGAAAAGATGAAATACTAGTGGAGGAGAACTTTTTTGAATAATTAGAAGAAGGCAAAATAGAATGAGAAACAAATAACACTGATAAAATACCATCTCTAGAAAACTTACAAATTCACATATCTCTATCAAAGGAAAAAATATGGCCTCGAAAGACTGAAATTAATTCAACAACAACAAGTTCCTCATGAGAAAATAAGGGCCTCCTCCACCTGAAGTCACAAATGAGGGTCTTATTTACCCACCTACCTACCTCTCCCACACTCCTCATAGGATAATCAGAGATCTTAAAAACTAGGGAACCCATTTTTGATGGGGATACTCCCAACCTAAGGGCCAGTCCAAAAAGACACCCAGAACCGTGATTCAACCTTACTAGTGATATCATCTACAAACCAGTAAAAATAATTCTTCCTGCTTTGAACTACGAAGTGAAACTCCATTCTACCAAGAAGAGGAATTTCGGAAGTCCAAATCTCTAATACCCCTTAAAAAAGAGACAATAGAGATACCATATTTGGCAACAAATATCTCTCTCTAAGGATAAGAAGAACCCGAGATAAGTCTCACCAAGTCACTTTTACTCTTATGATTACAAATAACAACCCCTTTAATTTGAGATATTTTAAAGTCTTCCTTAACACCACCCAACATAAACCTTATTTGGATTAGAGTTATCTTCCTTCAAACCTTTTCAAAAAGTTTCATAAATGAGAAAAAGAAGACAATGATAAAATTAAGCAAAACAATTAATAAAATTACCCGCCCCAAGCTAACATACTCGTGCTTCCAATATATAAGCCTCTTAGATAACAAATTAACAAAGGGATCCCAAGTAGCTTCACGACTAGGAATAACCTCAATAGGATGCCCCAAATATTTAAAAGGAAGGATCTCAAGTTTAAAGTGAAGAAAGTCACTAGTAGAATAAAAAAATAGGGTCCACATTAACCCATAATAGAATACCCTTAGAAAAATTCACCCGAAGGCCTGAAACTAACCCAAAGCCCCTAAAATAGCCTTTATAGTCCAAATGTTCTTAAAAGATGGATATTCTATGATAAGATTATCATCTACACATTGAAGATGAAAGACCACCAAATCGGGCTCCTAACCTAAAGCTAGAGAGAATTCTTAACTCAATGGCCCTAGTGATTAAACCACTTAAACCTTCAACCACAAGTAGGGAGAGGAACTGAGTTAGGATTCTCTTTACTCCATACCTCTTTGAATACTAATATCTTAAGTTGAGAAACCATTAACCAAAATTGTGAGATTCTTAGTAAAAACACATGCTTTATTCCAAAACCTCCACTTAACTTTAAACTCAAATATGGCAAGCATATTCTCTAGAAACTATCAACTCACTAAATCAAATGATTTCTCTAAATTCACTTTAAAAATAGGCAAGACTTGCTAACTTTCTTATATAGATTTATTACTTCATTCACCACCACCATCCCATGCACTAACAATCTACCTTATAGAAAGTCAATTTGATTTAGGGAAACGAGCTTTTCTATTACCTCCCATTGTCTAGAAACCAATACTTTAGCCACCATCTTATGTAAAGGACTAACCAAGGAAATAAGCCTAAAATAAATTATTTAAACATGAGATTTTATATTAGGAATCGAGGTTACAAAGTAAGAAGAAAGTTTACGAGGTAACGTAGCAAACTGATGAAATTGATCAAATATAATCCCAACATTTTCCCTACACAAATTCCAAAACCTTCTAAGGAAAAAGAAAGAAAAACCACCAGAACTAGGACTATTATTACCATCACACAAGGCTACAACACCATCTATTTTTTAAAGTAAAAGAAGTAGTCAGGGCAAGATTATGCTCAACAGAGTGAGATCGAAAGACTACTCAATCCATGTGAGGTCTATCGAAATTTGGCTCCCTTTTTGTGAATAGTAAATTAGGAATCAAATATATAAAAATAAAGGAGGCATAAGAGTTACAAAAGATACAAGAGAAACAAAGAGCACCAGAAGTTCACAAGAAAAACAAAGCCAACAAAAATATAGGCTCAACAAAAAGCCAAAGAGCAAAACAATAAAGTAACTGGAAAATAAAAAACCAAGCAATCCAGTCCAACAAATTGATCTATCATGAAGACTCCGTTGCAACAAATCTCCAGAGATAACAGGTTAGAGGGAGGAATACACAACCACATATGCAAAATAAAAGGGAACCTGGCCACCCAACACACCCTTAGATGCCTAATCATATGAGCAAGTCTCGCTCCCAGTATAATAGAGAAACTCCAAGACCTAGATCATGGGCATGGGCCCACTTCTACGCCAAACAAATGATCAAAGATATCCAGTGATTAATTGTCAATATTTTCCAACAAAAAACTTTATTTCGCATTTTCTAAATTTTCTATACTACAAGATGCTAGATTGAGACCAGGGCTAATGACAACTATGCTCTTAGACACAAACCCTGAAACAACTTAAACGACCTTAAAATTGAATGTGACAAAGGCCCATGCAACACTAACCACCTAAAAACTCTATCCCGAATAACTAAGGCAACATCACATAAGGCAAAAAGATGATCATCCGACTCTAGCTATCCAATGTACACTTCACACCCTAAATTAATAGAACCTCACCTAATTTGACGCTTTAGGAGATTCTCCATAGTTGACTACCTATTCTTAAGTAACTGCTTAGAGAACACTACGACTTGAGAAAACGTCTAACTCTTCCAAGTCCTAGCAAGGCCCCACTACACACTCTCCAATCTAACTTCCTCAATACCAATCAAAGCTAAAAGATTATTGTAAGTAAATCTCACCAAAATCGTGATGTCAAATATCAAATCAAGATCAAAGAATCTTGCCAACCTCGTCTAACCCCACTCGAGTTAGTGATGATAAAATCCTCAAAAAAGTCATCCTTCCACACAAGGAAATCTCATCTTCACCTAAAACTCCAAACCAAGACCTCCCCCTCCCAAGGACCAAATGCTCCCACCACTTGATATTTTTTCTCCAAGATTAAAAATAACCTTGAAAAGAGATACACAATGGGGTTCATCCAACCCAAACATTATATCAAAACCTAGTCTTCTGACTATCTCAACCATCTTAGCACAAGAAGAAGAAAACCAGTTAGTCACCTGATCAGGTAGAGACCCAAGAACGGAAACCCCTCTCCAACAATGAGACAACATCCTCATGTCTCTTTCCTTACCATTCAAAGTGGATATGAAACCCTAAGCCACATGCTCTTTTTGCCTTACACATATCCTTTAACTTTACCCCATCAACTTTCACACCTCCTTTATTGCTCCCATAGAGAAAATGCATTTGGAAAATGACAATCTTTTTCCAAACCGAGACCACATCTTCATGAAAGACAAAAAAAAAAACTGGGATTGAACTCAACGCTGAGTTCTACAAGACCACCCTATCTCTTAAACTCACAAATTTATTTCTCTAAGCAGCTAATCTCTTAGAGACTAGTTTCACAAGAAGATTCTAAATTCCTTCCTTATTCGGGTTATTTATTCACTGGAAGACCTAAATACTCAAAAGGTAGGGTATTCACTCTAAAGTGTAAATACTCTTCATCCATATCCAAAATAACTAACCATATTAACACCAAACAAACAATTATTAGCAAAGTTCACTTTAAGGTCCGTGGCAAGCTCAAAGCTTGAGTGACATAAAAGAAAAAGCTTAATCTTGGAGTCCCACTCTCTCTCACATATATTAATAATGTGTTAGAGAACTAACACACAAAATTATATATAGCAAAACTTATCCTATAGGACACTCAAAATGAGGATTATACATATAAATTAGTCCAAATACAAAGAAAGGTGATTGGTTTATGTCAACAGTACCAGAAGGATGCCACGAATTTAAGCAATCATGACATGGGACCAATACATGTCACATCTATCTATAAACCACTACATGTATAAATATTTAAGCATTCTAATTAAACAGATAGTATTTCAAACAAAAGCAACAATATTATGAACTTGCACAAATATGGTTTGGCACATCATCATAAATAATAAAATAGAAAAATAGTGCAAGTCTTTATCTTCATATATTAATTTGTTGCTTATACGTCTAAGATATTCATTCTCTTGGCGCCAATTCTAGACTAGCTGAAATCCTCACGCCAAGGAAATTTATATAGTTCTCAATGGAGTATGACCATCCACCAAATATGTTACAAAATATCTACTCTAACCCTTAGGTATAGTAGCAATACATGATAATAAATATAGTTTGACTATATCTATATAATATACTACTAGTACTAATACTCAAATGATAATATCCATGCATAAATACTCCTATAAAATTATTTTAGCTGAGATGTAAATTTTTTCCACAGTTTAATACGGACATTATACACGACACTAATACGTTAATATTGATAATAATTTAATTTAAATAAAATGAAAAAATCAAACAAAATCATAAGTATTAATGTCGTGATGCATAACCCTGTCTTTTTTTAGGTGTCGGTGCTTCATAGAGATAGAGAGAGGTTATTAGTTGTGATTCAAATAGTAGATTCATGTTGAAGAACACAATTCACAAGCAAGCAAGCTAGCATTCCTTTTGTCTCCCGCAACATGGTTGAAAAAGCAGTGGCACAGATTAACATGTTTGTGTATCAATACATTCACAATCTAAGATATGATCACATGCACATTTATTTCTAAAATACATGTCAGCATTAATAATATTAAGATTAATACAATAACACAAAAATTAATAATTAATGACATACAGAAAGGATCCAGCATCAATATTTCTCTCATTTTCCTTACTTAATTGATTGATGACAAATGGAATAATTATAATTTAGACTTTAGAGCTTGTAGCAAAGTTAACCAAAATATGAAATATTATCATCACTTGAAATTCTGGTATAGTTGTTGGGATCCCTCTGCTGATAATATATGGAAGAAGAAGAATTGGAATTTGTGGGAGGAAGAGGAGGAGGAGGCGGCGGCGGTGGAGCAGCAATTGAAACAGAAACAGGATTAGAAGGGAGCATTGGAACATGATGAGAAGAAGCTGGTAGCATATTCATATTCATATTCATATTATTCATGTCATTCATGTTGATGTTAGCTGCTTCTCTTAATTTGAATTTAAGTATTTCACCTCTTAATACATTGAGTTCACTTTGTAAAGATTGAACCTGTTGTTGCAATGCAGAAATTGCACCCATGCATCCATAAACTGGATCTCTTAGTCTCACATTTGCTTCATAAACAAGACTATTTGCTGCATCTGCTCTAGAACATTCTGCTACCTCCTATACAAAACATGTACACATCAATGATCATCATCAACTATATAGATTTTCTAATTATGATTATATATACATGTGTGCTTAATTAGTAGTAATTACCATTAGCATCTTGGAGACGTTGCTGGCACCAAAAACTTTGTGAACAGAAGCAAATTTCTGAGGTTCATGGGGAGAGAAATAGGGAGAAAAAGGACATTCTTGAGCACATCTTCTTCTTAAAAGCTTACATGCTGCACAAGGAGTTATAGTATTTAGGGTTCCTGGTGGACCTAACATATGTCTTCTTCCCATCTGAGGAGAAGAATTTGAAACATGTTGATGATGATGATGGTCTCCTTCTCTTTTGATCTTCTTTCCTATCTCATCAAATCTCTCCCTGCCATCAAATTTAGTTTTTATATATAAAGTCATTCACAAACAAGGTTTTAAAAAACCGTCAGACCCGACAAATCAGTATCCGTAGGTGCAACCACCGTTTGTTAAAGAACAAATTGTGATTAATTAATACTGAAAACCGTTGTACCGACCAATATCGTGAAAAGTGAAAACCTTTACGCGACCGCGTCCGGTTTTCAAAACCTTGTTTACAAACAAATTATAATTAAAAAAGAAGATAGGTAAGAGTTAAAAGAGATTTTGTGTGTTACCTTTCTCTGGACATTCAGGCATGCCCTCTATGAGTATGAGGCTGTAGTCACTTATTATGGAGAGAAAAGAGAGTGAGAAAGAGAGAGTTGCTTGATAGAGAGTCACACAAGGGAAGTAGAAGAAGAAGAAAGAAAGAAAAATAGAGGTAGAAAATAAGTGTACTTAAAAGGCAAGGTATATACAAAGGACACAAATGTCCACTAACATTTTATAATGTATAAAAGAAATATTGACAGAGAGAAATACTAGAAAGGAAAGCGTGTGAGAAATTTTAAGAGTGACATGATATGTGAAAAGAAAGACAATTGTTTTTGTTTGTTTTGAACTTTCTGGTTTATCACATGTACGAGGATTTCATATTATTGACTACTATTATGAAATTAGCTTAATATATAGCTATAGTAACTTTATATGAACAAAAAGTATATAGTTCATGCAGAATATATATATATATATATATATATATATATATATATATCATTGTTTGTATAAAAGCCAGCTCGATGAATGGTTACTCACGTGTGAGTTCTTAAATGTGTTTGACTTTAGCCATGCATGTGGTTCTTGCTTCTCATCGATGTAGCTATAGAGGACAGGTCTACCGTTTTTGCAGTCTCTATACTTATAAATTTATTATTATTACCAATAAATTGAGTATGTTTGTGTTATTATTGTTTATTCTTATTAATTTCTTTAAGTTGATAATTTTGGAATTGCTTAGAAACTTTATAGAGGTATGGTGATTTAGGACATTTTACCAAAGTTATGATCATGTGTAAAAAATCATTTTCACAATTAAGAATCTAACACATGATTGCAACAACTCTCTAAATTTCACTCCTTATTAATAGATGATGAGTAAGACATATAACTGTCTTGTTCACACAAATATTCCACCTTGAACTACACCTTAACTTAAACCAAAGAAACCAAAAACAACCTTTCAAATTTCAATCTCACATCATATATCATGATGATGATGTAAAGTCTAGAATCATTCATTCTATATGTTGAGATCCACGTGGAAGTAATTGAAATTGTACTTTAGCAATGAAAAGAACCTAAACTAGATTATGCAGAGATTAGTACATTTGAAATTAAGTTGCCACTGATGATTGTCATTATATACATATAATAATCTTAAGTAATCAGTTTTGTTGGAACTAGAGACATTAGAATTTTGAAAAGTGTTGTATCAAGGTGGGTGGTGAAAGAGAGGGGAATAGAAGAGTGTATTGTATATTAATTATTAATAATGAATGAAGTATGGCTATGCATATTTATATTTATATAAATAAAAGAGAATGCTTAGAGTGTAAGGGAGTGGCACCATCCATTCTTGTTTGACCCGTAATTTGAGCCATACAAATCGCTGCCAACCCAACTTCACAATACTTAAAAACTCCATCTAATATTAATTATACATCTATATATACGAGGGCACCAAAACCCAGAAAGAATCCACCACTTCCATTTCTACTACATTATAAGGTTTGTTGTGCAGCATTGGCTGGTTAGGGAAATCAGGCTCTTCTACTACAAAATAAAATAGGAAAAAAAAATATTTTTTAATATCTCTGTAACACCGACACTTCTTACAAAGGCGTTTCATATGTCTGACACATATTTCATATATCTGACACATTTCATCTTAGAATTAAGATTTGGTCTATTGTATCTTGCAAATAAAAAAAGTTATATGTCTTTTCATTGTGATTTCTCATAAATACTGAACTTACAAGTTGTCAGGTTGAATTTCAATTCACTAAATTAGCTAAACTATCATTTTTACATTTACAACTAATTATGTTAATTATGAGAATAATATCAACAAAATTATTTCTATTATTGCCAATAATTTTGTTGACATCCCCCTCAAATTAATGATGGTAATCTATAAGCAACAATTTGCCAAAAAGAAAATTTTGTTGCTGACGTGTCAACGTTTTAGTGAAAATGTGAACTATTTGAACAAATGTTGAGACATGTGATAAATTGATGACTCTTCTATCATAGGTTTTTCGAATAGAGTGACAATCAACTTTGATACATTTCGTCTGTTCATGGTAAACTTGATTTGTTGCAATTTGAATGACAATGGTATTTTTAGCATGTAGTGGAGTTGGTTGTTGTCAAGAGAATTCAAGCTCAGTAAGAAGACCAGGCAACCATATTATTTTAGAACAAGCATTGCGCAATATTCTGCTTCAGTGGATGAATTTGAGACAAAATCTTGTTTCTTACATTTCCATGAAATATGAGCACTTCCTAGGAAGATACACCAGCCAGTAGTAGATTTTCTTGTGTCTGGACATCCATCCCAATCGTCATCCTTATATGCTTGGAGTTTGATTGACGAATAAACACAAAAAATAAGCCCCACTCTAGAGTGCCAAAGAGGTATTTAATGATTCGTTGCACCACTGAAAGATGGAAATATCATGGAGGTTGCATGAACTTACTAATTGTGTGTACCACCAAAAGAAATATATGGGCGAGTGATAGTGGCGAGTGATAGTGACATAGATAAGACTTCCTACCAGCTTGTGATATTCAGTGGGATTGTCAATGAGGTCACCTCCATCTCTTCTATATTTAATATTAACTTTCATGGGAGTGTCTACATGGGTTGCATTTCTGAGTACAACTAGCTGTACCAAGTCTTGAATATATTTTTGTTGATTTAGAAAAATACCTCCATGATGATAATACACCTCTAAACCCAAGAAATAAGTGAGATGAACTAACTCTTTCATTTGAAAATTTGAATGCAGCAAGTGTTTAATTCTAGAAATAACATCTTGATCAGAAGCTGTGACGACAATGTCATCCACATAAATAAGAAGTAGCACAATGCCTTTAGGAGTCCTTTGTAGAAAAAGAGATGGATCATATTGACTTTGATTGAATTCAAAACCAAGTAGTGTCGATCGAAACTTTTCAAACCAAACTCTCAGTGTCTGTTTCAATCCATATAAAGATCGTTTTAGTTTGCAAATAGTATTAGGTGAAGGTGTATGAATACCATTAGGAAGTTTGATGTAAACTTTATCATGAAGATCACCGTGGAGGAATGCATTTTTAACATCCATTCGATGTAGTGTCCAAGCTTGTGACACAACAATAACAAGAATAGTGCATAAAATTGTCATCTTGGCAACCGGAGTAAACATCTCATCACAGTCAAGTCTATATTCTTGGTTATTTTCAAGCACAACTAAACGAGACTTGTATCGATCTATGGATCCATCCGTGCACAACTTTATGGAGAACAAAAACTTGTTGCCTAAAGGTTTAACAGATGAGGGACATGACACTATATCCCAAGTTTGATTTTCTTCCAGGCAAGAAGTTCTGTTTCAATAGCTTTTTTCCAAGAATCATTCTCCATGGCCTATTTATAAGATGAAGGAATATGAATAGAATATAATGATGTTGTCATGCAATTGATATACCTTTTTAGGGGGGTTTCTATCACGCGAGCTGCGTCGTAGAGGAGCTGGTTGTAGTTCTTCTTCTACTGGACCAACAACCAAGGAATTATCTTGAGGGGGCCCATTCGTTGGTTGATTTTGAGTGGCAGTACTATGTCTTTTGTAGGTCAAGAAAGGTTTAGAAGATTGTTGACCTGAATGAGAGTTAGAAAACAATGCCAAAACAGAAACCGGAGAAGAGACAAAGTCATGATGTGATGCAAACAAAAATATTTTCTAGAAACATTCCATTTCTAGATACACGGATCCTATGAAGGTTAGGATCATAACATAAAAAGCCCTTTTAATGAGGAGAATATCCGAGAAAAGCACACTTAACATCTTGTGCAGTGAGCAATTGGTGCGTTCTTGTGGAGTAAGATGAACATAACACAGACAACCGAAGATACGAATAGTGGAGTAATTTGGTGGGTGACCATATAACCGAATGAAATGGGATTCATTACATATTGACGGAGATGGCATTATGTTTATAAAATGGACAATGATGGAAAGAGATTCACACTAAAATCGTGAAGGCATGTGAGACTCTAACAAAAGGGTGCGGATAATATCAAGCAAATGACGATTTTTTCTTTCCGCTATTCCACTTTGTTGTGGACTTAAGGGGCGTGACCTTTCAGATATAATTCCATTGGATTGCAAATTTTCCTAAAATGAGTGTGACACGTATTCTCCTCCATTGTTAGAGCGAAATATTTTTACTTTTGATGGAAATTGGGTCTGAACATAAGCATGAAAAAATTTGAAAGTGGAAAAGACTTCATCTTTCGATCGCAAAAACTAGACCCGTGTGAAACAACTATAATGATCAATAAAAGTTACAAAATTTTTGTAATTGTGGATGATATCAAAAAGTTGAGTTACATTAGGCTGATGTGTTGGAAAAGGAAAAATTTTACTTTTACCAAGCTTACAAGAAATACAATCAAAATGAACATTATTAAGAGATGAAATGTGTTTATTTCAAAGAAAACTAGATTTTAGCAAGTCATGAAATACATTTGTGTTTGGATGTCCAAGATGTTTATGCTACACTTGGTAATCAACAATAGTAGAATTACACGAAACTAAAGGAAGAGTAAGACTTGGAGGCAATGATAATTGAATTGGGAAAATACGTCCAACTTTAGGCCCATTCACGTTTATCTTCTCTTATTGTTGGTCCTGCACAAGACAACCAGGCTGTGAGAATTGTACTTAACAATCATTCTCGACTAATTGACTAACTGAAATGAGATTACTAGTGAGACCAGGAGAGACAAAAACATTTTTTAGAGATGACAGCATGTGCAGTCCCAGTTTCTCAAGCTTGTCCATGTCAAGTCATCACAACAATTGGCTGATCCTCTCACCAAAGCTTTGTCAAGACCCTTGTATGAGTTTCTAACTTCCAAGTGGGGAATGCTAGATATATACCTTCCCACTTGAGGGGGAGTATTAAGGGTAGTCTAGTCATTTTACTGATAGAGATAAGGTTCACTTTTAAAATGATATATATGGCCACAAAGTGTAATTCAGTTTTTCACCTTTTGATTAAAACAAAACTAACAGAATTCAGTTAGGATTTTGTTAGATTGTACCTTCTTCTTCTTCATTCTTGAATGCTTCCATGGATCGAAGTATGATCATCTTGATCATTGAGCTATATTTGATATAATAAAAAGGTAGAGAGTTCACTTGAGGTCCATCATGATACAATCCTGTCGAACCTTAGTCCTTAGGGGACTTCTCACACATATTTAACAGTAGAACGATTAAAGAAATTACATACATGATAATAGAAAATAAAAATTTAATGGGAACCCGAATTAAAAGAAAAGAATGTCTGAATAAGAAAAATCTCCAATGAAATGCTTTAGTATAATCTTGACAAAAAAAATGTTGCAAAGAAAATAAACTTAGTAAATAAAGCTAGGGCATGTGAATCCTTTTTTCTCCCTATTTCCAACTATATATATATATATATATATATATATATATAGGTTAATCCATCATTACATCAATTAAATTTTGGGCCTCTTATTGTTAGGGACTTTTTATTTAAAAGAAACAAGAGGAACTAAAGAGATAAGAGATATGAAACAAGAGAAATGAAGAATTTGTAACTGTCAGGGATGCTACAGTCCATAGCATGCACTAAGACCACCTGTAGGAGACCTCTAGAAATTTGTATGAGAAGCTTCCTGTAGATATTACGGCCCGTAGCTTGTGCTAAAACCACCCATAGTAGGCCCCTAAATTTTGTATGGTGACAAACCATGTCCTTCAATCTTTTTCACTTTTTGCTCCTCTCAACTTCTCTTTTGTCTAAGACATTATTTCTAGCATGAAAACAGAGAAAACAAACAACCCCGTAAAACTATTGATAAAAAAGTATTTAAATGGATAAACTTACACTACTACAAAAAACACATTTTACTTCAGATACAAAGAGAATTTTACCGCAGTTATAAAAACGAGGCAACAAATAACATTATCAAAACTCTCTACTTTACTCCTTTACTTCTTATAAACCGAGGGGATAGTTTAATGGTCAAAACTAGAGTCACATACCTCTTGTTTTCTATCAAAAACATATAAGAAAATGTTTACAAAAATAGAAATTATATTGGTTACACAGAATATTAAATTATATTGTTTACACAAAATAATTTGATTACACATAATATTCTATTCAAAGGTTCTTATGTTACATTTTTTGTTTCAGTCTACAAGTACAAATTTTTGAAAAATTCGATTCATCATTATCACTTTGAATAAATCTAAATTTTGTTGCATATCCATTGCTTTTCAAGTTCAATGATTTTGCATGGATCCAATTTCCGATATAACATAAAAATTTAGATACATAACATAAAATTTCTGTAAAATATAAGATATTATGTAAGAACACCAACCTTGTAAGATATAATGTCCAAGATATATAGTGGTGGTGTATGCGTTCTTATTGGATGTGGAGAGTTTCTCGTGGATTCATTGTTGAAAATATCTTGGGCGTTGCTATTTTATCAACTTAGGGCATAGATTCATTGTTGGTTAACTGAGTAACTATATTCTCATATCATTTATAAAACTGAGGAAAAATGTGATTTCTTGTTTTAATTAAAAAATAAAATAAAATAGAGACTTTTCCCTCGGTTTTATAAAAGAACCGAAGTAATATATTACTTGCAAAAAATGGTGAATGGTAAAAATTTGAAAGTAACATGAATTATTTTCTTTTTCAATTATTTTACCACTTGCAAAAAATGGTGAATGGTAAAAATTTGAAAGTAACATGAATTATTTTCTTTTTCAATTATTTTACCATTCACCACTTCCTTTGTGTGTTGCAATATTCAAACAAATGACTTATTGTGAAACAACAACATTGCTTGCAATTTACAATATGTTTAGGAAAAATTTCTCAATGTTGTAAATAAATGAAATTAATAAATTATGGATTTGTTTTTATTGACACTATAGTGAGGTTATCCCAAAATATAGCAATGACCTTGCAAGAGGAAACAAATACAACAACAATAACACCATGATGTGAGATATAATTACAAGAGAAAAAAAATATTTGTTCAAGGTTGGTATTAGAAGATCAACATACGACACAAAACTTTGAAGATTTCTTCAACCTTGCAATTCATCCTAAAGATTGATGTTCACGAGTTTGGAGCGGCTATAAACGAGTTAGGTTTAGAGTAAAACTTAATTAACGAGTATTTTAATAGTAAAATCTAATTATCTAAACCCTCGATTATTAAAAAAAACAAAAGAATAGATAACTTATTTTACAAATAAAAAAAATAAAAAGAAGAAAGACACAAGTTTTAAAGAAATAAAATCTCAAGGCTTAAATAATCTTTTAGTCCATATAAATTAGCGAATCTTTGATTTTAATCCCAATTTTTTTTTGTCCAAGTCCCTATAAGTCACTTTCTTGTTGGCATTGGTCCATGACGTGACCGATTTTTTATTTATTTGATTAAGTTCTATGCAGACTAATTTACTATTATTATTATTATTATTATTATTATTATTATTATTATTTAATTATTAGAGTGTTAAATGATAAAATTTTCAAAAACAGGGCTGAAGGGGTTTCAAACTTTGGACATCTTACTCATAACATGTATGCTTCTTCACTAAGTTACTTGTATTCTTTGTTTTATATATATATATATATATATATATATATATATATATATATATATATATATATATATATATATATATATATATATATATATATATATATATATATATATATATATATATATATATATATATATATATATATATATATATATATATATATATATATATATATATATATAATGGATAAATGTTTAATTCTTTCTCTCTTCAATACCATTGCATTCTTCTTCTTTTCATCGGTGTATAAAACCTAATTTGAGTTGCTGAAGCTAAATGATGAGATCAATAAGAGGAAAATATTGAATCTGTTGTTAAACTGTTAAACTCAATAAAAGAATATTTTTGGATATGTTTTTAAGGTTGGGTCTATTTGATAATTGGATTTGTTGTTATAAGTAATAAGAGAAAGTTTTTCACCATGATCAAGTGTTATAATGTCCTCCATTTGTAATGCTTCTTCTTCCTCTGCACCTTATGTATCGGTTTCTTTAATGAAGGATGGAAATGAAAAAATTATGGGCTTATATAGTATTATCGTCATTGTAACTTTAACACATATGTCAAGACTAATGTCCCTACACCATACATAATGCAAAGAAATATGTTATAACAACATTTGCTGACATAAACTTTTACCAAAATAGAAACTATGCAGGAATAAATTGCAAAATGTAAAAGAATACAATCAATTGTTAGCCCAGATCGGTGCAACATCACATACTCTGAAGGCTACCAATCCAGGAAGGAAATCCACTATAATAGTATTAGTTCAAAGCCAAAATAATCTCTGTTTACAATTTATCACCAAATCACTACTCTATGCAATGTCTACCTAGGAACCTCCTAGATATGAGAACCCTCTCTTACTTCCCACTAATCACCTTAATGAATACAATCACAAACCAGTGACTAGATCAAAAGAACCAAATAGAAGATTACACTTCAAGCATAATACTCAACTCTTTTCTTAAAAGCTCATGAGTGAGAACAATAATTATTTATGCTTAAAAGTATTTAATTAAGAATAATAAGTCTACCTCAATGTATCAGAAGATACACAAGTGACATACAAAGAAAAACACAAAAACTCTAAAAGACTCTAAAAATCCAAAACTCTTATACACCCATGATTTCTTGTTGTGAAGGCTTGCTATTATAGGTTTTGCAAGTACTTATTTATAGACTATTACGAAATCGGATTTGACTCTTAAATCAAATCCAATATTCTAATTTTAAATCAGTTGCAAGACCTTCACCACAAAAATAGGAACAATCTTCAAAGTTTCCAAAAAGTCTCCAAGATTCCTTTTATGAAACCTAATCAAAACTCCACAGTTCCTAAAACATCCTTGATTAAATGCGCCTGCATGAGACCTAAAATAATCCAGAATATCATATTTTTCAATCAAATCTTAAAGGAAAAATAATAGCAACATGTGTTGTACAGTAGGACAATATGTCAAGACATTTGGCTCAACATCTGTCTGATATACATGACAGCAGAATCTATCATGACAATTGGTTAAGATGTTGTAACGTTTTGCTCAACATCAAATAAGAACCATCAGAAAACTCTTTATTACTAACTTTATTTCTTGCAGATACAATGATATTAAAAGAGTTATGCTTAGTGCTTCTTCTTTTCATTCAAGGAGTAGAGTTTCCCTTTGGTGGAGGGGTCTTTGTTCGGTTGGTCGTGAGGTTTCAGGTATGTCGACAAGTTGGTTTAACTCGTCAATTTCATGCAAGCTTGGTTCAGGTCATTTTTTTTTGGATTTTTGGCTTGATTGTTGATTGCGAACAACTCCGCTTGGCACCCTTTTTTCGGATTTATTTATTTTTTCAAATGCGAGTCATTCGAAGGTTACGGATGTGGGTTTTTGGAACGAGGAGAGATGGAATTGGGCTGTGGATATATAGTTTGATTTGGAGGACCAGGCAGTCGCGCATCAGTTGAGTCTTTTGTTGCTTCTTCTTCTACCGGTATGGCCCAACCACATTGTTCCGGACTGTTTTGTTTGGTGGAGGGATGTTGTCGGATTTTTGGTAAGTAATGCTTATGATGCTATTCTCTTGAGTGATTTCCCGAGTTCGGCTCTGTATCACTAAAAATGAGACATTTGGTTAAATTATTTTACATCAGGTTTCAAAATATATGATGTGAAAAAAATTTGTCAAAGATTTTTAAATTAGATTTCATAACAATTTGAAGTAAAAAAATATTTGATATATTCATCAAAGATTTAATTCCACTAAAAGCGGTGGCAATTTTGTAAATAAAACGAAATTTCGTTTTAAAGGATTTAACATCGGGCCTTCCTTTGCACCGATGTAAAAAGTCATCTAATAAAGTAATGACACGGTGACAGCTTCATACATAAGAAGTTTTGTTATAAAGAATTTTACATCGGGCTTAGCTTTGAACCCGATGTAAAATATGGGTCTTTACATCAGACCTAGTTCCGGGCCAATGTAAATTGTCAATTTTTACTAAAACCCTAGTCCTACCTTATCAAACCCAAATATCATTTTCCATTGTGTATTCAGCCGCTGCTTCTCATCTTCAACTCTTTCCCGTTCACTTTCGATCTTTGCTTATCATTTTCGACCTTTGCCATTCAACCGTTTCATGTTTCCGCCGTACCACTGCTTCACAACCAAGACTCCATGACTGGTAACATTTCACGGTTCCCGCGACTAGCAGTAAAGTGCGACAACGACAAAGATTAAAGCCTGTAACAGATTCTCCGATGTCGGAACCTCGTCACTCTCGAGGAAGGAATTGTAATACGACGGCTTCTTGATTTTGTTTCTTGTTGTTCTTGTTGTCTTCTTCATTTTTGTTACATTTCTGGCCGCTAAAATTTCTCGGTGGCCGATGCGCTAACATCAACGACTCAACACTTCGAAGCAACAACCACTGTAATTTGGAAACATTTTGGATTGAGACCTTGCTTTTTGACTTGGTACAAATTTGTTTTGGTTGCGTTTTTTATTTCAATATCGTTTGTGACTTGGTACAAATCTATTTTTATTATAGATCAGATTTTTTAGAATCCCAAATCTAACCCAACAGTGAAGAAAGGCAAACGACGGGACGAAGAACCAACGACGACTTTGTTGTCTTCAGGTTTGTTCCTTTTCTTGTTATAAGAACATATATTGTTCTTTAGAGTGTTTATCATTCTTATTTTTTTGAATGATAATATGCAATATTCAATCTCTAATGTTCATATTCTTTCTCTAAAATATTCACTCTTAGTTTCAAATTTGGATTTTACTTACATGCTCAGCCCCAAATTTTCTTGTTCTCACTTTCAGAGTTGCTTATTTTTGTATAATCGTCTCCTAAGCATAAGATATTTTACTTACCTTTAACTTACCAAATCTGTGTACTTTGGACTGAAAAATGGATTGTCACTTTGTACATGCACGTTAATTTATTTGATAGAATAATATATGATGTTTCCATATGTTTTACGATGAAACTCTTGCACATATTTCCATATACTTGAATTGAATTGAAATTGTATTATTGATTTGGCTAATGTTTTGACGAATGAATAATTTAAATTTATAATTATGGAAATACATTTTGGTTGCTTTGCAGCAAATTTTGTATTTTAAGAATGGTTACTCTTTCTTTTTTCGTTTTTCTAGTGTAATTATTTCTTATACTTATGTTTGGAAGATTTGTTTGGAAAACAAATACCTCAATAAAGGTGTTGTTGCATTTAGGTTACTCTTAAATGTTAACATGATTTTAATTAACGCTAAAGGTATATTAAATTTTATTTTCCCTTGAGAATTAGTGTGTTCTATGGTGAAATTAAGTTTATGTATAATGAGTAACTATTAACTAAGATCCCATAAATTGATTAATTGATTAATTGTAGGACGCATCAGCGGACAGAACAAGCAGCGATGCCTATGAGTGGCGCAATTGAGTAGAAGGTATATTCACGGTTAGTTCCTGCTATGTGCTTCTAAACGATAATTTTCTGATATTCTTTTGTGTGGTAATATTGTGGAAGCAATTAGTCACTTTTGAGAGATCAAAGTTCCTTTGTATATATCTATTTTTGGATGGAGATATATCCTCAACAGAGTTCCTACCAAAGACCAGTTGTTTAGAATGGGAGTTTTAACACAAAAGTTGCGTTTTTGCGGTAAGGAGGATGAATCTATTATTTATTATTAGCAAATGTGATTTTGGTCTTGTATACTAAAGCTACAAACTCATCTTCTTGTGGATTGCATGTTGATAATTCAAGTGTGTGTGAAGGGACTTATAAAAGGTTGGTTATTTTTGTATGTTTTATACTGAAAGTGCGAAAAACACAAGAAATAGGGGTTTTGAATTGGGTTTTATACTTTAAAAACTTTTCTTCTATAAACAATCCCTTTTGAAAATGTTTTGCTTTTGATGAAGATTGAAAGACTAAGAAAGCAATAAATAACACAGTATATCGAGTTTCCTTGTGAATTAGCAGTCATTTCTTCAAGTCTTCAAGCCCTTATATAGTGCCATGCATGTGATGTAACCGTTGGAGGGTACATTTGGAAATATGAAACTTATGGCGGCTTGGAAGAATGTGGGGGACAAGATCGTATGGAATGTTCGTCCTTCATGGTATTGGAATGAAACGTATGTTTGTACCATGTACTATTGTATCACGTTAATGTTATCTTCTAACCTTTTGTACTTCAGAGGCTTATGCGAGCATGAGTAAGATGAGAGAATGTAACATCTTGGTTAATCAAAACTTCAAGTCTTCAGAATCTTCAGATCTTCCTCTTCAGCACTTGGTTTGGAAGAACCTTGTATCGTAACATAAGGTTGAAAGAACTTCAAGTCTCCAAAACCACGTCTTTAGAGTCTTCAACACTTGGTCTTGTAACCTTGCATCATAACATAAGTTCAGAAGAACTTCAAGTCTTTAGAATCTTCAGATCCACGTCTTCATAGTCTTCAAGCACTTGGTCTTTAGAACCCTTGTCTTCTGAAACTTGAGTCTTCAACATCTTGACATAAGTAGCACTTCTGTCTTTAGATCTTCTGACTGGTTTCTTAAGACGGTTGTATCAGAGTAACTTAGCTTCAAAGCCTTCTGAATCTTTCCTCGCTATTGTTCATTAGAACTTTTGTAGCTTAGAAGCGAAGCATTTTCTCTTCTAATGTTTTGGCCACGCCATTCATTAGAAGCATAACCTATTTTTTTATTCTTAAAAATATAACTAACATTAGAGTAACAAAATTGTTCACTCAAACATACTATTTTTTATCATCAAACCTCAGAGACATAATTGCAGAACCAAATCTTGTTCTAACATTCATTGGTTTTGTTGTTGTAGTAGCCCACTGTGTAAATTTCCTTATAATTTTGTACACTTGTATCCTAGATTAGTACTTTTGTAAATCAATTGTTTATTTTGAAGAACATATATGTGCATCCTAGCTATTTGGTGCAATGAAATTACATGGTTAGAAAAATATGAAAATAGCGACCTAAATGTGGTCTATGTAATGTTGGAAAACTATGAAAATTAATGACCTAGATATGGTATGTGTGATGTTGGAAAAATATGAAAAATTAGGCGCAAAAAAAATTGCACGAAATCCGCTAAAAAATAGTCAAAATTTTTTAAGGAAAAAAAATAAATATTTTACATCGGGCCATAAAGGCAACCGATGTTAAAACACATATTTTACATTGAGCCCTTAAGGCAACCGATGTGAAAACCCATATTTTACATCGGGCCTTTAAGTAGGGGTGGGAATAGGCTGAGCTGAGCTGAGATTTGCCAAGCCCGAGCCTGAACTGCTAAAAAATTTAAAGTCTAAGCCTGGCCTGTGGCCTATCATAGGCTTATTTTTTCAGCCTGAGTCTGTCCTTTTCGAAGGCCTGGTTAGCCTATTAGTCTCCTTAAATAGCCTATATCATTTGAACATATGTAAATAAGCAATTCAACTAATGCTTAAATATAGTAGATAATCAAAAGTACAATGAGACTGATAATTTCTTTATATTAAATTATTTGAGCTTAAATAGTAATATAAGTTTTGTGAGATTATTTGTTTGTGAGAACTTATGAAAACAACTTATGACACTATTTCTAAAGTTTTTTTAACTTATTTCCTCAAGTTCTTAAAGATAACTACTTTTATATTTTAATATAAAATATCAAATACAACATAAAAAATAATAAATTAATTCATATTCATCATAATAGGCCGGTCTAATAGGCTTTAAAGACTTTTTGTAGGGCCTGCAGCCTAGACTATTTAACTAAATAGGCTTATAAAAAAGCCTAGGCCTTTTATTACTTAAAAAACATGGCCTGGTCTTTGTAGGTTAGGCCGTAGGCCCCTGTTAGTCGGCCTGACATATTCTGACCTCTAACTGTAAGGTCATCGATGTTAAATATTGCATTTATTTTTTTATAAAAAAGTTGTATTTCTTTTTCACACCAGACTTAACAGGTAATCGATGTGGTAGATGTGCTTTTGACATCAAATAGTTGCCCGATGTAAAATGTCTTTGATTTACTACATCGCTTGAATTTACAATGACCCAGGCCCGATGTAAAATGTGCTTGTCATCCGATATAAAATGTGCTTTTCACCCGATGTAAAATGTCTTTCCCGCACTAGTGTTTGATGACTTTCTTTCTTTGCATTCTCACATTTATGGAAGTCTAAGGTGCATAGTATAATTCATCTTTTTGGTTGGAGATTGATTTGGAATAGGCTTTTGACGAAAGTGGACTTCTCAAAAAGCGCAGTGTTTTTAGTCGGATCCAACCTGTTGGCTTGTTCTTTGTGTTTAGGAATTGAGGAAGATTTGGACCACTTTTTCTTTGCTTGTGCTATTTCAAAGTTGTGGTGGAGCAATTTATTACTTTGACTTCTGTTGCTTGATACTTCTTTGGCCGGTTCGATTTCAGAACATCTTTTATGGTTGGATGATTCTTATAAGTCGATTTTCGTGCTAGATTTGGGTTGGTTTTTTGATTTGATTTTTTGTTGAGTAATTTAGAAACATAGGAACGATATTCTTTTGGATGAGTTTATCTTGTGAGAATCGTTTATTGTTTTTTTAAGAATGATTGTATGGTATTGTTGATGAATTCGGGTGTCAATTTGAGACTTTTCTTTAGTTAAGTTGGTTTGATATTTGGTGGTTGTTTAGGTGGGGTTTTGTTTCCATCCTTTTCTTTTATTGTTATGGGTTTAACACCCTAATGCTTCTAATTTATTCGCCTTTGCTTATAAAAAAATGTATGCTCTTGGGCATGGACTCCTTATCTTATGAATTTGTGAGTGTGAGATTAAAACTCATTTAACTTTGTTTTCTAATGGAGTATCGAATGAGGGTAGACCGTTAGTACGTTAATTGTGAGTTAAAAGTCTCATGTTGGATAAAAAGAAGTACATGTTGAACAAATATGTAGTGTACAATTCACTTGTGTAATTCTTCTAAGTCCAATTAAATAGTCTCGTATTTTAAGCTTCTCTTGTTGGCCAACACCAATATTTGGTAGTTAAATAAATACTATAGTTTTAGATTCATATAATGTTTCAGTCTAACAAAATAATAGTTTCAGATTTATAGGAGGTAGGTAGTTCTTCTCAATTTATAAAAGTATTGATAAAACTACTTCATACTAATCACCAACAAAATTTTCACTCCGACAAGTTAAAATTACAATTTTTTTAACAAGAAACACAATGATATAATATATTTTTAATAAGACACATACACAATTAAACATAACTAACAAGCAAACAAAAAAGCAAGTACCCTTATTAAAAACTGAAACCACAAACAAACTTGTTGATCATCAAACTAACTCCCTTCTTACAAATATTAGTTGGTTTTTCTACAATTCTTCCTAACCTCTCCATTTGATCCAGTGAGAGGTTTAATATCTCCCATCCTGATCATAGCAGCAACAAAATCAGATGAAAAAGAGCTTGGATTAGTACTATAGCCACTCACTATAGAGTTGGTTGATCCACCATTAAAAAGTTGTTGGTCTGAATGAAGAAGACCTTTGTTCTGAACAAGATTCTTGAAGTAGTTGTTGTCAAAAGAAGTTGGGGTCTGAAGATCAAGAGGAGCCAAATTGTTATCTCCTGACCCACCTGATGTACTTGGACAATTTGATTGTCTTGTACTTGCAAATGAAGCATCTATGTTGGTTTCGTTGTAGATTCTTGCCCTAAAGTTTGTGCACCTTGCTTGTCCAATTGTATGAGCACCTAGTCAAATAATTAAGATCCAAAATCAAATATTTGAAAATTTGACTTTCTTTCACATTTGAGAAGTTATATATTTTCAAGTAAAAGTTACATATTTTTCTTCCAAATTAATATGATTACTCTGACACAGATTCAGATTGAGACACGTCTTTTTTCAAAAGTGTTGGTACTATACAATACCTGACAATGTGACTAAGTCCTTCGTGGAAAGACCAACTGCACTAAACATTGAGGTGAGTGTGCTGAGGTTGGAAGTTGGTGCAGGGATAGCTGTATTAGCAGCAGATTGACTAGCCGTCTTAGCGTCTCTTCTTCCGAGTTTTACATTCCAGGATGGGCCTCCAAGCTGCCATGTAAAATAAAATATCACAATAATCAAAATATTGATTAATTTTCACTTAATATACCTTTGCATGTTTAGAGGGCTAACTATGTTTTGGCTGCTATGACCATACTTACAATTGTAACAGAGTCTGCGGCAGCAATAGCAAGAATATCAGCGCAAGATACAACTCCGGGACATACGTTCTCTACGGCTGTCTTTATATTATCAATAACTTCAAATCCGCGAGCAGAGTTTCTGTTTGGGAATGCATTTTTCTCCCCAGTGAAGTTTGATGTATCATCAAGTAGAATTGACCCATCACATCCCTGTAATTGCAAATAATAGATTTATAATTCACTCATCAAGTTCACAAGGTTTCAAAGCATTGATAAAGTTTTACTAAGGCATAATATATATAATTTGTGAGTCATGAGAAGGCTTACATTGACAAAGCAATCGTGGAAGAATAACCGAAGAATGGAAGCACCGATTCGAGCCTCTTTTGATATGGCAGATTGCATGGTAGATTGTACTGTGGAAGAGAGTTTGGGACAAGAACTTGAGTAAAAGCTTGTAGAAAGTTGTGCATTGGTACTCCCTATTATTATGAGAACAAAGAGAGACATACTCGTGATCATGGTGAATCTAGAAAATTTTAAAGAAGCCATTAGCTAAATTCTCTACTAACAAAGAAGTTTCACTTAGATAGGTAGCTCTAGTGTTTATGTTTGTCTTAGAGAAGATGGGTGTGGTTTATCAAATTCTAGTTAGTTCTATATTTATAGTGATTATTGGCAGTGTGCCAAGGGTTTTCTATGTCAAATATGTAACACGTAGAATAGTTATATCTAATTTATGCATGGTTGAAATAAAATTGGCGACGATCTTTCACACAAAAAAAAGTGTTGGAAAATTTCAAAAGAGTGTTTTAATTAATGTATGATAATGACGGATTTGAAAAATGAGTATTCTAGGTGTGATATGATTGGATCGATTCAAAGATACGAAAGTGCAAATGAAAGTAGAGTCTAATTTTCTACGAGCCTAACTACTATGTTCCTTTTGCTTTGCTTTGTCAAAGTGTTCACAATGGGTAAAGCATACTATTCCTTCGAGATGGTCGGTCCATATGTTACAAGTTGCAAAAAGGCAAAATTTGACTATGTAGATCAATGATTACAAGAACAAAAACTCTTAGTCACGCGTAGTTGACTTCAGTTTAACAGAATAGTAAAAATGGATTAATTAGAATATTTAATGTTTAGTTAAACCAGTTTAGTTAATAGTCAGCTGTGGCAAGTTTATAAAAATCAAAATAATTGTAGTAAAATTAAAGTAAATTCTTTGATATTTTGAAGTTACACTGGTCAGTGATATCCAACTAAATTTTAATGTACCATAGTTCACTGAAGATTATATTTGTAATTTCACTCGATTTATCATTCTAATAAGATAAAATAGGAAGTTTGAATTCATTCATTTTGTTTATTTTATTTACCATCCATTCATTATAAAAGATAAACACAATTGATAAAATAAAGAAACTCATAATAGAGTTCATATATAAAAATACGTCTCACTTTTTTTTTAATACTTAAATACATTTCTTACATAAATAAACATAAATAAAACATTTTTGGAATCTTCAAACTAATTTACATTGTGGCGTGAATACAACTAGCAAGCATATCATACAATTACCCTGTCTAAGACAAGCATGCAAGAAACTGCTCCTCTTGTCTGATTTCACTAATATTAAAAGCCTCATATCAGTAATGTAATAGTATTAATGCCAAAATTAATTACAAACACTTACTTTTATAAAAAAGTGATACTGCAACTTAATTAGAATATTTTACTAAATATTTAATTTAATTAGTTTAGTCTAATATATTATATATGAATATTCGTTTTTATTTTGTTCTTGAGTTAAATCCTCCTAAATATCTCATATTTTACTTTTTATCTTTCAAAATATACACTTTAAAGAATAATCTTTTTAAATTTTTTTATTATATTTTTGGTCTCTTTTATAACTTAACGACGTTTTTTAAAATTTATTTAGTGACTGAATTAACAACAGTTTTAGCGATGGTTTCGACTTAATGATTGGATTTGCATCGATTTTAGCGACAATTTTAATAAGAGGAACCAAAAATATAGATGAGAATTTTTAGGAGAATCATTATTATATTTTTCATAAAAATTAAAATTAAATTAAATTTATTTATAAAGACGAAAAACATATTTAACCATTTTTTCTATTAGTTATTTATAAATAATGAATCTAAACTGATTAGTGACTAAATCAAATAATAATATTAATTATATTTTTTATTCGATACTTAATCATATTTAAAGGTAAGCCTAAAACTTATCAATTTCAAATCATACTAGATATAGAGTCGACCAATTTCTTTCTATGATGGCTAGAATTTAATCTGTTCAGTTAGTCGTATAAGACATGCTTCTACATAATTCTAATATGAATGACCGATCAATCTTCTTAGCAAATTAGATTTTTGTTTCAAAAAATTTATGTGGACAGATAACATAGATAATAGAAAGTTGATCACAAAAACATATTTTATATTAAGCGCGAAAAAGATTTTACCTCAGTTTTTGATTAATGTATAAAATATTTGTAATAGTCATTGCTTCAATCTCCTACAACAACATTTTTAGATTTTTAAAACTAGCGTCACATACCTCTCAGTTTTTATTAATAATAGGGAAAATCGATATATATATTTAAAATATATATAAACTACATATTGTTTACACAGAATATTAAATTACATTCACTACAAGAAAAACATCCTCCAGCGACATGAGTTAGCGACGTGGTTATCACGTGAGTAAAAACACTAGTTGCAACGTGATAACCACGTCACAACATATTTTAATAATAAAAAAAAGAAGGCACAGGGAAGTCAGAGAATTTTTTTGGAAAATAAAGCTGCGACGTGACTATCACGTCGCTACATACTAGATAAATTTAAATAAAAAAAATTCTGACACGTTTAATTGGAGGGAGATGGAATTTTTTTTGAAATTTAGTAGTGACGTGATAACCACGTCACTACTTTTAGTGGAAAAATATTAATGAGTTTGAGTTGACTGATCATGACAGGGTGACAGAGTGAGGAGTTATAGCATATGGTCGTTGAGTGGGTAGCGACGTGTTTGTCACGTGGCTGTGTTGCGACGTGACATTCACATCGCTACATGTAGTTTAAATTCCCAATTAATTGAATAACCCACCACCCACCGGTTACACTTGATATTGTTTTTCTATCTTCGCTTCCTCCTTTCCATTTCCTTTCAATTTCTCTGCTATTCCTTCCTTTCCATTCCCAGAATCTCTTAACAAAATTAACAAAATTGCTTCATCCTAAAAATTGCAAACCTTGAAGAAGAACAAGAACAGGTAATTATATATTGATTCATTTTAATTTTAGTTATTTGATATTTATTATATTGGTAAAAAATGTAATAATATTTGTTTTGTTTAAGTTCTAGATTGTTGAAGAAGGACAACAAGGAAGGCATATACAAGAATAAGAAAATTCAATAAAGAATTTAAAGGTATTTTTGCATTTTTTATTATTATTTTATATGTATTATAGGTTAGTATTATATGTTTAATGTTTATTTGAATTAAAAATATATTATAGTTAATTTTAGTTTTAGGTTAGTATTATAATTTTAATTTTAGTTTTAGGTTAGTATTATAGGTTAATATATTATTAAACAGAAATATTGTTGTTATATAGGTTAATATTTAAAATGAATTTAAAATTAGAATTTTGTATATTGTTAATATATGTTAATATTTAAACAGAAATTATAAATATAAAAAAATTTGTTAATATTATTGTATGTTATATACATATAAATTTTTATTTTAATATTAATGTTATATACATTTAAGATTTTATTTTATTATTATTATATACATATAATTTTTTTTAGTATATATATAAAATAAAATAAAAACTGAATATATATTAAAATATAACTTTTAGAAAACAAAACATTAAAAATCTTATTTTTATAGATGTATATATATGTTAACACATAAATTTAAAAACATATTAAAAACAAAAATTTATATTATATTTAATTATTATAGTAGTATTAGTTTTTATTTATATGTTAAAAATATGGAAAAAAAATTATATATTAAAATAGGAATTTATAAAAAACATAATTAAAAAAAAATGTATATTATATTATTATTTTAATATTATTGTTATATATATAATAAAAAGAATACATGTTACATTATTGTTTTTTAATATTATTGTTGTATATATGTTATATTATTGTTTTTTGATATTATTGTTATATAATAAAAAATTATATATTTTATATTTGAATATTTATTTATATGTTAGTATATGTATAAAAAACCGAAATTTATATTTATTTATATATAGTAGTTAAAGTCAAAGTTAATAGTTAACTAAACAAAATTAATATTTTTAAGAATAGTAATTAAATAGTACACGTTTAAGAATAAAATTATTAAGTTGATTAATATCTCTAATGAAAAAGACAATGATTGTATAAATGTGCAGTATGGAATATTATCGGTATTATCGTAGTTGGATGTACGATAGAACATATCCAGGAAGAAGTGGACTTAAACCCAATTTTATAGTAGGAGTTGATGAGTTTATTAAGTGGGCGTTTGCTCAAGAGTGTTGTGAAGCGAAGGAGGGGTTAGGTGTCCCTGTCTTAAATGTGAATGTAGACCAATAATTAGTGACCTAGAGGAAGTAACACGTCATCTGCATAAAAGGGGATTCATTGAAAATTATTGGGTTTGGACGTATAATGGTGAAGAACTACCAGGTAATGTACCAGAGACTAGCAACACGCATGCTTCAAGTAGTCGACCGGTTATGGAGTATGAGGAGAACTTTAATTTGATCGGTGACATGGTTGAGGATGCTTTTGGTCTGAACGTGACATATGATGAACCTGGAGATTTTGACGGGGAAGAGTTGCCGAATGAGGAAGCGCAGAGATTTTATCAATTGTTGAATGAGATGAATACGTCGTTGTTTGAGGGGTCGTCAGACTCAAAGCTATCAATGTGTGTGAGATTATTGGCCGCCAAGTCAAATTGGAATGTTTCTGATCAATGTCTGGAACATTTTGCAAAAATGATGTTGGACTCCATCACACGAAAGACAACTTGCCTACAAGTTATTATGATGCAAAGAAATGGGTGTCGAAGTTGGGTTTAAAAGTAAGAAAGATTGACTGTTGCATTAACGGTTGCATGTGATTTTATGACAATGAGTTTGGTACTCAAGATGGATCGTTAGAGGAGTGTAAGTTTTGTAATAGTCCAAGATATCAAGTTCGCAGTAGAGCCATTAAAGCAAAAGCAAATAAAATCCATGTTTTATCTTCCTATAATACCAAGGTTAAAAAGAATGTTTGCTTCAATGCACGGCAAGTCAAATGACATGGCATCATACAAACCAAACAAGTTCTGGCACTATGCGACATCCATCTGATGGTGAGGCATGAAAGCACTTTGATCGGACACATCCAGATTTTGCTGCAGAACCTAGAAATGTCAGGCTTGGATTATGCTCTGATGGTTTTGCCCCATACGTGCAAGCGTTGGGAAGTGCGTATTCTTGTTGGCCAGTTATTGTAACCCCTTACAACCTCCCTCCTGAGATGTGCATGACAAAACCATACATGTTTTTGACGTGCGTTACTCTAGGCCCGCACAGTCCAAAAGCCGGAATTAATGTGTACTTACAACCTTTAATTGATGATTTGAAGAGGATGTGGATTGGAGAATGGACTTATGATATATCCCGTAAACAGAACTTTACATTGTGAGTTACCTTGATGTGGACTGTTAATGACTTTCCAGCATATGGCATTTGTTTGGTTGGGGTACGTATGGAAAAATGGATTGTCCGCATTGCATGGGATACACCAAAGCATTTACGTTGGATAAAGATGGGAAAAGCTTGTGGTTTGACTGTCACCGCAGATTCCTACCAGCAAATCATCCATATAGAAGAAACAAGACAAATTTTTAAAAAAGATGTACGAGAGAAAGATTTGCCTCCGCCTCGATTGCCACCAGGGGTTATATGGAACCAAGTTTGTGAACTACCAAAATTTACAGATACTGGCAAAGCATGCTGAATTGAAGGATACTGCGTCACCCACAATTGGACAAAAAGAAGTATATTTTGGGATCTGCCGTATTGGAAAGATAATTTGTTGCGCCATAATCTTGATGTTATGCATATTGAGAAGAATTTTTTTGATAATGTATTTAACACAGTGATGGATGTGACAGGAAAAACAAAAGATAATGAGAAGGCCAGACAAGACATGGGAATTTGGTGTAACCGAAGAGAGTTGGAGTTGAAGCCTCAACCGAATGGAAAATTATTAAAACCCAAGGCTTGTTTCAGTCTGACTTCCCAAGAAGCTAAAGCGGTTTTTCGATGGTTAAAAGAATTGAAAATGCCCGATGGATATTCATCAAATTTAGCAAGGTGTGCTGACCCTAACACTGGAAAATTACACGGTATGAAAAGTCATGATTGTCACATTTTTATGGAATAGTTGCTACCAATTGCATTTGGATCGCTACCCAAACATGTTCTTGATCCACTAACTGAAATTAGTCAATTTTTTAGAGATATTTGTGCGTCAGCTTTAAAAGTGGAAGACATTATTAAGTTGGACCAAAACATTACACTCATTCTTTGTAAGTTGGAACAAGTATTTCCGCCTGGTTTCTTTGACTCCATGGAACATTTACCTGTGCATCTTGCATATGAAGATTATCTTGGTGGACCTGTTCAATATAGGTGGATGTATCCGTTTGAAAGGTTCATGGGTGATTCAAAGAGATCGGTGAAAAATAAAGCTAGAGTAGAAGGATCTATATGTGCACATTACTTGCATCGGAAAACATCACATTTCTGCAGTCACTATTTCAATCACTTGATGTTAACTCCTAGAATCATACGGAATCCTATAAATTTCAATCAGAGGAGTCAATTCACCTTATCAGTCTTTGGGCTTCCAGGTCGACCTTCTGGAAAGAAGGGTGTGCATTGGTTGACCCAAAAAGAAATGCAACATGTCCATGTCTTGATCAATGCGATGAAGTTAAACCATATCTTGAGTAAGTTTACCAAAACTTTTAACTCATTGACAATGTGTGTATACCAAAATTATTAAACTTATGGTGTGTGTTTTGTAGGAATTTAACAATGCCTATTTTCATAGTACCGGTGTATAGTCAACATCAGGTGTCATTCATTCTCAATTTCCCTCATGGTTCAAGCAAACATTGTCTAGAGTTCTTACACTAACTCCAGAAATACTCCATTTGAGAAACTTGGCAGAAGGCCCTATCCAAAGCGCAAATGATTGGCACACATACTTGTGAACGGATATAAATTTCACCGAGGCATGGACGAAGGAAAAAACCATAAACAGTGGTGTATTTGTAAAAGGAGTTATAGATGGCGGTGAAGACGACTTCTATGGATTTGTTAAACATATCTACGAGTTGGTATACAATTACTTGGACTCGAAAAATAAAGTTGTCTTGTTTTATTGTGAATGGTATGATCCAACTAGAGGCACAAAGATAGACAAGTCATATGGTTCTGTCGAGATTCAAATGAACCGGAGATACAAAGAATATGACCCTTTCATAATGTCACATATTGTTAGGCAAGTTTATTATGTTCCTTATCCTTCATTTGTAATACGTAAAAGAGGATGGTGTGTTGTAATAAAAACAAAACCGCTAGGTCATATTGAAACTGGAGATCTAGTGGAAGATGCTGCCTACCAAGTTGATGACGTTGAACAGATTAATGATATGGTTGCAGCTGAAGACATTACAAGTTTATCGATACAATGTTGAGGGACATCAAGTTGATGCGTCTATATTGTTGGTTGATAATAATGTGGATGAAGACGATGATGAAGAGTTTGAATCCGAGGACAATATTACATCGGATGATGAACATGATATGGATAACGAGCATGAAGATTTAGATTAATTAATCACTTAATGTAATATTAATGAATATCTATTGAACATGTATCCCTCATCCACAGATGGTGTCCCTCATCCTTGGGAGGACCCGTTTTCCATTTCTGATGGCGTGCCTTTATCATTCGAGACGGGGACCCTTTTCATATCCCACAGATGCCTTCATCCTTCCCGGAGGTCCAGCAGCCACATTCCACATACGGGAGGATCCAGGTCCACGTCCGACACAGTGGGCGATCCCTAGTCCACGTCCCACAGTGGGCGATCCCCGATCCACGTCCCACACAGTGGAGGATCCACGCCCTAGACGGACCGGAGGATCACGCACCCCACATCCCATACAGTGTTGGATCCGACCCACGCCCCACACATGTACCAAGACGTGAGGTCGATGCGATGTGGTAGGCGATGATATAGATGGAGCCGATCGTGGGAGAGATGATCCGAGTGAGATTCATGTTATTGACGGAGGTTTTGGATTTGGCGAAGGAAGCAAGTAAGTTTCTTATATAAACTTTTATTTAAGTACATATTCATTTTAATATTTTGTATAAATTTATAATTAATATTGTTTATTCAAAATCTTGTTGTTTAGTTTCGCGAGTGGATCCGCCAAGGTTATTAATTATATAATCCCAGATGTATAAATCATTCGGAGGAACTTTGGCGAGGTTACAAATAAAGAAGAATGGTTTAAAAATTTAAGGTATTGTTATTTATTTAAGTTGTAAATTTAATTAATTTTTTAGTATTATTATTTAAGTCACATTTTAATGATAATTAGTTAACTTTTTATTTTAATGTCATACAACATTGCAGGAAAAATGTGTGTGGGATCCGTTGAATGAGAAAATTATGGAAAAAATCTATTATAGCAGAACTTCTAGAAGATTTTCTGATATAATGCGGCGGGTTAGGGAGAATTATGAGCTTCATGGTATCCGTCCTAACTGGATAGGCATAAAGGTTTTTGGCGAACTTCTTACATATTGGGGTTCGCCAGAATTTCAAAGCTAAATCGAAACTTTTAAGAAGATGAGGGCATCTGAAAAGGGGGGTGTGTAAATACTGTTGGAAGTATTAGTACTGCGGAGCATGTCCTGCGGATGGTAAAAATTACTAATTTTTTAAGTTATATTTGAATTCATAATATTTTTTATTAATTATTTTTAATTTTATTGTTTAGACTAAGGAGTTGGGGAGACCGCCATTAATCATTGAGTTGATTACGAGGACTCGGACAAAGAAATCTGGAGGTTTTGTCGACAAGCGCACACAAAAAGCTTTTGTAAGTTATTTAATTTATGTTTTTTTTAAGTCAATAACAAAAGTTGTGACGTTATTTTCACGTGGCAACCTATAAATTGTGTGCTTATCATGTGTAATCGATAAATTGCCACGTGAATATTTTCATGTGGCAACTGATAAATTACCACGTGAAAATCACGTGGCAATTCATAAGTTGATTTGTGAAAATCACGTGACAATTTTTTAATATATTTGAATTTAGTATAGTTTAATATATACATGTATTAATTTAGTATAATTTAATATATATATATATATATATATATATATATATATATATATATATATATATATATATATATATATATATATATATATATATATATATATATATATATATGTAAAAAAAAATTTAATTTTATTATTTAATGTATGTGTAGGATGATTATCAGACATTGCTTGCAAATTTTCTGGAACACAATCCTCAATATAGGCCAGCAGAGGGGGAGCCGCTTAATGGTGATGTTGATTTCTACATTTGGAATGAAGTAGTTAATGGAAAAGGGCCTAATGGTTGCTTTTTTGCGGGAGGAAATTTGGCTGGCGGGTTGAGAGTTGGTGATCGTAATCTGTTTCAACGACTTAGAGATGGAGAGGGAGGGTCACGTCAATTTTATTATAAATTTTATTATATAAATTTTATTATATAAATTTTATTATATAAATTTTATTATATAAATTTTATTATTTAAATTTCATTATATAAATTTTATTATTTAAATTTTATTATATAAATTTTATTATTTAAAATTTATTATATAAAATTTATTATTTAAATTTTATTATATAAATTTTATTATATAAATTTTATTAGATAAATTAATTAATATAAAAAATAATTACTAAACAATTTTTAAAAATAAAAAGCGGCGTGATTTTCATGTCACTAATTAGTGACATGAAAATCACGTCGCTAATAAAGCTGCTACATGTCAGCATTCATGTTCCCTATACAAAGCTGTTGCGACGTGAATACCACGTCACAACTTTGTGACATGGGATTCACGTCGCTACTACATTGTCACTTGTTCCCCAGCGACATAAATCACCACGTCGCTATTTTTTCTTTGTGACGTAATTTTTATGTTTGCCACGTTATTTTCACGTGGCAAATAAGCTTCTTTTTTGTAGTGATTGTTTACACATATCTATTTTTTATTTATTAAAATACAAAGTTTCTTATTCACGGAGAACAACAAATACAACTTTTAAAAAATTTGATTCATTATCGTCGTTGTTATTCTTGGAGAAGAACAAATTCAAATTTTATTGCACACCCGTTACTTTTCAAATTCAATGGTTTTACATGCATTCAATTTCTGATATACTATAAAAGTTAAATACATAACATAAAATTCCAAACAATAGATAAGATATTATGTATGAACACCAACTTTGAAACAATTTTTTTCTACATTTAGAATCTATCCCAGACGTCTGTTCCAAGTTTTCATTATAAATGTTTTCACTATTTTCATAGCAAATGCTTTAATTATCAATGTTTGAGTTTCACAAGATAGCGTCCAAGAAATATAGTGGTGGTTTTCACGTTCTTATTAGATCTAGAGGGTTTCTTGTGCATTGATGTGTTTCTTGAGTGTTATTACTTTTTGAATGGGTGGTATATATTCGTTGTTAGTTAACTAAATAACTATAACACCTCAGTTTTTTAATAAAATCGACAGAAAAAGTTTTTGTTTTTTAATTGAAAAAATAAAATAGGGACTTCTCCCTCAGTTTTATAACCGATGTGATAATATTACTTGTAAAAAAATGGTAAATGATAAAATTTTTGAAAGTAGCATGTATTATTGTTTTATTTAATTTTTTAACAATCACTATTTTCTTTGTCTGCTGCAATATTCAAACAGATGACTTGTATTGTAAAACAACAACATTGCTTGCAATTTATAATATGTTTAGGAATAAGTTTTTCAATGTTGTTAACCGAGGAAAGCAATGAATTATGGAGTGTTTTCTTTGATTGACAACACATGAAGGTTATTCCAAAATATAACAATGGTCTTGCAAGAGGTGGAAACAACATCAACAAGACCATTATGTGAAATAGATTATAAAAGTAAAAAAAATATTTTGTTCTAGGTTAATGTTAGAACAACAACATACAACACCGAATCTTGATTAAAACTGTCTTGAAGCGAGTTTGGAGCGGCTATAGACGAGTTAGGTTAATGGTAAAAAAATTAATTAACAAGTGCTTTTATAAGAAAATAAAATAAAATATTTCTTGATGATATATATATATATATATATATATATATATATATATATATATATATATATATATATATATATATATATATATATATATATATATATCCTAGAAATATATCTCAATTTTTTGTTGGGTGATGTGAAAGTTTTGTGATGAATTGTATTATTTGTAGCAGTGATTTTAGAAGGTTATTTGCTCACGTTTGTCTAAAAGAGGTATTGGTCTAAGATACATTAATAAAATAAATAAAGTTGGTTGTTTATCTCTTTTTAAAAAAATGATTGACTATCAATAATCATTGGTCTTCAATGTTTATTAGTAATACTTTAGATAAGAAAAATCAATCATGCATCATATTTCTTCTTTAATATAGCACGACATTAATTAAGCATTATTTTTTCTTTCTAGAGGAACGCAATAGATGGTGGATTGATAATGGGAAGAACATTAATTTATTGAATAACAATTGGTTGGGATACAAAATTAAAGATTTACACATAGTATTGCTCGTGGTCATGGATATTAAATTTAGACAAATTGATAAAATCAATTATCTAAGACATCAATTAGAAAATTTCTCATGGCTTATTCGTTTTTCCTCCTCAAATTGTCTAAGATATTTTAAAAATTTACTTGAATTTGATAATACTACTACTGGTATACTCATTTAGACATGATCTATAAATGGTGCTCTAAATTTTAAATATCCCTATATACCACCTACTAAGTCATTAGTGACTTGAAAGCTAATGCATAATCTCTTAGACAATTTGAAAGGAGGAAAAATAAATATATTAATATAGAAGAAAGGCAAGGGCACTAACGGCCAAAGTACACAAGTAACAATGCATGCAACTTAGGAAAAGACAAATTGATTTGAATGAGAATGCGTATGATTTCGAGGTGCTTTTCTGCAATCACGACATGGAAACTGCAAACAACTTATTTCTTATATGCATGTACAACTTACTTTCTAGCATTAGATGAAGCGATTGTTTGGAATGAACATTGATAGAACTAGTTACAAAAGCTTATTCAAATTATTTGGTAGAAATTAGAGCTATAAAATTTAGAATATTACTCTTATCATAATAATACTTTAAAAAACTTTACACACAAGAAATGATACGAGGCTGTAAAATGGTAAAATAGATTTTAATAGATCATTCTTTATGTTAATCAATTGGTCTATATATGACATCTACTTGTTTCAAGGGAACATGTAATCTTCAATTTACGGGTCTATAATTCTTAAATATTTTGACATCAAATGTTGACCTCCTTCCGCACCTAGTGTCGTAGAAGGTAATTAAAGTTTTCCATAATTGGATAAAGTGCAACACAAATTGAGCTTCAATAAAAAATATTTGTATATCAAATTATTGTGGAATATTTAGGGATAATTTAGGAAAATTCTTGGGAGATTTCTCAGCTAAGAGTTGGAGTTTGTTCATTCTTTCAAGCTAAATTATACGGAATCATACTTGTTATTGAATATGCTAACATGAGAAATTAGAGAAATATGTGTCTTGCAACTGATTCAATGTTGGTCATTCATGCATTTTCTAAAATGAATATTATCTATTAGAATCTTTTAATTAAATGAAAGTATAATTTACACACTATATGTTCCTTTAGATTCAAGATATCTCACATTTTACAAAAGGGAAATGCATGGGCAAATAGATTAGTCCATTTATAAATTATTTTTTTGTTAACTATCATACTTGGTGGAATTCACTTTTTATTTGTGCTTTTGAAAGTTTTTTTAGAGATTGGTTGTGCATGTCCAACTATAATTTTTGCTATTTCTTTGATGGGTTAGGTTGAATGTCACTAAATTATTTTCATTTTTCATTTTTGTTCAACAATTTTGCCTTATTAATTTTTTATTATATTTAATTAATTGATAGGAGCTCAATATTTATTGATGTGAAGATGATAATTTTTTCAATAATTGAGCACTAAGTGTACATCATGTTATATATAGGAGAATGTGTAAGAATAAGATTTGGTAATCTAATGGTTTCTGTCTAGTGTGTAGTTAATGCTAACAGGTTCTGATTTTGAAGATAAGGTGTGTGTGTTATTAGGTTCTGAATACAACACACTTTGACTCTGGAAGAAACTTATTGTGTTTATAAACACTCAGTAAAGTTCTAGAATGCTTCTATAACATCAGTTCTAATGAATGTTAGTGATAGAGCTTCTGATCATAACTCTTTTGGAAGAGCTTTCGAAGACATCTCAAGCTCTGATGTTTGTCCAAGTTCTAATGATTCTGAAGACAAGGTTTGTGGAAGAACAAGTTTTGAATATCTTGAAGACAAATATTCTGAAGACCAAGTGTTGAAGACTTTAAAGATAAGCTTCTGGATGAACGAGGTCTGAAGACTTCGTTTCTGAAGATTCTAGTTTTGATCCTTCTAAGTATGCTTCTTCATGAATCATTAGAAGCCTATGAAGATTAGAAGGTAAGATTAAAATTGGTTTACATGAGAGAATAGTACAAGGTATAAGTGTTCCCACTACCCTGATAAGGCGACGTAAGGAATGTACGATAATACTATGTTGTCTACTGTTGCTGCGATATTAGAGGCAAGCAAAAAGTAAAGTATTATTCTAATCGAGTGATATATAGGTTATATCGTATCGTGTCCATAGAGATTGATTATTGATTATTGATTCTCTGTTCGACAATTCATTCTTTAATGAGTTTAAGGTTAAAATGGGTTGTAAAGAAAATAAAAAATAAAAAATAAATGAACAAAAACTATAAAGGATAGACAGCTTGTCCGGAACGAATGCACACTACCGTCCAGTTATACTCTATCTATGATACTCGTCTATGTCATCACATACCTCTCACAATCCAAGTTATTTCTTACCCAAATTGAAAATTCAACTGCATCACTCGCATCGACTATGTCTAGGCCGACACTCCTAACACATGGCATTAAGATCAGATACCCTAAGTGAATGTCAGCTCTAAACCTATTTCTAGCATTCAGAGATTAACAAATAATCATCCTACATAAGAACCTAAGCAGTCTATGTCTAGCAAAACTCAAATCCCTAACACAGAGTAAAAACCTAAGACAATCACCAACACAGATTCGTAAAGCAAACTTTATACAACGCCATGGGCGACAAATATACACGAGTTAAGAGTAAATATACATACGAAACCCAACAATATAGAATTACATAGAGAGGAGAAAAGATAAACAACAAATATACAGGTTTGTCAGAGCCAATCGAAGAGCAATTCACCCTTAATCATCCATAAGCAAGCCCTAAGCTAATCTATAAAAAATAATGGTTGATGGAAATGGAGATCAAAATCCACCCCAAAACCATAGCAAAAAATGAAAGGAAAATAAAGTTATAAAACAAAATTCAACAGGTCCCACTCAGCGGCGTGAGCCCGCTCAGCGGCGTGAGCCTGCTCAGCGGCCTCCATAATATTTACACATTAAACCACAATAATCTCGCTCAGTGGCGCCATCCCGCTCAGCGGCCTCAAAAAATATCTTTCTGTCGAAATAGTGTCAAGGCCTCATTTTTGCGCTCCAATTCTCGCTAAGCGGCCTGGCCTGAATAAAACTTCCTAAAAATAGACTTTTATTGCGAAAATGCGCATCCGGGGTCGTGTCTTCGACACTTTATTCCTCGATGCTCCAAATGTGTAACAAATACCTACAAAAATACATGAAACATATCAAACGATATATAAATGAATCAAAAACACAATAAAACGTATTTACAAACAAAGTCGGGATTATTCAACTAAATATCAATAAAATAACAAATATGTGCCACAAAACATATATACCAAACAACTATATTTTGGCACTTATCAATCCTCCCCAACTTGACACATTGTTTGTCCTCAAACAAAGTCAAGTAAACCTAAATAAGCAAAAGACGATAATCAAAGAATCACGAATCAACAAGTTTTTAAAACGAAAAATAAATGTATGGTTCAAACAAAAATGTACAAGAAAAGTACATACTTACTACAATCCTACAACGATAACATATAAACGAAATGAATCATAAGTAGAAAAAATCATGCTAAACATTCTAAAACAATACAAGCTCAATCATGAATCACACCTAGCAAAAACTCATCTATAGATGAAGAACACACAAAGGTGAGGGACTTTTGACACTCATCCACAATCTTGCAAACAATAAACTAAATTATGCATTCATCCAAAAAATAATATTGAAAATACAAATGCAAGAATCACAAGGGCTTTTCAAGGTTGTAATGTGGCTTGGTTAACAAACAAGTGATAAGTTCTAAAGCTAATCAAAACAAAAACTTTCCTAAACCTATGAGAGTGATCAACTCACAAAGTTTCAAACAATACAATTTCAATCAAACTTCTTCTTCATCACAAGCTTCACACCAAAAACCTCACTTATTAACACAACATTATTCACACTCTTTTTGTTTTTGTTTTTCAAAGCTTTTTTCTTTCTTTCTTTCTTTTTCTAATCTTTCTTTTTCACATTTTTTTATTTTTCTTTTCTCAACCTCATATCAACCACAATATAAGTACATAAACATTCCTCTCCCCAACTTGAATTCAACCAACATAATTATGTGAATACTCCCTACTTTCTAAGGCAAGGTAAAAATTCATACAACAACATATAGTTGAGGGTTCAAGAAATAAAGAAATCAACATTCATACAAAAAAAGGTGAATTCAACACTCATAGGCAAGCATCAAGTTCAAATAAACATGGATATTGACAAAAGCTCAAAGGGATTAACAAATGATCACACACTCACAAGGTGAATTGAATATTTGGCCAAGGTAGTTGTGCTCAAAATCAAACAAAAATGACTTGATCATTTTCATGCATTCATACAATCAACACAAAGAAAAGATTAAGTATAATAAAATCTAGTTAAAACACGAATTGTGACATCTAGCATATATGAGCAATGGAAAGTTTCCTCACATTTATGGGTAAAAAAGAACTAAAGTGATTTAAGTCATGATCAAGTAATGCAAAAAGAATAAATGACATGATAATTTTACAAATGATAAATTTTCTAAACATGATATGCTATAGAAAGCAATAAACAAGTATCTGACATGTACCAACTTTGAAAACTATCATTACCATACATCCGCGAGTTGAAATGATCAAACTCGGAAAATCACAAAATGCAACCTCAAGCGACCAGACCAAAATTTAAGTCTAAACAACAACAAAAGAATTAGAAAAATAATACTAATTTTATTGAATACAAAAAGCCTTGGTGAAAGTGGAAAAAAGGCGAACCAAGTGAAATTTAAAAAGAATTCACTGGCTCTTTACAACATACAAACTTCCTGATAACACGAATTTATATAACATATTTGACGTAATTTTCATAGATAATATTACTATTTTTATTTAATTATTCTATTTTATTTCCGTATTATGTTGGTATTTCTTTCGTTTCAGGTATTTGCATTAAATAAAGATTTATTGAGCAAAGGAATAAAATCGAGGAAAAATCGGATTAAAAAGATAAAGAAATGAAGCAAAGGGGTAACAATAGTAAAAGGATGGGTAAAAGAAGGAGAAAACAATTATACAAGCCAAAAGAGCAAAGCCCAAAAGAGAAAAGCCAGGTTCACCACTACGGATGCCGACCATCCGCCACGACCGTAAGACATCCATGAAGCGCGTGACGACCGTAACACCCTGGCCACGACCGTAACACGGGAAAACATGAAACCTGCTCGTAACGCACTTGTAACGACCGTAATGCGCCTAATATCAGTTACAGAACAAGTGCAGAACGTGGAAAAGCTTCAGCAGAGAAACCTCTCAACCACCCACTCATGCCACGTTCAACCCACGTCTCACACTTCCTTCTTCTGTCCCATGTTCTCCCACTTTCTGGTAGTTATGCACATGATCTCCACTAACTCTTCGTATGAAATTGGAAAAGGGAAGTTACAAATGAAGCCTATAAATACAGCTTCAAGCATTCAGTGCAAGGGTCGGCGATTTCTTCCTGGACAATCGTTCTTCCATTTTCGCATTTCTTCAGCTTTGTATTTCAGTTTTGTATTTCGTATTTTATTTTCTTTTCAGCTTCTTACTGTTATTTTATTTTTTCTATTTCAGTTTCTTTTCTTATATTTTATTGTTAGTTTAAGCTTTTGTAATTTTCTCACAACAATTTCTACACCGGAAATTGTTGTGTATTTTTCACTGATCTAACCTTACGTTAGATCTAGTGCCTTTTTATTTCCTTGTTGCAATTTTCTTTTCGATTCAAGTGAAGAACAAGATTATTCAAGTATTATTATTTCCAGGTTCTTAATATAATTATTTTATTTTGTTTTAAATATTGTTGCTTGATATTTATTTATTTAATTATGGAGATGTTTAAATATATTGAACCTTATTATTTATGCATGTCTAAATTAATAAATATGTCCGGCTAAACCGTTTAGGTATCGGTATGTAATAGTAGTAAAAGTAGGAATTAAATTGTTTCTAAGCTAAAATATTAATTAACATAATTTCTGGTTATGAATTTTTATAATTAAAATCCATCTTTTCGTTACGAAAGTAAGATAAGTAGAATAGGTTAGGATCGAGACCACGAAAGTGTGAGGTTTTAACCGGATAGCTAAAGTTAGGCATTTGATTTAAATACAGTGAAAGCGCTTTAAAAAAAATTAGAATTAATTAAGTTTCCAAAAAGTATGTTCTAAACACCTATAGGCTAGCGAAAGGTATAGGGCTTTGTAATCCGAGATAAGACCACGAAAGTGTGAGTTGAGGGTTTTTAAACTGATTAATTCTACAGATAAATTAAGTTAACCATCTTTATACGCTTAGGTTCAATTTAATCCGTTTAGGTTCACTGCATTACGTACCGATATCCATTTTATTTATATTTCTATTTTTCCTTAAACCAAAATCTAAAAGAATTATCCGCCTTAGCTGTATACCGTAACTTAGGATAACAATAGATCGATTTATAGTCTCTGTGGGTTCGATATCTTTTTAAAACTACGCGATAGGACTGTGCACTTGCGGTCTCCCGATTCATAGACGATAAAGTCCTGCGATCACTTCCTCAAGCTAAACACAACAATCTTGCGGAAAACACAAATTGACATAACAAAACAAATGGGGGAAAGTGAATTAACAAGTTAAAAAGTGAAGATTTGAAAATTTAGAATATTTCCTTGTTTCAACTTGTTAAAACACAAGTCACCGCACACATTAGCAAACACGACAAAACATGCTTGTTTTACGTTGTAAGCTCAACGCCTTTATTGTGCGAGCTAGTAACCTCCTCTCTTCATGCCATGGTATTGTCACACCGCGCAAACCTAAAGAAAATGTCCTAACACTCACATAACAAACGTTATGATACCGAACAAATCACAACAATACATGAAAACAAAGAAAATCACAAATATGCACAAGTATGGAAAGTAAACACATAACATGTACAAGTAACAATATACAAGTTCATATACAAAGTCTATACAACATATACATTAATTACAAAACTAAAAAACAACAGACTTATCGTGATGCAAAATCAATCCCTGACAACGACGCTATTTTGTTGCTGCGGTATTAGAGGCAAGCAAAAAGTAAAATATTATTTTTACCGGGTGATATATAGGTTATATCGTATCGTGTCCACAGAGATTGGTTATTGATTCTCTGTTCGACAATTTATTCGTTAATGAGTTTAGGGTTAAAATGTGTTGTAAAGAAAAAACAAAATAAAAAGAATGAACAAAAACTATAAAGGATAGACAGCTTTCCCAAAACGAATGCACACTATCAGTCACAAACTTAAATCTACCATCTAGTTATTCTCTATCTACGATATTCGTCTGTGTCATCACATATCTCTCAAAACCCAAGCTATTTCTAACCCAAATTGAGAATTCAACCGCATCACTTACATCGATTATATCTAGCCCGGTACTCCTGACACAGAGGCATCAAGATCAGATACCCTTAGTGAATGTCATCTCTAAACCTATTTCTAGCATTCAGAGATTAACAGATAATCATCCTAGGTAAGAATCTAAGCAGTCTATGCCTAGAAAAACTCAAATTCCTAACACAGAGTAAAAACCTAAGACAATCACCAACACATATTCGTAAAACAAACTTTATACAATGCCATGAACGATAAATATACATGAGTTAAGAGTAAATATACATACAAAATCCAAAAAATAGAGAAATACATAGAGAAGAGAATAGATAAACCATAGATCTACCGGTTTGTCAGAGCCAATCGAAGGGTAATCCACCTCAAATCATCCATAAGCAAGCCTTAATGTTGTTTTCTAAGCTAATCTATCAAAAATAAAGGTTGATGGAAATGAGGATCAAAATCCACCCCAAAACCATAACCAAAAATAAAAGGAAAATGAAGTTATAAAACAAAACTCGGTAGGTCCCGCTCAGTAGCTTGAGCCCGCTCAGCGGCCTCCTTGATATTTACACATTAAACAACCTTAATCCTGCTCAGCAGCCCCATCCCGCTCAGCGACCTCAAAAATATCTTTCGTCCAGAATAGTGCCAAGGCTTCATTTTTGCGCTCCATTTCTCGCTCAGCGGCCTAGCCTGAACAAAACAACCCAAAAATAGACTTTTATTGTGAAAATGCACATTCGGAGCCGTGTCTTTGACACTTTATTCCTCGATGCTCCAAATGTGCAACAAATACCTATAAAAATACATAAAACTTATCAAACAATACATAAATGAATCAAAACACAATAAAACGTATTTACAAACAATGTCGGGATTATTCAACTAAATATCAACAAAAGAACGAATAAGTGCCACAAAACATATATGCAAAATAGCTACATTTTGGCACTTATCATCTACCACTCCCTCACTAACAGTTGTTGACAAAACAAATGGAATTAAGTATTCTTATTCTACCCTCCAACAAATTTCTTTTTGGCTATAAAAAAAAGACTTGGAAGATTGAAGATAACAATAACCTCTCTACAAAACTTACGATGAAACGCTGCTCAACTCTATTTTCAAATATTCATTTATAAACGCAAAGAAATTTTGTTCGTTAAATTGCAAGCAATTAGATTTTGTTCATTAAATTACTTTTAACATTATTGTGTTATTTTCATTGTATTCAAATTAATTTGTGCAATCTGCTTTCAAGAAGCAACTAAGTAAACACCCTTTTGTATTTCAAATCTTAAGTTGATAGTTCCTTGAGAGACTATGGTTTTAGTTAGGATCCTAAAGAAGACATTGACAGGTTGTCTTTGTTGTTCGCAATATTGACGGTTGGTCTTTGTTGGGCCTTCAGTTCAGTTACAGTGGATCAAGTCCTTGTTTGAGAAGGAAATATCACCTTGACAATAGTGAACCATGATAAAAATAATTGTGTCATTTATTATTATTCTTTGTTTTGGGAAGAAATTTTTTTAAATTTAGAAATCAAATTCAAACCTCCATTCCTTGTGTTTCTCACACCTTTAGAATGTTCCTTGATATACCAAACTCGACACATATATCATTTTCTACTCATAACGTTTATGGCTTAAAGAGTTAGGATCAAAGAAATATTACAAGTTAACGAGTAGACCCTATATATAAGCGATGGTTCCTAATATACCAAACATAATAAATATTTCATCTTCTACTCAAAAAATATATGGCATAAAGAGTCAGGATTGAATAAAAATACAAATCAACGAGTACTCGTTACTCACAATTTTTATATGTTTCAGGATCAACCACCTAAAGACTTTAGCCATAAATCCATGTATATCTATTATTATTATTGATAAATAAACATGTTGTAGATCATAAGGTTAGCTGCGTGTTCCAATATTTATTTGGTTATAAAATAAAGTATTATATTGATGTTATAATCCTTGTCTAGAGCTTGCTTTGAATAATTACAATTCTACCAAGTGTATCGAAATAAATCTTTATGTTTGATGTATTCAAATACTTTGTCATATATATTTATGTATGGATTTTATGTTTTCCCTCCAAATCTAAATTTAGTTGAACCCTAAATTATCAAATTTGAGATTTTATTGATAGTTTATTTGAATTAAACGGAGAGAATTGATGATGCAAACAAATTTATTTAATGACATACAATACTAGGAAAAAAGCATTTAACAACATATTCCTTCAAACAAAAAATCCCAAATGCTCTAGTTACTACCTACTTCCAATTTGAAACAAATTTTGATAGAAGATTGAACTTCAACTTCGAGTCAATAATATACTAACCCGCTTCCAATCTAAAAATCATTTCATTCAAATGGATCTGGATAGAAATCAATGTTCATCCAATCTATTATTTTGCGTTATTGTTCTCCAAACCATGAGAAAATAAATAACACGAATTCACCATAACTCAAACCATTATCGACATCCAAATCATTGGATAAATCATAATAGTACAAAACTTTTTTACATAAACCAAATACATTACAGTTACGTAAATGTGTCACTTTATAAACACATTACTTCTTTAAGTAAAAGAACAGAAGAAAAATAAAAAGTATATCCTAAAAACCTAATACTTTGAAAAAAGCAAAAACCAAAACAAATGTAAACATCAAATCAAAATGTTCAAAAAATGCTTGTTAATCAGATGTTACATCTGTATAAACCACTATCATTTTAAAGTGTTCCTTATTCTTGTTCAAGAGAGTCTATTTTTGATAGATTCTCACTGCTATCTTCCATAGTTCTTTAGTATATCATTGATGAAGAAATTGGTTCCATTCAAGGCAATAGAGATGGATGATTGAAGAAAGAGAAAAGAGAGAAGGCAGCACAAACTTGAAGCTTAGGAAGAAATGAAATCGGAAATCAAAAGTGGTTATGAAAAAGACAAGAAGCAGTTCTGATGAGAAGAGATTAAAGTAATTTTAGTTAGTTCAAAATTGTGAAAAGTCTCATTCAAAAATACAACATTTTTTAAATAGCCTACCTTATTAATTTGTAAACAAAAAACAAACTCTTAAATAGCCTATATTGCTAACACAACAAACACGGCAGGTAAGTCGTAGAAGATGAAGAAGTATGTTCCAGTTTTGATTTCGACGGTGGCAAGGCAAACGCAGATGGCGAAATGAGAAAAGAAATGTAGAAGGTTTGTTGAAAGTAACACAGCAGAAGAATAAATAGAGAACCTTACATTACTTGTAAAGTAGTTAGTAACTAACTTTTAGTTAGTTGAGAAGTTAATTAGTTGCTTGTAATAGTTAGTTAGGAATTAACTACTATATAAGCAACATTGTTATTCCATATTAGACATGAAAATGAGTAATAAGAAAAAGTTGAGTGATTCTCTATCTTTTTTTTCTTCTATTCCTCTTCATTCTTTGTATGCAAGGCTTGAGTTTTAACATGGTATCATCGACCTGTGATCAAGTCTCCACCGCTGCATTTTCGTGATCACTCGTTTTCATCCTTTTTTTTTTCTTCTTCTTCTTCCTTTTTCACTGCTTCTTGTTTTCTTTTCCTGCACCACCATGTCAACTCCCAGCAATGTTCATGGTGTTCCTTTCTCAACCCTTACTTCATGCACCCAAACGAAAATTCCGCATTGGACTATGCCAAAAATGACCTACGAAAGAGCTTTTTTGGGCTTTAAAAGCGCTTTCGTAGGTGGCGCTGCTAAAGGTTTTAGCGCTTTTGTTTTAAAAGCGCTTTCGAGGTTACCTTGAAAGCCAAAGCGCTCATAGGTAGACCTAAGACAACGCTTTTTTATGTAAAAGCGCTTTCATAGGCGCCTTCAGAATGCATTAAAGGCATTCTAAAGTAGGCCTAGGAAAGCGTTTTTCCAGAAAAAAAAGCGTTGTCTTAGGTCTACCTATGAGAGCGTTTTTTGGTGAAAAACGCTTTCATATGTAGGCCTACGAAAGCGCTTTTAAAAGCGCTTTCATAGGTGGCCTATGGCTTTTATTCAAAAAGCGCTTTCATAGGTTTTCTACTGAAAAATCAAAAATTTAAAAAATTTCTAAACCTGCATTTTTTGCAGCAAACCTGTAATTCATAAACCGGTAATTTACAATCTTATATACAAATACCATTATATATCAGTTTATCCAAATATCAAATTCAAATATTATATACAAATACCATTCATATCCAAAATATATAATACACCATTGTAATTCAATTAACATGTTTTTAAACGTACCAAAATCAACCCTAACAAATCAGCTATATAACACTAAGTAAATCAGTCCTAATGTACATATATATCCAAGGTCCTGATCCTGCAAGATATGAACATAATAACACGGTCAGTATTGTATACACAAAACAATGTATTCATAACCATTTTCACACAACAAGGTATTCATACCTTATAAGATTCTTTGTTCAATAAAATATTGACACAACTCCTCTTTGAGTTCTTCCAATTGAAGTTTCGAGTAATATGGACACTTGTATTCATCAAAATACTACATAAAAAACAAAAAATATGCATGATTTAGTTAAAAGTAATAAATTGTATGCAAAATCCGATAAATAATAAAACAAAGTATAAATCCATACCGTGATTGGAATCTCGATTTCATTCATTTGAATGATTTCTTTGATAAACTTCAAAACGAAGTATCCGCAATCTATGCCGTTTTGTTGTTGAGGGCACTACATAGAAAAACAAATAAGATTATATACATGTATTGTTTTATCAAGTAGCATAAATATTATAAGCAAAATTGTGAAAATTTATATACCTGTACTTTGATCCAATTAATGTTGTTTGATTTAGACCGTGGTACCCGTGCTTCCCTTTGACATCGGAATACTTGTATTGAACTGACAAAATTAAAATATTTATTTAGAACAATGACATAGAAATAGTTAAATATATAAACACAAATGAATATTTAGAATAATGTCACTTACGTATCAATCATTAGCTTCATTTTCGGATAATTTGTCCAATCACCGTCAACCGAATTCAGGTAATAGACCACTTCTTTTATGGGATCGATAGCAAGCAACAACCAGTGACATCTATAAATTAAAGCAACAATTTAGATGAAAATTTTAATGTAAAAAATAAAAATATTAAAAGGAACTTAGAATAAAAATCTAACCCTGAATTATACGCCAAAAGATACAAGCTTTCTGTACTGGCAGTTGTCATGAATCTATCGACCAAGTGCTCTCTTACTGAATCTGATTCCCTAGTAATTGTTGCTCTGCTGACACGAGAGGAAGATAGGAAACAGAATCTATTTGACAATTGATTCCTGCGCATCAATTTGTCAAATAACATCCTTAAATAAAAACATAATTAATATTAGACTATTTCAATTAAATGTTTAAAAAAATGTTCAACCAATTAAATAATATATTGAGAGGGTTACCGGATGTACGAGTGCGTAACACTGACGCCTAATTCTCCATGAAGAAAAATTTGTTCCATGTCCTCTTGTCCAATTGTTTCGGTACATGGAAAACCAAAGACACATGCATCCATATCCATGTCCTCTTGTCCAATTGTTTCGGTACATGGAAAACCAAAGACACATGCATCCATATCCATGTCCTCTTGTCCAATTGGTCAATATAAAGCAAATAACAACCATATATGATACCTTTATCTCAGTCCAAATTTTTCCTTTAGCCTCGTCCAACTCTCCTTTTTTCCATCTAGGAGTGGTGATCGGAATGTGCATACGAACAAGCGTACCGATGTAGCTTGTCAGCTTTGCAGAATTAGACCCAATTAGTTGCTCCTCATTATTCCAATCTACATTATATGTAACCCCTCTATCTCTATCACGGATGATTCCCCGCATGATAGTTATGCCTTATGTGATATCCTTTTCTAAAGTATCTTGTGGAACATTTTCTTGTGGAACATTTTCTAAAGTATCTTGATTACTAGCCATTTGACCTGTAATAAAGAAAAATAAAATAAAATTAAATGACATATATAAAATTCCATAATCATATATACTATAAAGAAAAAAAATGAAATGACATATATTTAAATTTTATTGAATGATATAGTCTATATATATTATACTACAATGAAAAGAATAAAATGACATATATTTAAATTTTATTGAATGATATAGTCTATAATTATATATACTATTACCTTTTTCACTAACATCTCTTTCTTTTCTTGGTAGGAATATGTTCTACTCGTCTCTTAACAACGCGGACGGTTGGATTGATCCAAATACCCTCATTATGATCATTTCTAATACATGATTCATTCTCATTTTGGTCATTTCTGATAAAAGATTCAATGTCAACACCAATATCGCCTTGATCTCCAATATTTTCATCAATTACTTTGTTAGAGAAAAGCACTATAGACCATTTTGTACTTGTCGGATCAATGACATAGAACACTTGTTTAGCTTGAGAGGCTAGAATGAAAGGCTCATCTTTGTACCCCGCCCTGTTAAGATCCACTTGCAAAAATCCACTTATCCATCCGTATACCATTATTATTTTCAACCCACTTGCAACCGAATATAGGAATATGAAATTTCTCATAATCAAACACCCAAATGCGCTCGATAACCCCAAAATACGATAGATTTGCAAATTTCGGGTTTAAGTCCTTCACACTTGATATGTGCATTGCTTAAGCTACCAAGGTGACACCACTATTTTGCATAGTACTTTTATCATCTTGTCCTTTGGTATAAAATGTGTATCCATTAATTGCGTATGCGCTATAAGAAAACACAATCAAACTTGGACCATATGCTAAACATCTCAACCTTTCTGTTACTGAGGCGGGATCTGAACGATACTTTGAATAAATATGTTCCTTAAACCATGGTATGAAACTTCGATTGTGCTCTCGTACAATCCAATTCTCATTTCTATTCAAATTTAAACCTCGAAGAATACCCTTGTGCATTTCAACATACGACTCAACCTCAATCTCATTATGCAGAACATACAAATGCACTTGATCCTGTTCGACCCTTGATACTGTCACAACTTTATTTCCAATTAGCTTCTTACCTTCTTTTTTTTCAACAACATGAGATTTGGGGAGTCCAATTGATTGAACATTTGACAAATATTCAGTACAAAACTCAACCGCTTCTTCAACAATGTATCTTTCGGCAATACAACCCTCTAGTCGACTTCGGTTTTTCACATACCCTTTTAATATTTTCATATAACATTCAGCAGGGTACATCCATCTCATATAAGCTGGTCCGCACAATTGTGTATTATTGACAATATGAACGACAAGATGAACCATTATGTCAAAAAACGAGGGAGGAAAATACATTTCAAGCTCACACAAAGTAACAACTATTTCTTTTTGCAATGTTGGTAAGATCTCAGGATCGATCACCTTACTGCAAATTGACTTGAAGAAAAAACACAATTTAGTTATTGCTCTTCTTACTTTTTATGGCAGAATAGAACGTATACCTATCGGTAGAAAATGTTCCATTATAACATGGCAATCATGCGTCTTTAAACTCTTTAACTTGAGGTCTTTCATAGACACAAGTCTTCTAATATCTGATGAGTAGCCTTCTGGAACTTTATCTTCTCTCAGAAACTTACAAAATATTTTTTTCTCCTTTCTAGATAGAGTGTAAACAACAGGTGGTAGGTATGCCCGTCTTCCATTCTTCACGGGTCCCAATTCAGTTCTTATTCCCATGTCTACCATGTCCTCCCTTGCTTTAAGGTCATCCTTAGACTTCCCTTTTATATTGAGTAACGTACCAATAACACTGTCAAATACATTTTTTTCAATATGCATCACATCAAGAAAATGTCTTAAGTACAAAGATTTCCAATATGGAAATTCAAAAAACATCGACCTCTTCTTCCACCCACCTGTGACAACTTTATGTGCAAAAGGCTTGCCAAACTGAATACTCACATCTTTCACCTTTTCAAAAATTTGACCACCTGTCAATCCAGTCGGAGCTCTACGTTGTTCGGTATCTCCATTGAACGCTTTTCTCCATCCACGATACTGATTTTTAGAAGTTAAGAATCTACGATGACCGAGAAAGACATTCTTTTGACAAAGTTTCAATCGCATCGTATCGGATCCGTCTTCACAGACATGACACACTTTTTCACCTTTAATGCTATACCCGGATAGATTTCCGTATGTTGGAAAATCGTTAATTGTTCCAAACAACATCGCCCTCAAGTTGAAACTTTCTTTCCTATAACCATCATAAACCTCCACACCGTTCTCCCACAAAATCTTTAAATCTTCGATTAATGGTTCCAAGTATACGTCTATGTCATTTCCTGGTTGTTTAGGCCCAGAAATTAACATAGATAACATCATGTACTTACGCTTCATACATAGCCACAGAGGTAGGTTATAAATCATAAGAATCACAGGCCATGTGCTATGCGAGATACTTTGAATACCGTGTGGGTTCATTCCATCAGTAGACAATGCCAAGCGAAGGTTTCTTGCTTATTTTCCAAATTCAGGATAATCATTATCAATTTTCATCCACTATGGAGAATCTGCCAGATGTCGAAATTTTCCATCAATAATTCTTTCATCTGAATGCCAAGTCAAGTGTCTTGAATCGGGTTCACTACGATACATCCATCTAAATCTCGGGATTATAGGAAAATACCATAAGACTTTTGCCGGAGACAACTTTTTCTTATATCGAGGGGCACCGCATTTAGGACACTCATTTAACGATGCATACTCGTTTCGAAACAAAACGCAATCTTTTGGACATGCATGTATCTTATCATAGCTCATGCCAATAGAGTAACAGCATCTTTTTGGCCTCATACGTTCGATTGGGAAGAACATTATCCTCTGGTAGCATATCTTTCATAAGGGCTAATAACTTCCTGAAACTTTTATCCGACCATCCATTGTCGGCTTTTAAGTTGTACAACTTTAACACCGCAGACAATCTTGTGAATTTTGTACAACCATTATACAACGGTTTCTCTGCATCGCTTACCAACCTCTCGAACATTTTGGGAAAATCTTTAAGATCTTGTTCAAGTGCTTCTGCAATCTCTTCGACTCGATCATAATCGTATGTATCTGTGCAATTGTCTTTTGAAGCATAGGTCCTCTTATCCCCCGATTCAATATTCCCGTTACTTTTCTCACCATGCATATTCCAACATGTATAACTTCTATCAATTCCATACCATATTAAATGCGATGCCAATGAATCACGACTGGTTCCCATAACAGCAATACAAACAAGGACATGTCATTCGACTGGGGTCTTTGGCGTGCGCAACAGCAAACTTAACAAACTCCGAAACCCCATTCTCGTAGTCTTTCGACAATCGATTGGAATACATCCATGTCTTATCCATATCAACTAATTAGTGCACAAAATAGTATATTGCGTTTTGTCAAAATGCAAAGTATACACGGAATAGATCCGTATCAAGAAAACGCAACATACGAAAGGAAATTTAAGACAAATTCATCATAATATCAGTAATTTGAGGAAGAAATTTACCTCGGATTTATCGAACTCAAAGAAACGCGGACAATTAGCGTCGTACGTCGAACTAGGCCGAGAAACACTGCTAATTCAAAGAAAAGAAAACTTATATTATAAAAAATAGGATGAATGTACATGAATGAATGTAAGTGAAACTAACATGATAAACCAAATTCAATGCAAGCTATAAATCAAAAATGAAAAGCAGAAGTGTGATACTTGAGAATTTTATACAGTATTAAGTAAGTGCTTTCCAATACACTTAGATATACTATTATATTCACACATAAAAGAAAACATTCCAATTTACTTTTTTTCACACTATATATAATGTATCACATACATAGAACAACTCAAACAAAACAAATATAACAAGATAGACTCCTATTTATCATACTTTTCAATGAATACTTATGCAAACTTCAGCTGCGAATTAAGAATAATACAAGCACGAAACGTTGATTTCATCAAGTATACCAAAAACTTGTTTGCAAGGTTTTATCCTCATAAAGGTTTAAATTTTAGTTCCAAATACTTTCTTCAAAGTTAGTGAGAGAATTCTTGGAAAGGTTCAAGGTAATGAGAGATTCAAGTTGCCAAATCCAAGTAGGTATCTGTCCTTCAATATTATTGTGGGATAAGTCAAGAGTAAGTAATGTGGACCGGTTTCTCAAAAAACTTGGAAATCTACTTAACTTGCAAGAAGCCAACATAACAACTCTAATCTCTAGAAAGGGTGAAAAATCATGATCTTCTTTGAAGTTGTCAACTACAGACAAATTGTTATGCAAGAGACCTATTATAGATAAATTATTTAGCTTACGAATGATGTCCAACTATATCGTGCCATTAAACTTGTTGGCAGAAAGTTGAATGACACGAAGAGATGCAAGTGGTGGGAAGTCTGGAAAAGAACCATTAAGATTTTGATTAGTTGATATGTTAAGAACCTCTAATGTGTGTATTTGAAAGATATTTTTAGGGAAAAAACCATTCAAATAGAAGAAAATAGAAGAAAACAGAAGCTAACCTTGTCAGACGGCGAACAGGAGGTGCTGGAGGAAGAACGCCGGCGAGAACGGGAACTGAATGCTGGAGGAAGAACGGCGGCGAGAACAGGGACGGAATGCTGGAGGAAGAAGAGGAACAAAATGCTGGAGAATGCCAGGAACAGGTACTGCGCGCAAGAACAGAAGAGGAAGATGAAGATGAACAGAATAGAATGATGCACAAAAATCGTATTTAGGGTTTTCAATTTTAATTATAAAATAGCCTACGAAAGCGCTTTTAAAAGCGCTTTCTAAAGCCCACATATGAGAGCGTTTTTTCCTTCAAAAGCGCTTTCGTATAATAGGCCTATAGCAGCGCTTTAAAAAGCGCTTTCTTAAGTCCCCTATAAGAGCACTTTTTAAAAGCGCTTTCATAAGGCCACCTATAAGAGCGCTTTTAAAAAGCGCTTTCGTAGGTTAGATATTTCAAATGCCTATGAAAGCTTTGCGCTTCTTAGGAACCCTATGAAAGCGCTTTTTAAGCGAATTTTTTTTAAAGCCTATGAAAACGCTTTCTCTTAAAAGCGCTTTTGTAGAGGCGCTGCCAAAAATTATTTTTTTTGTAGTGTTGGTTTTTGTCACTCCTTTACTATCAACCAATAACTATCATTTTTGGTCAAGATCCATGGCAATGGCTCTTCGCTCCAAGAACAAGCTTCGTTTCATCAATGGCAGTTTACCTCGACCAATAGAGGAAGATTTCAACTCGCTTGCTTGGGATCGATGCAACACCATGATCATGTCATGGCTCCTTAATTCTGTTGAATCTGAAATTGCACAAAGTGTGCTTTGGATGGATATTGCAGCTGAGATTTGGATCGAATTGAAAGATCGTTTTTACCAAGGTGATGTGTTTCGCATCTCAGATCTTCAGGAAGAAATCTATAATCTAAAACAAGGTGATTCTTCTATATCATGCTATTATACTAAACTCAAGAAATTGTGGCAAGAATTGGATAATTTTCGTCCAATTCCTGAATGTTTTTGTGATACTACATGTCAAGATGTTGACAAGATTCGAGCCTATCGTGATGGTGATCAAGTCATTCGGTTTCTAAAGGGGTTGAACGATCAATACTCAGCAGTGCGGTCACAAATCATGCTAATGGAACCACTCCCATCCATATGCAGAGTTTACTCGCTTCTTGTTCAGCAAGAAAGACAAGCCATTCTACCTATTGATGAGTCAAAAGCTCTGGTTTTTCTCAATACCAACCAGCCTCAGCAAACTGCTTCTTCCAGAGGTGGAAATTCTCGAGGCATGGGTGTTAGGGGTGGTCGCTCTAATGGAGGAAGAGGTAGAGGCTCAAGAATCTGCTCACATTGTGTCATGACCAACCACACGGTTGACACTTGTTTCAAAAAGCATGGCTATCCACCGCATTGGAAGCAAGATGGTGCTATCAATCGATATGTAGCAGTTACTGATCAACCAGATTCCTCTCAAGACACTGCCAATGGTAATTCTGAACAAGTGCAATCTCCTTTGGCCTTTACACCTGATCAACACAAGGTATTGTTGGCTTTACTTCAAGGTGCTACTTCTCAAGCCCACAATGTCAACCATTTAACCTCTCAACCTGAAAATGGCTCAGGTATCCTCTATACTATCCCAAATTCCCTTTGCTTTGAGAAATTTGTTCTCGACACGGGTGCCACTGATCATGTTTGTCATACTAAAGCATTTTTTCAATGCTTAAAAAGAATAAACCCCATCACCATAAAATTGCGTAATGGAGCTCTTGTCACCACTAATTATGCTGGAACCATGTATTTTGATCGTTCGATATACATTACTGATGTACTATACATGCCAGATTTCTCATTCAATCTCATTTCTGTTCCTAAGCTGACCAGAAATTTACAATGTCAATTAATGTTTGATGATCATGACTGCGTGATACAAGATAAGAAGATTGGCACAACTAGGTTGAATGGTGGATTGTACATCCTAGAGTCTCCATCAGTTTCTTTGTCTACTACTCCTTCTGCCAATTCCATCAACGTATTGCACTTCAAACCATCAAATATAGACCAATCATGTAATCTTTGGCACTTGAGGCTTGGTCACCCCTCTAATGCAAAACTGACCCAATTGCATAAAAATTTTCCTTTTATCCACAATACTTTTGTTTCTACTCCTTGTGATGTTTGTTTTTATGTCAAACAAAAACAATTGCCTTTTTCTCATAGTTTACATACCTCTCAGTATGTGTTTGATTTTGTACATATGGATATTTGGGGACCTTTGTCCACCCCCTCTATGATGGGTTTTCAATATTTTCTCACTGTGGTAGATGATAAAAGTAGATTCACATGGTTGTTTTTAATGAGATTGAAATCTGATGCTTTGTCAATCATCAAATCTTTTGTGTCCATGGTCAAAACTCAATTTAATACAGTCATTAAGTGCATAAGAACCGATAATGGATGTGAATTTTTGCTCACTGAGTTCTACAAGTAGCATGGCATTTTGCATCAAAAGTCTTGTGTTGGTACTCCTCAACAAAATGGTATTGTTGAAAGGAAGCACCAACACATCTTAGGCATAACTCGTGCTCTATTATTTCAATCTCATTTACCTCACATTTTCTGGGCTCATGCAGTAGGACAAGCAGTTCATATAATAAATAGATTACCATCCCTTTTCCTAAAACATCAATCTCCTTATCAGCTTTTATACAATACTTTACCTGATATTACAAACCTCATGGTTTTTGGCTCGTTATGCTTTGCTGCTACATTAAAAGCTCATCGAAAGAAGCTTGATTCTCGAGCACGCAAATGCATTTACTTAGGTTACCAACCTGGCACAAAGGGTCATATTTTATTCGAACTACATTGCAAAGAACAATTTGTTTCACGTGATGTGTCCTTTTTTGAACAAAACTTCCCATATAAACAAGCACATAGCCAAAATGCTCCATCCACCTCTACACCTCAACCTCCTGATTTAACCTATTTGGATGACCTGCTTGATCATCCCTGCACCTTTCCTTTCCCTACACCTCACACACCACATACTTCCTCATTTACACATACATCATCTCAACCTTTGCATCCTACCAATTCTAAGACCCCTCTTGTGCCTCCAAGGCGGTCTCATAGAATTGTCAAACCTCCCACTCATCTTCAAGACTATCACTGTAATCTTATGGCCAGTACAATCCTCATTTCAGATGATGCTAGTACCAATCTCTCTTCTCACTGTAAGTATCCCCTCTCATCTGTCTTACCATATGCTGCTCTTTATCCTTCCCACAGGAAATTCATCTTGAATATATCTGCCATAAATGAACCTTCTACATATGAGTCATCCATATGTGATGCCAACTGGAGAGAAGCTATTCAGACTGAGTTAAATGCCTTAATCAAGACCAACACATGGTCTCTTGTTCCTTTACCTCCTCACGAGAAAGCTATCGGCTGCAAGTGGATTTTCAAGCTAAAACTACATGCCAATGGTACAATAGAAAGGTATAAGGCACGTTTGGTTGCAAAGGGCTTTACATAAACTGAAGGTTTGGATTATATGGATACTTTTAGCCATGGGGTCAAAATGACTACAATTCGCATGTTCATGGCAATTGCTGAAGTTCAAGATTGGCCACTATTCCAATTGGATGTTAATACAACTTTTCTACATGGGGACCTAAATGAAGAAGTTTACATGAAGGCACCTTCTGGTTTGGAACTCCCTAATTCTGGCTTCGTTTGTAAATTACAACGATCCCTATATGGATTAAAGCAAGCAAGTCGGCAGTGGAACACCAAACTCACTGATACGCTAATTGCCACTGGATATGTTCAATCTAAAGCTAATTATTCACTCTTCACCAAACATTCTTCAGCAGGATTCACAATTGTTCTTGTCTATGTAGATGATTTGGTGCTTGGTGGCACTAATCTTGAAGATATACAACAACTTAAAGATCTCCTCAATGCCAAGTTTAGCATCAAAGATCTAGGTGCTTTGAAGTATTTTTTAGGCTTTAAGGTTCCTTGAATCTCTCAAGGAATTTCTTTATGTCAACGGAAATATGCTTTAGATCTCATCAGTGATGCAGGTCTCCTTGGTGCAAAACCTTGCACCACACATATGCAACCTCACTTGCAGCTCCACAAAGATCTTGGCACTCCCATTTTTGACCCCACTGCATATCGCAGACTCATTGGAAGACTCTTATATCTCACACATTCTCGCCCAGAGATTGCATATGCTGTCAGCAAACTGAGCCAATTTCTGGCTGCTCCGACTGATGCACATATGCTGACAGGTATTCATGTTCTACGTTTCCTCAAGAGTAACTCTGGCCAAGGTTTATTCTTCAGTTCATCTTCATCTCTTTTCCTTAAGGGATTCTCTGATTCGGATTGGGGAGCTTGCCCAGATTCACGAAGGTCTACCACAGGTTTCTGTTTTTTCTTGGGAAAATCTCTCATTAGTTGGAAGAGCAAAAAGCAAGTTGTCGTATCTCGTTCCTCTTCAGAGGCTGAGTATCGAGCTTTGGCTCACACCACTTGTGAGGGTGTATGGCTCCTTTCGTTACTGCAAGATTTTCGAATTCCACACAAACCTCCTTTTATTATCTACTGTGATAACAAATCTGCGATACATATTGCTGCCAATCTAGTTTTTCACGAAAGAACCAAACACATTGAAATAGATTGTCATGTTGTGCGTGACAAAGTTTTAGCTGGTGTTGTTCATCTTATGTCTGTCACAACCAAAGAACAAGTCGCTGATATTCGCACTAAGTCGTTGCATCCGGGTCCTTTCTCTATTTTACAGTCCAAACTTGGTATGATTGACATTCACTCCAGCTTGAGGGGGGCTGTTGAAAGTAACACAACAGAAGAATAAATAGAGAACCTTACATTACTTGTAAAGTAGTTAGTAACTAACTTTTAGTTAGTTAGTTGCTTGTAATAGTTAGTTAAGAATTAACTGCTATATAAGCAGCATTGTAATTCCATATTAGACATAAAAATGTGTAATAAGAAAAAGTTGAGTGATTCTCTATCTGTTTTCTACTATTCCTCTTCATTCTTTGTATGCAAGGCTTGAGTTTTAACAAGGTTTTTACCTCAGTATTCTAACCTAACAGTACCGTGAATGAGAAATGAAAGGTAAGAGATAAATTTTGATTTCAAATAGGGACATATTGGTATTTTCCATTATATTAAAATAAAATAGAAGGGTGGTCGTCGCCTTCCCTTGTACCCCAACCACAGAATACGAGAGAAGGAAGAAAAAGGTCTGGGAGAAGGAAAAAATAAGATGGAAGCTTTCAATTGAAAAACAAAAACACGTCAAATAAAATGAGTTTTTTTAATTAACTATTTTTTAATTGATAAATTTTTATTAAATTAATGAATGATTGATTTGCAATAAATAAAACTTTAAAGAATAAAGTTATTCTAACGATGATATAGCATTTTATGATTTACTAATCTTTTTTAATTGGTTATTAAAGTGTTTTTTCAAATAAGATTATAATTTATTATAAAATATCTTTGTTATTAATAGTATAACTTTTTATGGTTAAAAATTGTATAAAATATAAAAAGAATAAGATTTATATTTTCATAAGAAATTTGTGTATTCATCAATCATAATTGTCTTATGGTTTTTAATAAAAACAAATATTTGTATTAATTTTTTAATATAAAGATTAAAATTTTATATAAAAAAGATAATATTTTTTTCAAATCAATTTTATTTTTTCTTGTATCATGTCACAATATCATTCTTCATTAAGTATATAATATTTGTTTATTTAAGAGAAATCATATTTAATAGATTGAATTAATTATTATAGAATTGGTAAAAAAAATAACGTTCTAATTTAAAAACAAATTTTAAGAACCAAAATAAAATTGAATTAATTCATTAATATTTTAAATGTATCCCGTAAAATTAATGTTTAAAATATATCTAATTAATTTATTTTAATTTCTATTGCCAAAAAAATAATTTAACCTACAATCACGTTTCTAAAAATTCCTTTGTAATTGATTTATAATAAATATTTATAAAAATATTTGATGTGTTTAATAATAAATTTCTATTTATAAATCATTCATTTATACTAAATTTTCAATTTAGTAGAATTTTCAATTATAATTTAAATTAGAATTATAAATTTTATTGTAACTTTTTTCTTAATGTTTAATTTCATTCTCTTAACAAATCTAATACGTTATTTTCATTTTTATCACACCATTAATTATTATTAATGCATATTAATCATGCAAAATCACTTTTATATATAAAAAAAAATATAATTCATACTATATTTTATAAATCAAGTTATATAGTATTATAGTTATTTCTTTAAATACAGTACTATAGTTATTTCTTTAAATATGCGAGACACAAGATACAATTTTTATGCTAAAAAAATTATTTTATAATTATTTATAATTTATAAAGAAAGACATGGTGATATTATAAAATGTCTTTGCTATTAGTAGCAACACAACACAGAAAAATACAAATAGTCATGATTACTAAAAATTGCAATTGATTATGACACTTCTATTGTTCTCTTATCTTTTCAGTTTTGGTATTTAAAATAGCAAAAGAGTTATAAAAACTATTATTGAAATTTCTAGCGTAAGAAACCCACCAATTCCAATTTTTTGAGTTTGAGACTTCATTCGAATGAAGTAAACAATTTTTCAAACGACATCTCTCCTTTATTATTAATATTTTTTCATTCAGATTTACTAACTCTTCATATATTTTATATCTTGCCACTTTAAAAATATTTTTCATTTATCTGCATCATTCACACACAACCCATAACATCAAATGAAACTTAAAAAAAAACAAAATTACTAAAAACACACAATCACATTTTTTCTATAAAGAATATTTATGGCAACATGAGGAACTGATTGCCTAGCATGAGGTTCATCGTATGGTTTGATAAACTGCCTTATTTCCACAAAATAAACACACCTTATATAAATTTACAAATGGGATACAAAATATAAGTGATGATGCATTATGATAGCTCTAAAGTTGTCTATCAAGCTTATGCGCTATATACGCCATAACTCAATATTGTCATATCAATAAGATCAACAACACACTTCACTTAGCGCTTAGGAGACATTAGAACATGTATAATTATTGTTAACTAAAACAAATCCAATTTCACAAATAAGTAAATTTTAAGCAAAATTAATTACTATACTATAAATAAAAACAACATAAATAAAAAAATATCAACAATAAAAATTATTGTCAATAAAAATGCACACAAGTGACATCTCACCTTCAGGGCCAATTGTCTGCCATTTAGAAGGGATCCTTTGCCTCTTATAGTGCAAGAATATTAGAGAATAAATATTTATAATCCGATATAAGATATAGAACTCCAAAAAAGCTTTCTATTAATCAAAATCTGCATCTGACACTAAAACCATATAACCATATATTTTGAAATATTATCAATTACTTTTTAAATAATAGCTACTTCAATGGCTAACTTATTACCTTTCTTGACCCACGCACTCAACTATACGAACAAAGTGAATTGCTCTTCCTCACCCGAACATCCAATCGTGCATCCATACCTAAATCCAACAAAATTGAGTCCATCAAAATTGTGCATCGAATACATGAGAGAAAATAATTATAGTATCTAATTAGGTTCATATTTGGGATCGGATATAACCAAGTGGTAAGCTATAACCAAGCTTCATCATCAATCATCTTTTTCTTTTCTTGAATATGAAAATCAAAACTAAATATAATTAGAAATATAATATGAATAAATCTTATGCTAAACTGATATGGATCATGTTCAAACAAAATGTCTCAAATGAATTAGCGTTGAAACTACACAAAATCAGATCCAAAATGCAATGTAGATTATTGAATTTTAAAACAAAAATGAAGAATCATTGATAAAATGATTGCAAAAACAAATAGAAATAAAGTGAGCGAAAGAAGGACGACCCGTTTTGGAGGGGAGTTTCGTCGGATGCTTTGGTCTTCCCCAAATATATTTTATTATGCATCGAGAATCAAAAGATCTGAAGTTTTTGTTTATTTTCAAAAAGCATGGGAATATGTTATTAATTAAGCGTGAATTGTTTCCATGACCCAAAGATTTAAATGATTTAACTTAATTATAATAAATAAATTAAAATATATTAAAATAAACTTTCTATTTATAGCTGACTTAAAAATTATAGAATGCATGAGAGAATGACACTTGGCAAACTTGCCAAAGAACTCATCCTATATATATATATATATATATATATATATATATATATATATATATATATATATATATATATATATATATATATATATATATATATATATATATATAATCCAACTTTAACTTTAATTTTGTCACTATAATAATACATCATTAGTTATAACTATAATACATCATTAAGTATAACTTTAATTTTGTCACATCACCTATAGTCTTATAGTCTTATGTGGCACATTCCAAAACTTATTTTCATTCTATATTCTATTAATTCAACTATATGTATTCCTTTAAATTAAAAATATTATCACAAATTTCAAATATAAAAGAGACTTGAAAATTCAAGTACAATAAAATATTTTGTTTTCCTAAAATTGTAACAATAAAAGTAACACTTAAAATAAATATTTTTAATCTTAAAGTAGTTCTTAGATAATTTTCAATTACAAATCACTTTATTTAAAATATAAGATAGTATGCAACAACTTTTTACAGTTTTCGTATATTTTACTATTATATTTTTTTATATACTATCAAATAATAAACTAATGATAAATAATAAAATACTACACAAAACACAATAAAATATTTGCATCTTATTTTAAGCAAAATAGTCTAACAAGCAATAATTACTCCAACTATATATATTCATTTATATTAAGAATATTTCTCTCAAATTTCAAAAATAAAAGAGATGCCAAAATCCAAACAGAGTAAAATATTCTTTTGTTTTCTTTTAAAAATTACAGAAATAAAAATAACACTTAAAAAATAAATATTTTTTTAATCTTAAAGTAGTTCTTACATAATTTTTAATTAAAAGTCACTTTAAGTTAAACTTAAACAATAATATATTTGTAACAATCTTATAAAGTTCGACAAAATAGATATAAATTTTATAAAGTTATGAAAAAATGTATTTGTTATTAATTGTAAATAAATATTTAATTTTGTGTAACACGAAAAATAAATACATATTTTTAATAAATTAAAGTAAATTATATAAATACCACTTTATAGATATGTAAATCTGCAAAACTAAATTATGGATATCACTTTCAATTTACACACATGTATTTTCCTTTTAAATGAAATGTATATTTATCTATGTGATTAATTTATATTATTTTTTCTATAATAATTCAAAAAATAAGTTTATAATATAAATCTAAGGATTAAATATGTTTTTTGTCCTTATAAATATCTCAATTTTGACTTTTAATATTTATAAAAAACAACTTCGAGTTTTAGTCTCTATAAAATTACTTTTGCACGCAGTTTTAATCCATGTAAAAGAACTAAAACTACATACGAAAGTAATTTTATAGGGACTAAAACTTGAAATTAATTTTTTATAGAAATTAAAAATTATTTTTTATTATTTTGTAAGGACTAAAAACATATTTGACCCTAAATATAATAATCATATTTTATCAAAACCAATTTTTAATATATTTCGGTTTTTAATATATTTAAAATTCTATAAAATATGAAAAAACTAGTATACAACCTCACATCTCGCTAAGACGGTTTTTAATATATTTAAAATTCTATAAAATATGAAAAAACTAGTATACAACCTCACATCTCGCTAAGACGGTTTTTAATATATTTAAAATTCTATAAAATATGAAAAAACTAGTATACAACCTCACATCTCGCTCGTCTTAATCAAGTATAATATGAAAAAAGAAAATAAATATATGATTGACAACTTATTGCATACACTCGTGCAACACACACACTATATCACAATTTTTTATATGTCTACATATAACTCTTAATTAATTTAAACCATTAGTTTATTTTTCCACAATTCTTTCTGATCTCTCCATTTGATCCAGTGAGAGGTTTAATATCTCCCATCTTGATCATAGCAGCAGCAAAATCAGAATAAAAGGATTTTGGATTGGTACTATAGCCTCTCACTATAGAATCTGTGGACCCGCCGTTGAAAAGCTGTTGGTCTGAATGGAGAAGACCTTTCTTCTGAACAAGATTTTTGAAGTAGTCATTATCAAAAGAAATGGGAGTCTGGAGATCAAGGGGTGCCAAATTGTTATCTCCTGTTCCATTTACATTTGGACAATTAGATTGCCTTGTTTTAGCAAATGAAGTATCTATGTTGGTCTCAGTGTAGATTCGTCCTCTAAAGGTTGTGCACCTTGCTTGTCCAATTGTGTGACCACCTGATAATGCAACTAGGTCCTTGATGGAAAGACCATTATTACTAAACATTTTGGCAAGTACGTTCAGGTCAGAAGTTGGTCTCGGAATGGAGGCAGTTGCGGCAGATTGACTGGCTGTCGTAGCGTCTCTTCTTCCAAGTTTTACATTCCAGGTTGGGCCTCCAAGCTACCATATAACATAAAAACAACACAAGAGTAAGAATACCAGATTTTCCTGGTTAGTTTTTATCTAGATTTTTATAGGTTAACTAAATCATTGTTATATGATAACACATACAATTGCAACGGAATCTGCAGCTGCAATGGCAAGAATATCAGCACATGATACAACTCCGGGACATACACTCTCTACAGCTGATTTTATGTTGTCAATAACTTCAAATCCACGAGCTGAGTTATTGTTCGGGATCGCGTGTTGCTCTCCAGTAAAGGTTGGTGTGTCATCGAGTAGAATAGATCCATCACAGCCCTGTAATATATAAGTTATTCATAGTATTCATGAGATATAATAGCTCATATATTTGAGTTTGAATTTATATCTCAACATATGAAACTTGAGAAAACTTACATTGACAAAACAATCATGGAAGAATAAACGGAGGATGGAAGCACCAATTCGAGCCTCCTTTGATATGGCAGATTGCATGGTGGATTTCGCCGTAGTAAAGAGTTCGGGACAAGAGCTTGAATAAAAGTTTGTAGAAAGTTTTGCATTGTCACCTCCTATTATTAGAACAAATAGAACCAAACCAATCATGGTTAATCTAGAATAATATAAAGGAGCCATTAGCAAAATCCTCTACAAACAAAGAAGTTTCACTTAGCTAGCTAGCTCTAGTGTTTACGTTTGTTATTGAGAAGAGGATGTGGTTTATCAAATTATAGAATTAGAACCATATTTATAATGGTTATTTGCAATGGAAAGCTTGTCTGAGTCAATGTGTAACACGTAGAAAATAGACAAGTCATTTATGCATGGGCCGGGAAAATTAATGTGGCTATATATTACGTGATTTTTTTTCAAAAAAGTAGTGCTCAATTATACAAGCTAAATACTATTTATTTGGAATTTTTCGGTTCTATTAACTTTACATAGATACATCTCTCCTAATGAATTTATGATAATGGCGGATTATATCAATATGGTTAGTAGTTGTATGATTTGATTTGATCAACTCAAAGATAACGAAGTTTAAGTTATTGCAGTGTCAATTTTGTCAAAGTGCTTACTATTCCTTGAAGAAGTTCCTATCAAATAACCCTTTAATGAGTCATATCTAACCTGTGATATATCCATACAAGTTGAATAACGACGAAAAAGAGAAATAAAAAAGCAAAATTTAGCTGCCATCAAAATTTTGCTGGTCAAACATGATAAATTCCATTGCGACGTGATTTTGTTTTTATTATCTTTTACTTAAAATGGAGATGGTAGCTCACTTGCTTGAGTTAAAGAAACAAAAAAGTTAATAAACTAAAAGTTCAAAGTTAGAATCAATTTTAAGTACAACGTAATAGAAAATATTAACGTAATAGAAAATATTAAATTATTTATAAAAAAAACTTTTATTTAATAATTAAGGTAGTTTTCTCATTGGTTATCCAAAATCTTGGATTATAAGTTATGAGAGAAAAGGAAAGAGACTTTTATCACTTGATTTGTATTGATCTCAAAAAGTGTGTATGATTACAAGTTAGGAAGGTGGAACCAAAAGATCATAATTCATCATAAATAGATATAAATATCATAAATAGATATAAATAGATGTGTTATTTTCTATGAGTCTCTTGAGGATGAAATATAAATACTAAAAGGGTAAAGAATAAAAAAAAACTAGTGGAGAAGACTTAGTTGACCTAAAGGTTGTTGTTAGGGAGATTGGATTTAAAGCTCTTGAATTTAATTTTAGTGAGGGTAAGTCTACAATTTATCATGGTCATCATTTAACTCGTGATAGGGTAAGACGTGAAAGTGAAATTGTTCTACCTTAGAGATACGTACATGGGATCAGACTTACATGTCTTTGTGGCGGCAAAGGCAACCTGCCTTTGTGTCTGTATCTCTCTAATCACTACTCGCTCTCATTATATTTAGATTTTGTTTTTATTTTTTTATCTTAAAAAATTGCAATTTTTAACTAAAGGCAGGGTGCTTTTGGCGTCATAAAGGCTCCAAATCCCTGCCCACGTACATGTGTGTTGATATTGGTTGTTATGTTTTAATGTTCATCGAGGGTTTCAAATTGATAAAAATCTCTTCTCCGATGATGAAATGATTGAGTCTAGTGCATAGGAAATGAAGAGTCGCACATATATGTCCATTAATGAAATAATTAAAGGTACACTACGATAAAGGACAAAACAAAAGGAATTATTTGGTCTAAGGAAGTAGAGTTACAATTTAGAGAAAGAAGTCCGACCTTAAAAAAATAGTGAGACTGATATAGATTGAAGAAAATTAAGCCATATAGGCAACGAAGGAAGACAACGCAAGTTTAAAAGTCTTACCTTGGCCACATAAAAGAGGCTTGGGGGAAACTCTTCCTACACGATCCTAGTCGTAGCCAATAAACTGATGGAAACTAATCCACATAAGGACGTCAGATTTGTGATGTTAGAGGAAAATATCCCCCATCACTAAGAATGTTTTAGGACCTAGGGTGTATGAACCCCCCTGTTATACGTATTTTCTACTAAAATAATTTAAATTATCGTTTTCCACGGGGATTGGTGTGACATCACTGCCTTTCTATAGTTCAAGTGAATTTAAGATTTATAGTTACAAAAAAGGGTTTTGTTCTTAGTCACAAAAATTGGAAATGTCATGAAAACAAGTTTAGTATTCTTTTTAAAATAAGTTGTTTGGATTAAAGAGAGTTTTCGTTTGTTTTCAATTGGTAAAAGCATACCAAGACTAGAGTTCAATAATCTATTTCATATGCATTTTCTCAATCAAGCATGTGAACTTGTTAACCATAAATATAATCACATATCCTCTCAATAAGTTTCATGTCTAAAACATATTGTGAGATTTATCATATTAATCTTTAGATGATGTCTCAACCTAACTATTAATATGATAACTTAAAAAGTTCAATATAAGTGATTACCAACTCATAAAACTATGTCTATAATTTATTTGTTGATAGATAAAAACCTAGGTCTAGACATGAACATATTTCCCAATAGTGCTCAAATCAAAGATACCATAAAACAAGAGTTTTCACTAGGGGTGGCAAAACGGACCCGGCCCGTTGGGCATTCCCGTTTTGCCCGAACTTAGTGCAGGACGGGCCAAGAATTTAGGCCCTCACCCTTCTAATGTGACCGCCCCGTCCCATTTTCTCCGCGGGCTTTTGCGAGCACATGTTTTAACATAAAATTAAGCATTTTTAGACCTAAAATGTGTAGTGCCTGCGAGCTTTCCCCGCCCCGCACTTACTTTTTTGTGGGACGGGCCTATATTTTAGGCCCTCATCCTCAACTATGACCTCCCCGCCCTGTTTTTTTGGGGGCTTTTGCGGGGCGGGCCTAAACGGGCGGGCATGCCCGTTTTCCACCCCTAGTTTTCACCATATATTTATCTTCACCATGTTACATGCAAAAGATCAAGAGTGAAATTTTGGTTAGGGCTAAACTTAGGATGTCGTGACATCTGATCCAACATTACAAAACAAACAAGGCAGGACATACAATTAAAAGCTAGAAACAAAAGAACACAAGGAATTGTTAACCCAGTTCGGTTCTAACCAACCTACATCTGGGGGCATACCAAGTCAGGAATGAAGTTCACTATCAACAGTATTAATTCAGAGGGAAACCACCTTGTTTACACTCCTCACTTAATCAGACTACCCAATAACCCTTCTACCTAAAATACCACACTTAGATATGAGAACCTCCGCTACTTCTAATCACCTCAGTGATGTCTATCAGCTACTATCACACCAGAAACTGCATCAACTACTTGGCTCCTAACACAATCAGTTTGGAGATACCTCACTCCAAATATAACTAAAACAGTTTGAAGATACCACACTTCAAACACAATCTAAACTAGTCACTCAAGTGACACAAACCAAACCTAGAATTGCTTCACAGCTTCTTCCAAGGACATAACTACACTCATTGCTTCACACACGAGTGAGTAAAACAACCCCTGCCCGAGGTAAAATCAGTGACCATCCCAAAATCTGGGTGGTTCACTTACATGGCTAACCCTAAAGACTACATCTTTCTAAAACTAGCTAGCTTACTAAAACTAGGTTACAACGGCTTATTTATAACCTGTTACCAAACTGGATTTGGGCCTTCAAAATAACAACATAACTGTAACAAACTTCTGCAGTAAAAAACTTTTTGTAGAGTAAAAACGCAGATAACTTCTACTACAATCAAGGTCCTTCTGGTTTTTCTCCTTAGATCTTGGACCTCCACATATGCCTTCAAAGTCACGCCACATAAGGTGCATAATATTCCCAGAATATTCTGCACTAATTAAAACAAAACTGTAACAAACTTAACAGTTTATGTAGCATGATGTCCTGATGTCTGACGTCTCAACATCTCATATGACATGTTGTTCTAGATGTTGAAACACTTCAACACAGCATGTTTAGGCATTCCATTATTGCTGCTTTATATTTGTTTTACGAAATTTAAGCCAACCCTTAAAAATGAGGAACTTAGACTCTCCCCCTTTGGAAAATTTTGACTAAAACAAATATATAGTAAAACATTACATTTCATTTGCAGCAATAATTTACAATTAACAATCAACATCTTCTCCAGCAGAAACATCTTTTGTCTTTTGCACACATCTTCAGATCTTGAGTTCCTGCCCATGTCAGGACATCCCATTTGACATCTTGTCTCCTACCTTGCACTAACACGAGGTTAGTGTGGTGGTGAATGAAGAGACTCGGTGTTGGACTATGGGATACACTGCCGCCTGAGTAGCCTAATCAATGCTCAGAGTGTCCTGTTCAAAACTCAGATCACAAGTCATAATTACTATTCTTCGTTTTCTTCCAGGCTGGGACTGGATCTTTTGAGTTTTTGTGACTTAGATATAATTTCATTCTTTCCTGTTGTGCAATATTAACATTGATGTTGATATACTTTCTCTCCCCCTTTTTAGGAAAAATTTGACAATGAGAGCCTTCGCTAAACCAAATCCAACTGCAGGTTAACCAAACTCGAGTGAATTTCATTTTGATGTGGTTTTCACTGTCTTTCTGAGAAGACATGGGTTGAGAGATCCTCTATAAATAGCACAGCTGATAATTAGGAGTCCACAATTTAGTCCTTGGTCAAGGTGACGAGGAATCTATTTCGAGGGACTTCATTAAAGGAAAAGGTATACCATTCAAACTAGATCTGACCATTCTTAAAGGAGTTTGGCAGTTTCTGATGAGAGGAGTTAGTTCCAATAAGGGTTTGAATCACTTTCTGCAGTTACATGTGAATTCACCTCTTCTTCCACCAATCAGGATAGTTTCTTCAAGAGATATCAAAACATGTGACTTTGACCAGATTCTTAATGGTATCTACCCTTTAACAACTAGAAAGGACACTGTTTGTTCAAGTTTCTAGACGTCCCCACATTTTCATGGCTTCTTTTGAATGAGTCATGCTCCTATAATCTAAATTAGCTTAATTAAGATTTGTTTATCTTCAGATTATGTTAACAGAATAGTCTTCTTTTTTATACCTGGTAGATACTTATTTCTTCTATTTGTTTACTTCACTTAAGGTTGATGATACTAAGTGAATTTTAAGGATGATGTTTCAACATCTTCTGAGACATTCACACATAGTTCATCTGTCTTGGCTCTGAGATAACAATAATACTGCTTCTTCAAGATTTTCAACACTCATCAGTATGAACTCCCCTTTACATCAGCTAATGAACAATCTCCTCCTAGACATTAAATGGTCATTAACATATATAACAGTTGCGCCTTTATACATTAGCACTAGACAAAACAACTTTCACAATTGATAATTGATAATTAACAATGCACAATTGCTCTTCAATTTTCCAGTTCCTCTTCATATGGACAGTTGCTTCTTCAAATAGACTATTGCTTCCCAATGATACTTTTGCGCCCCCTTAATATCCGAAATTTCCTTTTTGGCTTCTAAGATGAAGCTTACCATATGTTGTTACTCCCCCTAAGTTATACAAAATAAGGTTATTTGATGTTGATCCTTATAGTATTTGAAGCATTCTTCATTTGGACTTTCCATAGTTTCCAAATTAGGAATCCTTAGTTTACTTGTTTCACAAGTTTCAGATTGCCACACTCTGTAACTTGTAAAAGAAGAAACCTCACAATTAACTATGTGTATAACTAGTTATACGTCTTCAAGAGATAAGTCTGAACCTTATCATCTTTCTTCAATCTTTGGTGTCTTCAATAGTTATGATATTACATCTTTATGTAGAGCATTCCTTTTATTCATCACATACTTTTTGACAGCATTTATATACATCTCTTTAGGTTGAATCAGCTTTTCAAATAATCACCAAACAACATTGCCACATATTCAAAACTTATGAAGATAACAATGAACTTTAATATTGATATTCAGTTCACAAAATACCGTGAATCCATTAGACGAATACTCAGCTCCCGACAGAGTATAAGTGGTTTGGAATTCAGGTTACTATTTACTGTGGAAAATGGTAAACAAGCGCTGGTCCTCCCTAGGTTCTAAAACTAAGGGTTAGTTGCAAGATCGACCAGTTGATCTTAAGACATGTGCTAAGATTTAGTAGGTTATACTGATTCCGTAGAAATAGACCCTGGCCAAGAAACGGTTTTCAGAGACCAAGGGAAGCAGTACAATGGCTTTCCACACAGAATTTTGACTACCTGCCTAACCGACAACAGGCGCTGGACAAACAAGACTCAACTAATCACTAATTGGTGACTCATGACCAATAATTGACGTTGAAGTGTTCAATATAGAAGTTGTTCGAAATGAACGGAAGTAAAAAGAAACAATAAAGATAAAACTTAAACATAAATTAATTGCATTGAAAGTAAGGATGGTGATTCACATACATCAAAAGCTCAATGACTCTTGCTTCCTTTAGCGCGAAATTGGGCAGAGTTTTGGTAAGAAATTTGAGAATACAAGTGAACACCCTAAAATTACAATGAAATGACTTATTTATAGTACTTTACAAGGTAACCGCTGAAATTAATCAACGAACGAAATTCAAACTAAGATAAAACTGCTACACACGATTTCGCCATTCGTTTAAAGCCTTGCAACCACGACCTCTTGAAATAACCGTCCACGATCTTCAGACTTTGACTCTTTCCCGCTTCATGATTTCAAAAGGATTAACTGCTTCTGGTTTCGATATACTTTAGAAAGAATAATATTCCCTAAGTCCCTTGGCCTATGTCTTCGACAACATCTACCCTTCGACCAACTCCTTCGCTCGACCCAAAATATGTCGAATCGGCCAACAGTCTTTCTTTACCCATCTAGTCGGTGTGGTTTATCTTCGACGCGTTTGTCTCGTTTATTTCTTCTGGCTACTTGGTCGATTTGGTCGATTCTATGGCTCACTTCAGTTGACACATGTTTTCTGATATTTCTAACTTGGTTTTATAATGTTTTCCTAACTGAACTATATTCGTTTAGAATTAGCCCTTAACTTGTAGGGATATTTGCCTTTAATCAGTGCTCTCAAACGTATTTAGAACTTCTCAGTTAACAAAATGCCCCCCAGAGATGCCATTTTCGAATTTCTAATTCTGTCGACCATGAGATAATGGCATCTATGAAGATTTGTATCTTCCGTCGACTCAATAGTTTCCACTACCCCTAAAGACAGTTCATTGTTCCGGTCTTTTCGTGACGCCAGGTAATCATGGAAACGTATCTGACTTTTATCTCGAGACACGGGGTCATTTAATGTTGACCATCATTGCTTCTTGGTGGCAGACATGGCCCACCACACTCTTAACTTCATCCGGCAACACATGTCCTTCGACGGACACGATTTCACACCTAGGAAATTACTAAGATTTTCTCCACCTCTTCATTTCCTTCACTCCGAGCCTATAAATAGGCATTGTTCCCATTCTTCATATTTTTCTGTGCTTCTCCAATTTCATCTCCTTGCAGTTTGTTGATAGAAACTTCCGTACAACTCCCCCTCTGAACTGCCCTAAGTTCAAGGCCTGGATGGAACGATTGGAACCTAGTAAGGGCCAACAATGGAGAGGAATGTGCATCTATGACCTGTTGGAGCTTTCTCGTGTTAGTCAGCCCTATTCTGGTGGCATGTTGTTGGCTGCTTTTCATTTTTGGGAAGGGTTAACCAACACTTTCCACACCAAGTATGGTATGATGACTCCCACACATCTTGACCTAGCCGCTTTAACAAGGGTAAAGCCTGCTGGAAAGATCTTTAATCACACCGACTACGAACCCATTCCAATAAAGTTCGACGTTGGCGAATCTAGACACCCAATGTGCGCTAACTTCATCAACTATCACCACCGCGACTCCGATGACGTCTCTGTCGAAGAATACGTTGCATTCTTAACTTTTTGGCTATCTCGATTCATATTTTTCTTACAGTCGATGCAGATAGCCAAACAACTTATTTACTTGGCCACTCCGTTGCATAGGGGTGAAAATATTGCTTTAGGCCAATTAATTTTGGCCTCTTTGTACGCCTCTATGACCAACGTGGTCAACCAGATTAAGAATTTCGATCCCAATAATCCAAAGAATAAGAGTGTCCTAGTTCATGATCCTTTCTGGCTTCTACAACTATGGCTGAATGCCACTTTCTCCGAAGACGTAAAACCTCTTCGGCAAAAAAGAGTTTCAATCTTCCAAAATAGGAATAGGGTTGTCTGCCTATGTTACTTGCCTGTGACTCCTATCGATAAAACTTCTCCAAGTGATGAAGTTTTCAAAATGCTCTTCAATATCATGTTGACACAAGAGGATTTCAGACCCTCGATGGCTCTGTTTTCTGATGGCAAGAGCGGGCCAGCGTGGCTTACGGATTCTTTTCCACCTGTCGAAGCAGAAAACTGAGGTCCTTGGTTTATTGGAGGAGTTTTCTAACTCCTCAGTTTCTCACTTATTCCATCACTAACATAAGTCCCTGCTTAACAGCCTACCAACCCAACTCAGTGGCTCGATAGTTTGGGCTTTATCAGCTCGTGCCTAAATCATTCTATACATCTCATGAGTTGCTCACTGATGTTTTAAATGATTGAAACTGGGAAGTTATTAAGGAGGATGTTGACAACCTTTGGGCTCACAGAGCCAAACTTACATTTACCCCATTTAGACCAGCATATTACTGCACCCAGGAGTTTGAAACTTGGTGGAAGTCATATTTCATTACTTTTGTTAATGATCCTGCTAGCAAAATGGATGAACTGACTGTTGCTCTCAACACTTTTCAGGGCAAGATGATGAAATGTAAGGCTACGAACATCAAAGAAATTCAAGCCTTTTAGAAATTTTTCAGGGTGGTGTATTTACCAAACAATCTTCGTCGAACCATCCATGACGCGGCCCAAGAGCTAAAGAAGAAGGTAACCGAGAGGATTCCACAATTTAAAACCCCTGGTTACGCGAAAGACAAGTATCTTTACGCACTTCATTTTGGAAAAATCAAATTTCCTCCTTTGCCGACTAGCCCATTAGCCTTGGCTTTTCGACCACCTATCCCATATTGGTGGTATAACTCTTAGTCGAATGTTCAAAATACTTACAAAAAGAAAGCCGACCGGGTGGTTCTGACAAAGCATTGGTTACACGACTACCCAGGCTTTCTGCATATTGACCTCAAATATGTGAGAGAGCTTGTCATAGTACCTAATGGTAACCACTTCTGGAAAGTTTCATTTTCTTTCACAATTCGACTCACAACTTTATTTGACTTAGCTTCTTTTCTAGCTGTACCCTTGCCACAGGTAGTCGTTCCAAAGAAAGAACCTGTTGTTGAGAGTCGGGAAGGGCCATCGACTGAATTTGTTGATACTAGCACTAAGGAAGGTCCTTCACAGTCAAAGGTATGTTTTACGCTCACACCTCTGTTCACATTTCTTCTATTCGACGCCCCTTATATGTTTGATATTTTGCAGTTCACACCCATTCATACTCCCTCCGATGGTGAACCCGTTTCCTCTTCCATCAAGAGAACTAATTCGTTTGTAAGTGTATATGTTTATACTTTGATACTCTGTGTTTTACAAACTACTAACATTTCTATCATGTAACAGGGTTGAAAATGCTCGGTGGATTCGACTGCTCCCTCCAACACATCCAAAAAGTCCAAGAGGGACAAGAAACTTTTCCATAGTGGGAAGGATGAGGTAAGCATCACTTAATTAGAATGATTTGATTAAAGTTATGATTTCTCCTGATATTTTCCTTATATTTACAGCCATCACCTGATGATCAGTCTCCCCACTCCCGTAAATCCAAAGAACATAAGAGGAAACATGCTTCCTCTCCTGAAGAATGGGTGGCTAAACAGAAAAATAAATCCCACCTGGCCGGAGACCTTGGGACGAAGGTCGATGACAAGGAAGAACCAACAATGGTCATTGACGATCAGCCACTCGTTACGAGGCGGCGAGGTAAAGTGCTCTTGGCTACTTGTCACGACACTGCCTTACTTTCGAATGTTGACAATATCATAATACATATAGCCATTGTCCCTCCACACCCAACTCCTGCGCCTGAGGAGGTCAAAGAGCCAGAGAGGGACATTTCTGCTACCTCAGCTGGGACGAACGAAACAATAATCCCAAACTTACCGCTACAGGTATTCATCATATTTCTATCCTATGTATTTTGACTATTGAGTCTTACTTGGCTAATGCTTGTTCTCTCTTTTAGGTCAAAGCTTCTGACCCACAGCACAGTGTGGCAGATTATACTCCACTATTAGAAGCTTCTTCACCTCATCATCGACAAGCCCTCAATGTGGTCGCTGGTGAGATTGTTGACCTCACTGTTTCGACTACTCTTAGTGACTCTGATTCGATCATTAGTCCTGCCAAGCATAAGGGTTATAGTTCGACTAGCTCTGACTCTAGTCTTTCAGATTCCCTGTAGGGTTTAGAGACTCCCCAAAATGTCATCATGCTACCATAATCTCCTGCCAATAGCACCTTCATCCTTCCTCCTGAAAGGGAGACAACATTCTCTTCTCCTCAATCCCAAGTTCAGAATATTTTTGAGAAGAAGGATCATTCAGCTGGCCCTTCTAGGGATAAGGATATCTTAGCTGACACGGATGTCCACGCTGCTCTGGCAAGACTGGAAAATTTTGTAAGTCGGTATATTTCCTCTTCAGACTCTGACCGCTCTCAGGCTTACAGTGACAAGTTAGGTCCCGAGGCAACAAAGGTCAAGAAACTGACGGACAAAATCCGTACATACGCTTTAAGTCCCGACTTGCCTCATCTACTGCATGAGGATTCAGATCTTGGATCAGAGCTTATGGATGTTATTACTCAACTAAAAGGTCTTGAGATTTCTGAATTCTCAAAACTTATGGTGGCAGCATTTGAAGACATTCTCCCTTCATTGCTAACAAACATTACTCAAATGAAGGAGAATGAGCAGCTGGTCGAAACGAAGCAAGTAATGGTGAGGAGAAACGTGGATATGGTGAAGAGGACCAAAATAGTGGTCGAAGGGCTGAAGGCCCACCTTACTCAGAAAAGGCAAGAGCAATATCCTAAAAGGAAAAGGGCTGCTGAAATACGCAGTCGAATTGCCAATTTTTCGAAAGAACTGGAAGCTTTGAATGCAGAGTTGGAGCTTGTCGTAAAACAAGATGAAGAACTTGATCAAGCTATCACCCCTGCTCAAACTGAAATGCTCCAGCTGACCAAAGATGCCCTCATTGTCAGTACTGCCACTGCTCGAGTCGAAGAGGAGTTGCTAACGCTCAAGATAAGAGCAGATGGGCTAAGCACCATTGTTGTACGCATCCACGGTGATCTGGCCAGCTTCCAAAGAAAATTCAAATTTTTTTTATTAATGTAACCGTTCTAGTGATGTAACTATATTTTTACATTGTCGTTTCATACTTATGCACGACTGATATGCTGGCATCGTTATTACTCTTTTCAGCTCAGTTCGACATACTTTTCACGTTGTCGTAATTGAGATTTCTTGAAGAATAGGTTTATATTTCTTCAAGTATTTACCATTTACCCTCAGAATCCATCGATCTGGGGCTAATTCTTCAAGTTCATATGCGTTGTTGGAAAAGATTTGAATTATCTTAAACGGTCTCTCCCAATTTGGTGACCATTTTCCTAGGACTCTATCGTTTCTGTCCATGGTCAATATCACTTTCCAAACTAAACCATCGACATGAAATACTTTATCTTTACCTTTTCATTATTGGCTTTGGCCACCCTGTCCTTTTTCCTCCTTAATGCATCAAGGGCCAACATCTTCTCTTCATCCAAGTCAACTAACTCGTCAGTCATCATACTCCAATAGTCTTCAGATGGTATTTCAAGTTGTCGTTGAATTTTTACTGATTGAACGTGTATTTCTACTGGCAATACAACATCATGTCCATATGCCAATCGGAATGGGGTTTCCCCCGTTGCCTCTTTAGGAGAAGTTCTACATGCCCATAAAGTTTTGTCTAGCATTTGATGCTAATTTCTTGGCTTTTTGTCCATGTGTTTCTTAATCAGGCTAATTATTACTTTATTTGCAGCTTCGACTTGGCCATTTGCCTGAGCGCAATAAGGGGTAGATGTTAACAGTTTTATTCCAACCTCTTTTGTGAATTCTTGCATTTTTCGCCCCTTGAACACAGTTCCTTGGTCGGTTGTGATTGTTTCAGGAATTCCAAACCGACACATAATATGATTTTGTATAAAATCAATCACAGCCTCTTGGTCGACATTTTTTAAAGATATGGCCTTAACCCACTTTGTGAAATAATCAATGCCGACTAAAATGTACCTCTGCTGTTTTGATGATGCTGGCTTTATTTCCCCAATCACATCTAAGGCCCATCCTCTAAATGGCCAAGGTTTTATAATAGCATGTAGTTCGCTTGCAGGCGCGTGTTAGATGCCCCAATGCATTTGGCATTCCTGGCATCCTCTAGCAAATTCAATGCAGTCTTTCAACATTGAAGGCCAATAGACACCTGATCGCATCAACAACCATTTCATCTTGTATCCAGCTTGGTGTGCACCACATGCTTCACTGTGCACACTCGACATTGCTACTTATGCCTCACTTTCTCCTAGGCACTTAAGTAATACTCCTTCGACAGTTTTCTTAAATAATTCATTTTCAATTAAAACAAAACTTAGGGCATGATATTTTATTTTACGATTTGACGAACCCATAGGGGAGCATAAGTAGTCGACCAGGGGTTTACGCCAGTCATTGTCTTTCCCATTATCAATTGCTAAAATTTCAAAAAAATTGGCATTTATTGCACCTAATTTTATAATTGACAAATATGAAGGAGATAACAAAGTAGCTCGAACCTTTTTCCTTACTTGAATAGGTTCTTCATCTTCATTCTTTTTGTATCCTGAAGCTTCTTGCGCCAAGTCGTTAGCTTCTTGGTTTTCCCGTCGAGGTATATGTAGAAGGCTTGCTTGTTCAAAATGTTTTAGTAACCTTATGGCAATCACAAAGTACATGACTAAGTTCTCTTTAATGCATCTATACTCTTTTGACACTTGTTTGATTACCAATTCAGAATCTCCCATAATTTTGACATTTATGGCCCCCAATTCTAGCAGCAGTTCAAGTCCAGTTATGAGAGACTCATATTCTGCCTCATTATTAGTACAGATGCCGTCGATGGTGTACTTGAACTCTGCTGGAATTCCACTGGGAGAAATTGTGATTCCTCTTATCCCTGCACCATTTTTGTGACTAGAACCATCGAAATATGATTTCCAAGGCACTAGCTCGACAAAGTTTTGTGGCATAGCGACCATAGAATGATCGACTAGAAAATCTGCCACTACTTGTCCTTTCATTTCTTTTAGTGGATGAGTGCATGATGCAACAAGCACACACAAGGATCACAAACAAGGGGGTCCATAGGTTCAACGTCACGAGAATGGAGTCAAAAGGTACTACCCACAAGGTATTCTAAGCTTTGTCACCTGTAGATCAAGGTTCTAAAGGAATCCCCAGAGTTTTCATTCCTCCATCCAACACTACCAACTTCCCGATTGCTAGGTAATCAATAATACCTTCAGGTGAAACTCATCTGAGTGCAGTATCGCGTAGAAACTACTTCTGGATGACTCCGTAATAGTCCCTGCACTACCCCGTGACAAGATGCCTACATATTCCCTCATGCAATGGGAAAGTCAGAGCGTCGTAGTTCGGCTCACATGTTTTGGTGGGTTTTGTGTTTTTTACTTATGAAAAAGGTTTAAAACACAAAAAGAAGCGCCTGTAGGCGAAAAGGGTTTTGCATTGGTTGGTTGCTTTTACCTTTGAAAAGGAGTCTGAATCATTATTAGGTGTTTTGATTTGTAAAAGAAAAGAAAACAAGTTTTAGTTTTATTACATGCAAGGATGCAAAAGAAACTAGCAAAACAAAAAGGGAAACTAACTAGTTCTACCCCTAATGTTATCATGCAAAGATGACCCTATGGTGGAGGATAAAAGTCTAAGCTCGAAGACTACCCTAACCGAGCAAACCTAGGGAAACTATCCTAGCATCCACCTTGGTTGAACGACCAAGCGATGAAAAGGGATGAAGCAAGCAAGTGTTTTGGCAGAAGCACACAAACAATGCAATGCACAAACATATCAACACACATGCGCAGGAAAAGGAGGAAGTCCCATAGCCTATAGAGGTAACGAGTATACCAGAGTCAAACAGTAGCCAACACATCCGATTCCCGTGAAGGGTATCACCACATAACATGAATTGTCAAGTGTGAAGAGAAAATGATGTGAGTTCAGCAATAAATGCAAACCCTAGGAAAGCGTGGAGAGTCAGAATAGGGAACTCTTGATGATTTATTATTATTGACTCGATAAAGGAAGCAACATGGTTAGCGTGTGCTGAGCTGACACGGACTAGAACTGTGCGGGGGTTGATTACGAACCCTTTTCCGTGTGCCCATCATATCATCATATATGTATATCAATAGTATCAAAGTGGGTGTTTTCTTGGAGGTGCCATATCAGGTTGCCTAACCACTCATGACCTATGCAAGCACAAATGATAAACACTTATTGAAAGCTACCTCCCTTTGCACGGAAGAGGATTTTAACCAAACCACACACAATTAGCACACAATATGCAGAATCGTCCTAAACGAGTATTTAAATAAACCAGAGGTGTTCCTGAACATGCTCCAACTACGGAAGCCCCATCATGCATCTCTATCCTACTTCTCATGGCAAAAGAAAGTGGTAAAACCCTACTTCTCATTCTCTCTAGGAAAGCGGTAAAAAATACGGTAAAAAGGTATAGAAAATACCACACGGATAACAATCCGTAAGCAACTGCAAGCTAAAAAGTACTCCGCAAAACTTCAAGTACTGTCGACAAGCAATAAAGAAAACTAGTGAGGAATGTGCGGAGGCACCAAAAGCATAATCGGAATGTGAGTCATACACATTCGAAGCAAATAAACCTGCAAGAGATTGAAATCCAGACAATACAGACAAAGGATGTGCATTGATATGCACGGTCAAGAACGTGTGTCTATACACATTTGACGTAGATCTAATGAACCTGCAAGAAACTATCCAGACAATACAGACAAAGGATGTGCATCGATATGCACGGTCAAGAACGTGTGTGTATACACATTCGACGTAGATCCAATGATCCTGCAAGAAACTGTCCAACAATACAAACAAAGGATGTGCATCGATATGCACGTCCAGGAATGTGTATTTATACTCATTCGACGTGGGTCCAATGAACCTACAAGAAACTATTCAGACAATACAGACAAAGAGCACACACATGTGTGTGCAAGGTGTCATACCCCAAAATTTTCCCTCCATCTTCTCAAGACATTCCATACATCCATGCTCAAGGATTCCTCAAGGGTTGATCAGACAAACCCTCTCCTAGACAATCAACCCAAACTAGGTTTTGGCAATTCTCAGATCAAGATGGACTTCCAACATCTCCAATGGTCCTCATGCCTCCTCATATGCTTCAAAGATTCTCCATGTCAAGTTTCAAGCCTCAGAAGTCAAGTTTCCTCAGACAATTGCTCAGATGGTTGAAAATCAGTTGTATTGGACAAAAAGTCAACTGTGGTCAACATACAGTCAAACTTTATAATTTTTGGTCAACATCCTCATTTTGAAGTTACATTCATCATTTGATCAAGGGTTGATCATGATTCATCAAGAAAACTCAAGATTTGCTCAAAAGTCAACTTTCTAAATTAGGGTTTCTTAGTGAAAAGTTAATCCAACTTTGATTGAGCATAACTTCTTCATACTTTCTCAGAAATTTTTCCACCACATCTTGTTTTGAAGGGAATTCAATTCTCTACAACTTCATATCTCACAAGAATGTTAAAAAAATGCTTCATTTGGAAGGTATGGATCAAAACATTACAGGTCCTTTTCAAAGTCAACAAAAAGTCAACTTTTTGTTTTGAAGATATATTGAGCATGGAAACTCAAATTGAGATGAAACCAAAGAGGTTGGTTATAGGACTCATAGAGCTTTATAAAAAGTCTAAGAACACTCAAAAATGTGGAAAATTGAGCAAGATACACTATTCAGAAGTTGGGAAATTTTGGACAATTGTACAAAAGAAGATATTGGTCAAAATGCAAAAATTTCCAAATGGGCCTATAATCTTATGATCCAAACTTGTTCATGATGTTATTTGTGACCCATTAATGCTTGTCCATGGCAATTTTATATTTTATTAATGTATTTTTGGATTTAAAACCATTTAATTCAAAATTAAATTATATAAAATATGAAAATAAGATATTTTTCCAAAAGGAGTGATTTTATATTAAACTGGAGGTCCAAGGAAGCCCATGATACATGCCAATTTCGTGCTTGATCCTTCATTAAAGAGAAAATCAAATTTCCTTCAAAATTTTGATTTTATTTTAAAATTATTCAATGCATTCAAAACCAAATCTTTTTTCCTTGTTTTTTCTCTCCTAATTCACTCTATAAATAGCCAGCAATATGCCAAGCAAAGGACACGAAACCCTAGCCCTTACAATAACCCTTACTTTGCCAAAAATTTTCAAGAATCATCAAAAATCGAATTTTGATTTCCAGCAAGTTTCTAGGCAAACAAACCATCCAAACGTGCTCCTGAGGTAATTTAGAGTGAGTATGCATTATTGTCCATGATTAAAACAACTTGAATCGTGCCCTACATGATCACACATATGCATATATTACTTGAATTCGTTTTTCAATTTCCATCGTGTTTTGCCTGAATCTAACCATCATTATGAGTTCCTGGAGTATCATAGACCAGGTCTGGGTGGTTACATGAAGCTCATGCTTGCCGGAATCCAGACTGCCATTGTTAGGGCAGTTTTTGTTCTCTTCTTTGAAACTCACAATACAGCCGTTTTTAGGTCAAAACGATGCCACCATTGGATTCAGAAGGGTCGAATTAGGGTGGAAAGGTCTTTCTTTTGCTTTGATTTTACCTATTTTGCAGGATCAGACGTTGAACCAGCCAGAGATGACGACCGGAGCTAGGGCTCCGGCGTCGCTGACTCGGTTGACCGGCGAGGAGGTTGCGTGGCACGATGATGCTTCCTGATTCGTCCCTTCATCACAACCCGGGGTCCACCAGCTGACTGTGCCTTGACTTCACCAAACGACGACGCGTGTATGCTCATGATGACGTGTTTCCAATCCATGACATCCAATGCAAGATGGCCCAACGGTTAAGGCATGGACTGTTCAAAGATACTCCTCCTGGTCACGAGTTTGAATCGACCGGGGACGGTTTTGTTTTCTTTACAAACTTCAAACTATTTTCTATTTTTCATATTTTCAATATTTTGCATTCATTTTAATTAATTTCAATAATTTTTATCATGCATTAAAAAACACTAAAAAATATTTTCTTTTTGCATTATTTCCAGAAAATGTTTATTTAATTTGTAAAATTAAAAAATATTATTTTGCATGCATATTTAATTTTATTTCTAATTTATCATTTAAATCACTTTTAATTAGTTTTTAATTATTAAATTAACTCCAAAAAATCCCAAAAAATTATTTTAGCATATTAATGTTACTCCCAGCATGAAATACTTTTCTCATTTAAAAATTATCATTTTTGCTAACATTTTCCTCTTATTCGATTTCCTCGTATTTTCCGATTTCTCATCTTTTCACAGGTTATCCCGTTTCGGACGATTTCTTTTTATCGTTTTCTTTTTTCCAATTATGTAATTGCTTATGGGATGTAATAGTTTAATTAGGGCTTTTATTTTTCGCACGTTAAAATTATGTATCTGCCCCAAAGCCATGTAATAGCGTAGGATTTATCTTTCTGCACTTTACCTTTCCGCAATTTACTTTCCGCATCTTATAAACTGCTAGTAATTAGGCGTGTATGGCAAGGTGAAATTGAACATAGCTCACTCTAGTTTCCAAGATAAAATACCTGAAATTGACACACTCTTTCACACATGCACCCCTTAGGGTAATTCTCTCTCGTTGCCTTTACGAATTCAAATGGTCATGTCCCTCGAACGTAGAGGTATTCTAGCACCGTTGCCTTCAAACAAATCATCATAGTCCTTTCGATACAAAGATCAAAAGAACCACGATGTCGCCTCCGAATACATGATCTTGACCCTCGATTGTCGCCTACGAAAAATGATGATAGTCCCTTCGAATGTGCTAGGATACTTCCTACAAGTTGCCTTCTATGACCGTCCGATGTCCTTTCGAATGTCCCGCTTACATCCAACAAATAGAGTTACCTACCAACTAATGGTATGGATAGCGCTATTCTAAAGGAACGTCAAAAAACATGAAAACGGCCAATTCTGAGTAGGTAATAAGACTTTTAGTTGCTTGCTCTATCAAAATAGTTTTCACACCACACACTTTTGTCGAAGTTCAAACTTTTTTCAAAAACAAAACATTTCCAAACACTTTGTATACATTCCTACATGAATCATTACAAAGTCAAAGCGAAATGCCTTTTCAAAACATTTTTGTCAAACACACAGAAAGCACAAATTTTAAAGTGATCTAAGAGCAACTAAGAGCCCATAGATAATTACGGATGGAAAGGGGTGCTAATACCTTCCCTTTTCATAACCTTCTCCCTTACTCAGAATCTAACGAAGGTCTTTTCCTGTTCTTTTCACCTTCCCTTAATTGGATAAAATAAAAGTCGGTGGCGACTCTTGCTATCCGCATATTTGTGATACAAAAACCTACAAAGTCAGTGCACCGTGTTACAGAACTGGCGACTCTGCCGGGGAGACACCCTGAAGAGAGAATGCCTTAGGGATTTCTAGCTCATCTTTATTGCTTTCTGTTTGATTTGTATGCTTTACTTTTAAGGGTTGCTTGGGTATTATATTGTTGGGGGATCCTATACCCGGATCCGGGTTTCCTTTTAGGTAAGTAGCAATAAATCATCGCAACCGTTAGACGTATATCGAAACGGTCAACATGATGGCTACGTTAGTGTGACACTTTGGATGTCCTGATACTCTTCATTTCCAAATTGAGGGTAGTATTTGGCTTCTGCGTGGTGTCATCAAGCACTAACTAAACTTTTAGAACCTTAATTGACCCATCTTGGCCATTAGAAGGTAGTGAGATGGCCGGCTTTGGTGCAGACTAAGGTTGGCTGATACTCGATGCTACGCTCATTGAGATCAGACTTTTGGGATATTTTCGGTCGACCACTTGGTAGTCGTATTGAAATAAACGCCTACGAGAAAGATCAATGATATGAGATTCCTAGAACCCGGTTACTATTATAGGACAGGATGAACCAACTCAAATTTTTGGTAGGGTAATCACCTATACCTCTTGCAAGCCTTAAACCTAGGCTCATTGTGTGAATTGATTGTGTGTGCTAAACATGACATCATGACATCATTTGCATTGCATATCATTTCTAACTATTTCAAGGACCTAGGGGTTTATCTTTGCTCTGTTTTGTAGGGTATTATGGCTTCTAGAAAGACTATCCGAATCAACTTCATGGGTATATCTTCTCAGCTCAAAGAATTGGTTTCAGAAATTCCCGACCATGCTCAGTTCATCAAGAGACATGATTATCTACTTGACTTGGTTATCTCCGGTTTTGAAGAAGATATGATGCATGTCCTATTCCAGTTCTTCGATCCGAAACACCATTGCTTTACATTTCCAGATTATCAGTTAGTTCCTACCTTGGAAGAGTTCTCTAAGCTACTTGGGGTACCTATTCTTGACCAAATGCCATTTACTAGTCTAGAAAAAGTTCCTAGGTACGAAGACATTGCATCAGCCTTACATCTTAAGCGCTCAGACATTGAAGCCAATTGGGAAACTAGAAGTGAAGTCAAGGGTTTACTTGCCAAGTTCTTAATCAAGAAAGCCCGAGAATTCCTCAAAGCTATGAGTTTCCATGCATTTGAAGACATTGTAGCCTTGTTAATCTATGGTTTGGTTCTATTTCCTAACTCGGATCAATTCATAGATGTCAACGCTATTAAGTTGTTTCTTACCCGTAATCCTGTACCTACTTTACTTGGAGATATTCTACGTTCTCTCCACACTCGTACCATCAAAAGACAAGGAACTCTCATGTGTTGTATACCGTTACTTTCCAGGTGGTTTATTTCGCACCTTCCTCCATCAGTTTTGAAGAATGAACAAAGGTTGAAGTGGTCTCAAAGACTAATGTCACTCTCTCATTCAGATATCCGTTGGAGCCTTTTCTCTCAAAAGGACTTCACATTCATTGAGCGTTGTGGAGAATTCCCTAATGTACCACTACTTGGTATAAGGGGAGGTATTACTTACAACCCTTCTCTAGCTCTACGACAGTTTGGTTTTGCTCGAAGAGATGGCCGCATGATATTCTCCAAGATATTGTGTTCGACTACAACCACGATCTCGAATTACCGTCGAAGGTTCATACACGCTTGGGGCATGGTAAGAAGGCGATACCAAGACTTTGGGGCACCAAAACTCCATTCCTTGGGAACCTTACCTCAAATGGGTGCGAGCTCGAGCTCAAAATCTCATGATGCCATTCACGCCTGTTTTACGAGTAATTATGGAACCTGTTGCTATAGGTGACGTACCCTATACTGTTATCCATCCTGGCATGCCTATCGATCTTGAAGACTTGAAGAGATCCTGGATTCAACTTAAAGAAGAAAGGGATACATTTGAAGCTCAGTGCTATGCAAGCGAGAAGAAAGTGCTAGAGTTGACAAAGCTACTTCACGAGGAGCGAAACATCAACGCCTACCTCGGCATCAAGAGGAAGCGCCCATGGGAGACTTAGAGCTTTAGGATTTTTATGTTTTACTTTTATTGTTTTGAACTATCTTTTGTACTTAAAAAGAAAAATAATAAAAAGAGGACTAATAAATGTTTGTTCATTGCTTGTTTAACAAATTTAAATCTCTAAGGTCCTTGAAAACATTGCATTGCATTCGCATAAACATCGCATATCATAGCATAACATTGCATCACAGGTACATTGAAGATTGGTTTTCTCATTTTCTCGCTATTTATTTTAGCGAAATGGCTCTTGAGCAGTCATCAAAGATCTCGGGCTCGAATGCTCGGTTTAGAGATGTTCACGACTTGGTCCAAGGCCAAGAAGATCTGAAGAAGCTCATCAACAGAAAGAAGAAGGTTGTGGGTCTTCTCAACATGGGTAGACGCTACAAAGGTGGTCCTAAAGTGGTCAGTCGAATAGAGCTCTCTGAAGGAAGTGTCAAGAATGAGGGGAGTGTCAAGGGTAATGAAGATGACCAGCGTGAGTCTGAAAAAGGGAGAGAGGATCAGTATGATAATGACCGATACTCGATGAAGATGACAAGTACAAGCAACTTGAAGACCGTCGAATCTTGTGGAAAACACGAAGATGGACTTAATTTTGATGATCTGAATCTCGTCCCTGGTGTTGTGATTCCTCCCAAATTCAAAGTTCCTACTTTTGCCAAGTATGATGGCATTTCTTGTCCAAAGCTGCATTTGAAGTCCTATGTCTAGAAGATCAATCTCCACACTGATGACAGAAAGTTGTGGATGCACTATTTTCAAGAGAGTTTGTACGGAACTCAATTGGAGTGGTATTATCAGCTAGAGAATGACAGTATCCGTACTTGGAGTGACTTAGCAGATGCTTTCTACATATAGTATGAGTACAATGCTTTGAATTGGCCCACTCGCATGCAACTCTGAGCATGTCTATGGGTCGTGTGAGAAGTTCAAAGTATGCTCGAGTGAAGAGATCTAGCGAGTTCAACCACCCTTGTCCAATAGGGGTTGGTTGATATGTTCATGGGAACAGCGAGGCCCATTCTTCAATCATCGATTGGAAACTCTTGACCGGATTCACGAGTGATATTGACGGCGTATTGAAGTGGTATCAAGGCGGAAAGATTCATGTAGAGTCATCTTGAATCTGCGAAGAGATCTTTTGGTGGTAAGAAAGAAGCTAATCTTGTGTATGGTCGGAAAAGCCGAGCCAAAACCGGCCGTGCTCAATCTGTGGGGCGGTTGTGATCTCGATCCTGCATCGGCACAACCTCGTGAGACAACACGTGTAACCAGCGCCCAAGGGTTTGAAGATCAACATGCCATTGTCGCAAGCCTTGCAACACATGTTGAAAGCGGTGATTACCTTGAGGATCCTCCTCAAAATATCAACACTTCCTCTCGAGATACAATCCTAATGCTAAGTGTGCTTACCATTTCAATAGCCGGGACATAATAATCGATGATTGTTGGGCTCGAAGAACAAGATTCAAGATATGATTGAAGCTAAGCAGTTGAGTTTGACCCTCACAGCCGAGACTCGAATGTGATCAACGCACCTATGCCTAACCATGACAAAAGTTCCAATGCTGTTGGTGACGATACTTATGTTTTCAACATAGATGACTTGACCATTCCTCTGATGACTGTTAAGAAGAATTTACTACAAGCCAGTGTCAATCCAGGATGCCCAGAGAATTGTCGTTGGTGCCCATCTGCACCTGATGATTGTGCTTGGTTGAGAAGGCGTGTTAAGTGCATGATGGATAACCGTGAGATACTATTTCTGAAACCACCTGTGCAGAAGTTGTGTGAAGATATGTCTAAACTGAAGATCGATAATGCGAGTGAAATAGCACCATCTGTGTGGGATACCTTGGGGCAGCCAAGTGGAAAGTACGATTATTTGGTAAAGTATACTGTTCCTGAGAGCTACAAGATTCCTATTGAAGATGTTAAAGCGACCGAATGGGGTGACGATTTCCCATAAGACTATGCTGATGTTAACACAATAAGGATTTCCTCTGCTGATTCTGTGCCTAGAGTGGCACCTCTCATTATTACCTCTCCCAGACCAATTCCACATTCCTCTGACAAAGCTATTCCTTGGAATTATGGAGCTGATGTTTACTATCATGGCGTCAAACAAGATCCCCTGACCATTGAAGATCTTACAGTTGTAGCTACCATTCCTGACATTGACAACATCACGAATCGATGGGTGACGAGCGGAAGAGTATTCTCTCCGGATATCTCTCCTCCAAAAGACACTGCGACTCCAGCTCGCATTCCACTATTCAATCCATTCCCAAGCTAGAGGAAAGAACCGGTGACTCATCTTGCTCGGCGGAAGTACCAAGGAATTCTGAAGACACCTCCAAACAAGAAATGGAGGAAATTCTGAAGATTATCAAGAAGAGTGACTATAATATTGTGGAACAGTTGGGACAGACTCCGTCCAAGATCTCCATGCTTGCTCTGCTCTTGTGCTCTGAGGCTCATGCTAATGCCTTGGTGAAGTTTCTAAAGAATGCTCACGTGCCACAAGACATTACTACTGACCAGTTTGAAGTTTGTATTGCTAGCCTGGATGCCAACAACGGCCTAGGCTTCTCTGATGCTGATTTGACTCTTTCCGGGAGGAAACACAACAAAGCCTTGCACGTCTCTGTTGAATGCAAGGGCGTTACATTGTCTCATGTTTTGGGGGATATCGGCTCTGCTCTGAACATCCTACCAAAGACTGCTTTTGTTCGGCTTGATATTGAAGGGTTGGTTCTGAAACCTAGTGACATAATTGTGAGAGCTTTTGATGGTTCTAAACGAACAGTACTTGGAGAGCTCACTCTGCCTGTTAAAGTCGGTTCCCAGACTTTTGACTCTACCTTCTTTGTCATGGACATCCGTCCCCCTATTCTTACCTACTTGGACACCCGAATACATGGGGCGGTATACCTCTACCTTACATCTGGAATACCGGTGAAAGGGAAGGTTGTTCTGTATGTGGTGAAGAATATATGGTCGGTCATCTGATCATTCCGATATCTCGAGATGGGCGAATTCTTTGAGACTCCTGTCAAGCTTTTGAAACAATCCCAGTCATGCTGTTGACTCTCCCTCACTCCGAAGTTATGCAAGCTCCGCCTAGGATGGCCTCTGAAAGATGCTCAGCTGCAGTTGAAGAAGGAGGTAGTACTATTTGGGGTCAGCTCCACGATCTTCCTCTCAAATTTGACAAATGTTTAGGCTTCACCATCAAAGGTCGAGAAGATGATACGCGACGTGCGGCCAACTTCCTTTCCGCATCGGCCAGTGGAATCCATGCTATAGAAGGCGACAACAACGACTTGACATCGGTAGTGGATCTTCCCAACTCGGACCATGGGCTCGACAATTGGAAGGCGAAGGCGTCATACCGATCTCCTTTAGGCGGAGTAATTGCTCTTGTTTGTGTTTTGCTTTTCGTATTTTCTATGTTTTGAACAATAAACTCTAAAGCCTAGTGCCTTGCCGGGCATCGTGGCTCGTTTGTGAGGTTATTATCATCATTTGCATATTTTCATTCAATGAAATCGTTGGACTTTTGCATTCTATTGTTGCTTTCTTTCTTTTACTTTATCACCCTTCAAAAGCTATGTGTTTCTTACACACCCACGTGATACTGCGAGAATCACTCGAATCTCGTTGATACACTATGCTATTGCTAAATATGACTTGATAATCCGATCTACCAAGCGAACACGAAAGTGAGGAAGATTGTGAAGTGCCGGAGAACTTGTCGACAGCTACAGAAGCGAGTTATGACCCTTACGAAGAGTCAGTCGAGGTTGTGAATTTGGGTACTGATGAAGACAGAAAAGAGATCAAGATTGGAGCGGGTCTTGAGAATAGTGTCAAAGGAAGGTTGGTTCAGATGCTACGAGACTACATTGAAGTTTTTGCTTGGTCATACGAAGACATGCCAGGTCTAGACATTGATATTGTGGTGCATCGGTTACCAACAAAAGAAGGTTTTCTCCCAGTGAAACAGAAGGTTCGTCGTATGCGTCCTGAGATGTCAGAGAAAATCAAAGCCGAAGTTATGAAGCAGTTCAACGCTGGTTTCTTAGCCGTTACTTCCTATCCGCAATGGGTTGCTAATGTGGTGCCTATACCTAAGAAGGATGGTAAAGTACGAATGTGTGTGGATTACAGAGATCTGAACAAAGCAAGTCCGAAAGACGATTTTCCGCTCCTTCATATTGATGTTCTGTTCGACAACACCGCTCAGCATAAGGTTTTCTCCTTCATAGATGGTTTCTCCGGTTACAATCAGATCAAGATGGCTCCTGAAGACATGGAGAAGACTACTTTTGTTACACAGTGGGGCACTTTCTGCTACAAAGTTATGTCGTTCGGACTGAAGAACGAAGGCACCACTTATCAGCGTGCTATGGTGACATTATTTCATGACATGATTCATCACGAGATAGAGGTCTACGTCGACGACATGATAGCTCGATCACAGACAGAGGAGGAACATCTCGATCATTTGCGGAAACTATTTGTCAGATTGAAGAAGTAGATGAGACTTAATCTAACAAGTGCACCTTTGAGTCGATCCGGAAAACTCCTAGGGTTTGTAGTCGATGGAAAAGGTATTGAGGTTGACCTGCGAAGGTTAAAGCTATTCAAGAAATGCCGCTCCCCACCGAGAAGGAAGTCGAGGTTTCTTGGGCGATTGAACTACATTGCCAGTTCATTGCGCACTAAGCGCTACTTGTGAGCCAATCTTCAAGTTACTTAAGAAAGATCAAGTGGTAGAATGGAATGGCGATTGCGGATCGCTTTTGACAAAATCAGGAGTACTACAAAATCCTCCTATCCCGATGCCGCCCGAAGGAAGACCTCTTATCATGTACTTGCGGTGTTAGAGAACTCGATGGGGTGTGTGTTGGGGCAACATGACGAGTCAGTCGAAAAGAGCATGCAATATACTACCTTAGCAAAAGTTTACCGTGTGAAACAAGATACTCGCTCGAGAAAACTTACGCTTTAACTTGCTGCTCACGGCTAAGACAATATATGTTGACTCACACTACCTTGTTGATTTCTAAGATGGATCCGATAAAATACATATTTGAGAAACCAACTCTCTCGGAAGAATAGAAAGATGGCAAATGATCTTGACCGAGTATGACACCGGTACACTTCTCGAAAGCGATCAAGGAAGTGTAGTAGCGATCATTTGGCTCATCAAGTCGTAGATGACTATCGTCTATGTAGTTCGAGTTTCGGATGAAGATGTTTTACTAGTTGATTGTGAAGAACCGAGGCCAGACGAAGGACGAACAAGGATCGATGGACCATGGTCTTTGATGGAGCCTCAAACGCAGCAATGGCATTGGCGCCATCATTACATCCTAAGCGGACACGCGTTCACCGCGGACTTTGCTTGATTGCACCAACAACATGGCGAATCTGCGTGCATCATGGGTATCAAAGCTGCTATTGATTAAAGAATCAAGTTTTACAAGTGTATGGAGACTCAGCTTTGGTGATCAGTCAGATTAAGGGCGAGTGGGATACGAAGCATCCGAATCTCATTCCGTATCGAGAGCATGTTCTAAGTTTGATCCCCTACTTCGAAGAAATCACTTTCAACCACATTCCACGAGAAGAGAATCAGTTGGCAGACGCATTGGCTACTATGTCGTCTATGTTCAAGGTCAGATGGGACAACGAGGCTCCCCAAATTATCATTGAGAAGTTTGACGAACCAGCGTATTGTTATGAGCTTGATACAGAAGAGAAACCTTGGTACTACGGTGTGAAGAGGTATCTTGAAACTCAGGAATATCCAGAGGCATCATCAACGATAAGAAGTTTTGAGAAGATTTGCATCCAAATTCTTCCTCAACAACGACATCTATAGCGCAATCACGATTTGTGCTTCTTGTGTAGACCGGAAAGCAGTGGAACATATCATGGAAGAGTTACATGAAGGCGCATTTGGTACCCTCCGGTGGACACACAATGGCTAAAAGATCACGAGAACAGGTTACTATTGGTCCACCATGGGCGATAGTCACCGCTACGCTCGTTCTTGTCACAAATGCGGTTATGCGGACAAAGTACACATACCTCCGGTACCTCTGAATGTTCTAACAGCTCCTTGGCCTTTTGCAATATGGGGCATTGACATGATCGGAGAAATCAAGCCCACAGCTTCCAATGGACATCGTTTCATCCTTGTGCCAATTGACTATTTCACCAAGTGGGTGAGGCGACCTCGTCGTATCATCACCAAGAATGTTGTGGCTCGATTCATCAAGCATAATCTTATCATCGGTATGGCACTCCGAAAGGATTATCACGATAACGGCTCTAATCTCAACAATAAGATGATCACCGAACTACGCACGCAGTTCAAGATCAAGCATCACAACTCTTCTCCTTATCGGTCTAAGATGAATGGCGCGTGGAAGCCAACAAGAACATTAAGAAGATTATACAAAAATGCGGTGACTTACAAAGATTGGCATGAGATTTTACCATTTTCTCTTCATGGTTATCGCTTTTCTGATCTGAACATCAACAGGGGCAACCCCCTTCTCTCTTGTATACGGTATGGAAGCAGTCCTACCAATTGATGTTCAGATACCCTCAACTAGAGTCCTCCAGGACGCAGAGTTAGGCGAAGACGATTGGGACCAGACTCGCCTTGACCAGATTAACTTGATCGATGAGAAACGACTCGCGTCCATCTGCCATGGACAGATCTATCAAAAGCGAATAATCAGAGCATTCAACAAAAGAGTCAAACACCGAGTCTACCAAGTTGGTGATCTAGTAGTCAAGCGCATCATCCTTCCACAAGGTGATCCCAAGGGCAAATGGACTCCCACCTACGAGGGACCGTTTGTAGTCAAGACAGTATTTTCCGGCGGAGCTATGATACTTAGCATCATGGATGGTGAAGACTTCCCACACCTATGAATAGACATAGTCAAAAATACTACGCATAAAGAGACCCGCTAGGTCGGTGGCCTAGGAAAAATAAGGGCATCTGGCGAACCAAAGGGTTCGGGCAAAATTAAGGATATATACAAAAATGTACACCGCAAGTCGAAAACACGAAAAGGCTTGGGCAAAAAGGTATCGGTGGGCGAAAACCGAAAGGCGGTCTAGGCAAAAGTTAGGGGTTTAAGCGTATGGCTATGTCTCATCCAGATCACCTATTTCTAGACTACTATCAACATTCAAGATTCAAATGGCGAAGATCAGTCTACTCACTTTCTACTGACAGCAAGGAGATGAGATAGTTGAAATATATGAGTACTAGCATAGTTGGAACTTAACGAGATTGTTTCCGCATAGCTTTTACCTTTCTTGTGTACAAATTACTTGGCCATACGCCACATTCCAAATAAATACAAGTTTCTTTCTCTTTACGATTTTCACTATTGTTGTTTGCTTTGAATGATTATATGCATTTAACAATAAGAATCTACTCACAAACATGCGAAAAGTGAGCATACAAAAGTAATTACTACAGGCTCTAGGAATTGAGATGACGACGAAAGTCACCAATGCATTTCCCCCGCAAAGCTTAACCCCCACAGAGGTGTCATTCACTACAAACTTTCCCCAGCGGAGTAGAGGAGAATTCCCCAAGCAGTGATTCCGCTCAACTTAACCGGATTGCACCCAGCTTTAAAGCAATAACACTTCATCTCCAGCTGAGGTATTTATACCCAACAAGATATCTCTCAACAATTCCCCTTCTCCCCGACAACAGCAGTATCCAGACTTGAAACTTGGTCAGATAGTGCATCGGGGGAAACCCACATCTTTTATCCCCCAGTCAGAGATTACAACGGGCTCCAGACTCTTCTAACCCGGTCTCCCGGAAACTATCAAGTACTCTTCAGCAAGATCTACACGCAAGATCTCCAACAGACTACCTCCCAGACTCTCCCCAGCAGGGTCTATGTATGAGATCCTCAACAACGTGTTTCTCGATCTCTACCATCCTCAACAATATCTAGGCCCGAGACTTGGTCAGATAGTGCACCGGAGGAATCAAAGTTTTCTCTCTTCTCAGGATCTGCATCCTCAAACAGCAGTAAGAAATCCTCAATCAGAACATCGACATCTCCTTCAAGATGGATATGTTTTGAAATACCACAACATCTATCATTCATACATTTCTCATAAAGTCATAATGTATGCAAAATGTCATTCATACGCATCATCACGCATCATACTTTGCATAAGACTAATCAATATTCTATCAAAGTTTCTCTTGTTTTCTCCAAAGCAGGTGAAAATCGCTTCTGACGCAACTGGTCCAGGATTAAGACCCGAATCCAGACGGGAAAACTATCTGAAAGACCGCCCCTAGTTGTCCTCCGACAACTGGTCCAGGATTAAGACCCGAATCCAGACGGGAAAACTATCTGAACGACCGCCCTCGTTGTCCTCCGACAACAGATCCAGGATTAATACCCGAAGCGAGACGGGAAACCCTATCCGAACGATCACAAGTTATCCTGCGATAACAGGCAGTGGATCAATATCCGATGCATAACAGGGAAGCTATCCACATTATTGCCAACTACTATCCCTCAGAGTAATCAGCACGAAGATATATTCTGACGCTCTCTTATTATCAACAGCAACTACAGAGTCTAGCGTACGACTCAGTTACCCTGGATGGCATCTTAAGCCCATCTCCGACTACTTGTCAATATTTCTCCACCTTCAGAATGCTGCATATTTGGTTAAAAAACCAATACAAACCAATAACTTCATTCAAGGATGAGCACGAAGTCTAACGTACGACTCCCTCCGGATGGCATCTTAAGCCCATCTCCATGATCCTTTCACTTCCAGAACGCCTGCCGAACCTAGCGTGCGGTTCACTCCCCAGCACCGATCTCTCCAGATGGCATCTTAAGCCCATCTCCGTTAGTTCTCCTATCCATACAACGACCTCGAGTCTAGTGTACGACTCATTCCCCAACGAAGTCTCAAAATGGCATCTGTAAGCCCATTCCCGTATCATCAGCCAACAGCGAGTGCAAATTTTCAGGTGTATTCGAGTGTTCAATCATCTTCTACCTCCAGGTCACGAAAGGCAAACATGCCAATCTAACCCTTCCAGTACAAGAAGATTGAAAAGGGGCAGCTGTCATACCCCAAAATTTTCCCTCCATCTTCTCAAGACATTCCATACATCCATGCTCAAGGATTCCTCAAGGGTTGATCAGACAAACCCTCTCCTAGACAATCAACCCAAACTAGGTTTTGGCAATTCTCAGATCAAGATGGACTTCCAACATCTCCAATGGTCCTCATGCCTCCTCATATGCTTCAAAGATTCTCCATGTCAAGTTTCAAGCCTCAAAAGTCAAGTTTCCTCAGACAATTGCTCAGATGGTTGAAAATCAGTTGTATTGGACAAAAAGTCAACTGTGGTCAACATACAGTCAAACTTTATAATTTTTGGTCAACATCCTCATTTTGAAGTTACATTCATCATTTGATCAAGGGTTGATCATGATTCATCAAGAAAACTCAAGATTTGCTCAAAAGTCAACTTTCTAAATTAGGGTTTCTTAGTGAAAAGTTAATCCAACTTTGATTGAGCATAACTTCTTCATACTTTCTCAGAAATTTTTCCACCACATCTTGTTTTGAAGGGAATTCAATTCTCTACAACTTCATATCTCACAAGAATGTTAAAAAAATGCTTCATTTGGAAGGTATGGATCAAAACATTACAGGTCCTTTTCAAAGTCAACTTTTTGTTTTGAAGATATATTGAGCATGAAAATTCCAATTGAGATGAAACCAAAGAGGTTGGATAGAGGACTCATAGAGCTTTCTAAATAGTCCAAGAACACTCAAAATATGGAAAATTGAGCAAGATACACTATTCAGAAGTTGGGCAATTTTGGACAATTGCACAAAAGGAGATATTGGTCAAAATGCAAAAATTTCCAAATGGGCCTATAATCTTATGATCCAAACTTGTTCATGATGTTATTTGTGACCCATTAATGCTTGGCCATGGCAATTTTCTATTTTATTAATTTATTTTTGGATTTAAAACCATTTAATTCAAAATTAAATTATATAAAATATGAAAATAAGATATTTTTCCAAAAGGAGTGATTTTATATTAAACTTGAGGTCCAAGGAAGCCCATGATACATGCCAATTTCGTGCTTGATCCTTCATTAAAGAGAAAATCAAATTTCCTTCAAAATTTTGATTTTATTTGAAAATTATTCAATGCATTCAAAACCAAATCTTTTTTCCTTGTTTTTTCTCTCCTAATTCACTCTATAAATAGCCAGCAATATGCCAAGCAAAGGACACGAAACCCTAGCCCTTACAACAACCCTTACTTTGCCAAAAAATTTCAAGAATCATCAAAAATCGAATTTTGATTTTCAGCAAGTTTCAAGGCAAACAAACCATCCAAACGTGCTCCTGAGGTAATTTAAAGTGAGTATGCATTATTGTCCATGATTAAAACAACTTGAATCGTGCCCTACATGATCACACATATGCATATATTACTTGAATTCGTTTTTCAATTTCCATCGTGTTTTGCCTGAATCTAACCATCATTATGAGTTCCTGGAGTATCATAGACCAGGTCTGGGTGGTTACATGAAGCTCATGCTTGCCGGAATCCAGACTGCCATTGTTAGGGCAGTTTTTGTTCTCTTCTTTGAAACTCACAATACAGCCGTTTTTAGGTCAAAACGATGCCACCATTGGATTCAGAAGGGTCGAATTAGGGTGGAAAGGTCTTTCTTTTGCTTTGATTTTACCTATTTTGCAGGATCAGACGTTGAACCAGCCAGAGATGACGACCGGAGCTAGGGCTCCGGCGTCGCTGACTCGGTTGACCGGCGAGGAGGTTGCGTGGCACGATGATGCTTCCTGATTCGTCCCTTCATCACAACCCGGGGTCCACCAGCTGACTGTGCCTTGACTTCACCCAACGACGACGCGTGTATGCTCATGATCACGTGTTTCCAATCCATGACATCCAATGCAAGATGGCCCGACGGTTAAGGCATGGACTGTTCAAAGATACTCCTCCTGGTCACGAGTTCGAATCAGCCAGGGACCGGTTTTGTTTTTCTTTTACAAACTTCAAACTATTTTCTATTTTTCATATTTTCAATATTTTGCATTCATTTTAATTAATTTCAATAATTTTTATCATGCATTAAAAAACACTAAAAAATATTTTTCTTTTTGCATTATTTCCAGAAAATGTTTATTTAATTTGTAAAATTAAAAAATATTATTTTGCATGCATATTTAACTTTATTTCTAATTTATCATTTAAATCACTTTTAATTAGTTTTTAATTATTAAATTAACTCCAAAAAATCCCAAAAAATTATTTTAGCATATTAATGTTACTCCCAGCATGAAATACTTTTCTCATTTAAAAATTATCATTTTTGCTAACATTTTCCTCTTATTCGATTTCCTCGTATTTTCCGATTTCTCATCTTTTCACAGGTTATCCCGTTTCGGACGATTTCTTTTTATCGTTTTCTTTTTTCCAATTATGTAATTGCTTATGGGATGTAATAGTTTAATTAGGGCTTTTATTTTTCGCACGTTAAAATTATGTATCTGCCCCAAAGCCATGTAATAGCGTAGGATTTATCTTTCTGCACTTTACCTTTCCGCAATTTACTTTCCGCATCTTATAAACTGCTAGTAATTAGGCGTGTATGGCAAGGTGAAATTGAACATAGCTCACTCTAGTTTCCAAGATAAAATACCTGAAATCGACACACTCTTTCACACATGCACCCCTTAGGGTAATTCTCTCTCGTTGCCTTTACGAATTCAAATGGTCATGTCCCTCGAACGTAGAGGTATTCTAGCACCGTTGCCTTCAAACAAATCATCATAGTCCCTTCGATACAAAGATCATAAGACCCACGATGTCGCCTCCGAATACATGATCTTGACCCTCGATTGTCGCCTACGAAAAATGATGATAGTCCCTTCGAATGTGCTAGGATACTTCCTACAAGTTGCCTTCTATGACCGTCCGATGTCCTTTCGAATGTCCCGCTTACATCCAACAAATAGAGTTACCTACCAACTAATGGTATAGATAGCGCTATTCTAAAGGAACGTAAAAAAACATGAAAACGACCAATTCTGAGTAGGTAATAAGACTTTTAGTTGCTTGCTCTATCAAAATACTTTTCACACCACACACTTTTGTCGAAGTTCAAACTTTTTTCAAAAACAAAACATTTCCAAACACTTTGTATACATTCCTACATGAATCATTACAAAGTCAAAGCGAAATGCCTTTTCAAAACATTTTTGTCAAACACACAGAAAGCACAAATTTTAAAGTGATCTAAGAGCAACTAAGAGCCCGTAGATAACTACGGATGGAAAGGGGTGCTAATACCTTCCCTTTTCATAACCTTCTCCCTTACTCAGAATCTAACGAAGGTCTTTTCCTGTTCTTTTCACCTTCCCTTAATTGGATAAAAGAAAAGTCGGTGGCGACTCTTGCTATCCGCATATTTGCGATACAAAAACCTACAAAGTCAGTTCACCGTGTTACACAAGGACAAGATATGGATTCTACACATCCAAATCGATTCGATAACCTGCAAGAAAGGTGAAAACCAAATAAGCAGACAATAGAATTCACACACATGTGGTCAACCATGAGATATGGATCCTACACATCCAAATCACAAGTATAATACTTGATGTACCTCACACATGAAACAAAGTGTTAGAAATAAGAAGGAGGCTTTAAAGAAAGCACAGGATGCAAAAGTGATTATTCACAATGAAATCGGGGCATGAAGGATAACTTCCTAATAGAGGAAGCAACTACACATCCTAATAATTACCTAAACATCTCTAAAGGTAGAGGAAAATATTGCACACTAATCATGCAAGAGGAACCTAGAAGAACTATACAAGTATCAAACTAGTTCCTAAGAATTACACTGCTAAAGGTTAGCTTTAAAATTCTACTTACAACACTAAGGTAAGGTTTAAATTTAACTACAATTAAATTGAGAAAAATGCCCTAAAGTTTCTAAGAAACAAGGTATTACACTCTTACAATTAGTCAATTCAAATGACAAAGGAGAAACATGCTTTTAAACAACACAACAAGATCGAAACTTGAGAATTAAGTAAGAATTGGATTAAATTAGATATAGAACTTCACAAGTCAGTAGCTAATTTATATTAAATGATTTTAAACAAAATGTACAAGAAAAATTGTGATTGAAGCAAAAATCTTGCCGCTTAGCATTCAGATCGAGACCTCATGAGCTTGCTGGCTTGAAGAAGAATAGAAACAGTCGGGATATCCTCGATATACTCTGATTTTCTCATGCAGAATTTCTTTGGAGTTCGTGAAGAACAGAATAGAGCGTGAGAAAGATGGTGGCCGTAACTGTTATCAGTGAGAGGAAGGCAGAGGAACGTGACAGAGAGTGAGGGTCTCGCCTCCGTGAGAGACTGATTATGAGAGTTCTTCTAGTGTTCTTGTTCTTCTTCCTTTCTATTATGGTTGGGACAGTGAGAGAGAAACTTTGTTGCGGATTGTTAGAGTTTGTTAGATTTATGGAGATGGTTATGATGAATGAGAAATATGGAGCGTGAGAGAAGAGAGAGTGGCGTGAGTATTATGTTTTTGTTATTATATCATGGTGAGAATTTCTTGAAAAGAATCAAGAGTGAGGTGAGATGAGAGTTAAGGTGGTTATGGTGAGTTTTTTATGTTTGTTAAAGGTGGAGAAGAATGATAAAGAAGTTGGTTGTGGAAGAAGAGCTTCAGAGTGAAAGAAAAGAGAGTATGGATATTGTGAGAAGAAGTGGCGAGAGAGAAACTTGTGGTCGAAGAATATGTACCCTGCTCGAATGAATCAGGGAGTTGTATTTTTTAGTCTCTCTTGCCCATGATGCATGTTTTCCTCCTAGTTGTATGGCCAAATGAAGAAAATATGAGCTGGTATGTGAATCCTTCGCAAATTCTAGACACAAAACGGGACTTAAAATTAAAAATGCTCTCCCCTTCGTGGAAATTTAGTTTGACACCTATGCCTTTTGAAAGCGAAATCCTAAGATCAAAGTTGTAGATAAGATCTCCGTGAACAACTTTCATGTTGGGAGTTTTTCGAATCGAGGCCCGTAACTTATTCTAAAAAAATTATGAAGTTAAGAGAATGCAATCAATAACACGCCGACAATGTTATCAAATATTTTGCCAATGTTTTTCTGTGACTTTACCGCCTTATAACTCTCGATTCAAAGTTCAAATGAATTCGATTTCTTCGGCAGAGTCGTAGACTGCCGTGAAATGAACAACTTTGTAGTTTAACTTTTTCTGATACGGAGTCGATAACCATGAGAAAATCAGACCCGAAGTCGTCAGCTTGACCGTATTGGCAAACACTCCAAAAAATTTCTAAGTGTCAATCATTGTAAATATGACAAACTCATAACTTCCAGGATTCGTAACTTTCGATACGAATCCCGAATGAATTCGACTTCTTCAGCTACTTTGTAGATTGCCGCAAAATGAACAACTTTGATTTTGAAATCGACATGAAACAATGCTCGAAAACACGTGTAAAATACCTCCGAATTCGAGCACTTGACCATGTTAAAAGTCTCCAAATTTTCACTAAGTATAAACTTCAAAAGTTGTAAACTTTAAACTTCAGAGCCTCATAACTCGAAATCCGAGCATTTTCGGAGATACCTCCACAAGGACAAATTTGAAGTACGAATATGTTTTTCCAAGATTCCATATTCGCAAAATTTCAACTGCAAACGAAAGAGATACGAAGTCGACAACATGGCTCCAAGATCATGAAGCTCTTAAAACCGAGAAATTTTTTCTAAGTCCAAGATTACTTAAAATGCAAGAAATCTCGTTGTCTTCCGATTCTTCCGACTTTCCTCAACAAATGATCATATTTTCTCAAATATCGACTTTTGACAATACTTTTGACCAAAAATTACACTTGATCAAACTTTGACTCTTTGTTGACTTTTCATCGAGCACACTCAAATCTCTTTTTATTCGACCGTTCTTGATTCTTTGATGAATCGTACGGATCGATAAGCCATATACAAATATTTTGGAACTCATCAAAGGCCATGGAATCGCTTCATGCCCAAATATTCGACTACAACCTGCTCTTGCTCGAAAGCCTCAATCAATATCCGCATGATAAAAGGCCAGAACCTTAAAACCCCGATTCTCATGAGATAGTCAGAGTCTTTCACACACACATCTTGTACATTGTGATGACACTCGAAATAACGGAACCTCAGCTATTCATCTTTTGGGAATCAAACCTCTTCTTCAGAATGGTGTATGCTCTCATGATCGAAAGATCCCGATCCCACGGTTAATGCACAAATGATATGCATGCAATGCACCTATTGATCAAGTATAAGCCAATTATTTATTAAAAATGAAGAGGGAAAATTTTAGGGTACAACAATGGTATCCATGTGGGAGAGTGGTTCCTGAATGTGGACTTGGCTTTTCTGTCTTGCAAAGTCGATAGTTTACCTTTCAAATTCCTTGGTGTTACAGTGGGAGATAGTCCTAGAAAATTATCAATATGGTGTGACTTGATCAATCATTTTAAGAGTAGGTTTGTCGTGTGGAAAGGTAGACACTGACTATTGTGGGTCGAATGGTGTTTATTAACTCGGTGTAGAATGATATCCTCATTTACTCTTTATCCTTCTATAAAGCGCCCTGCAATTTTTTTATGTGAGACTCGTAGTATCCAAACAAAAAATTTATGGTGTGTTTTCGAGAATAAAAGGACAATACGTTGGGTAAGTTAAAATATCGATTGCAAACCACGTAACAAAGGTATCTTAGGAGTAAAAAATGTTAAGGTCTTGAATATGGCGTTATTGAACAAATGTAAGTGGAGGGTTTTGATGGAGCAAGACGTTGTATAGAGTAATATCCTTAGAAGAAGATACGAGAATCTTGTGAATAAATTTATTATTGGAGATAAAAGTGTGTTTCATAATAGGGACTATATTTGGTGGATTGGTCTTATGTTATTTGATAATTTTGTTACTCCGTTGGGAATCCGTTTTGCATGTGCAGTCAAGTGAATTATTAGAAATGGTCTTGGTACTACTTTATGGTATTCAAAGTGGATTGGTAACCAAACAATGATGGAGGAATTTCATGAAATTATCGAATAGGCATTAGGTCGACAACATTGTATGGAGGTAGCAGGCTGCTGGAACGGGTCTGCTTAGTCTTGGAACCTCTTAGACCTCGTTGAAAACAGTAGCATAATCGAGACCATATTATGGGAGGAATTTTTGACACAATTCTGGATATGAATTTGGAAGAAAACATGATTGACATCTATGTGTGTTTGAAAGAAGCCAAAGGAAAATTTACAGTAATGTCTTGTTTTGAGCATTTTTGTGAGAACTTTTCTGGTTATACTCTCCCTGTGGAAGTGGGTTAAATCCAACAGTCACTTATGTGAGGTTAAAGTTCTGTCTAACTTTCCACCTATAAAAAATCCTCATTTATCAACCATGAAAGTTGTAGAGGATGTTTCAAGCTTTCCAAAATGTCCAAGAGCATAAATTTATCATGCTTGAGCAAGGAGAATCGAAGAGATGAAGTTGGCTTTTCATGCTTGCATTATAGGTCATTTCTTTGACAATCTTATGATCAAATATCCAAGCCATTCCTTCCAATCTTGATTTTCAGACCTCCTAACCTCTAAATATATCCATGATCAAAAGATTACACGAATTTTTGAGCTATTGTCCAAGTGATCCAAGCATTGTCCAAGTTAACTTGCCATTTAGAGAAGAAAGGCATCATTGTCATTTTAGAAAATAAATCTTTTACCCAAAGCCCACTCCTTGAGCCTCTAACTTGTCCCCTATGATAACACTCATCATAGCAGCTCAAAAGCAACATGTGTAAAGTCTCCAACTACTTTAAAAGCTTTTGTACTATGCATTGGCACCATTGATTTTCAAAATTTCTTTTCAACGAAGTTTCTAAAACTTATGCTTCAAACTAATCAACCTAAAACCCTCAATGTCCTCTATAAATAGAAATCAATACTCATTACAAAAACAAACCTGAAGCTCACACAAAAACCTCTCAAATCTCTGTCAAATTCAGAATTGCTCAAAAAAATCCATTTTTGAGCTTTGAAGAACCATATTTTGAAACTCATAATCCTTGCAAGTTCCTAGAAATATAATCATTCATACACCTTCCATACATCATATAGATGCTACTTAAACCTTAAGTTAGCATCTGTAACACATCCTTCACCATCCACTGATTCTCACTTTTTCCATTTGCAACCTGAGTTAGTTAGAGAGATTCATAAGGTCTCAAGGTAGAGTAGTTATTCCATTAGCTTCCTAGAGGATCAAGGAAGGTGTTTGCATCAGATATCATCTGGAAGTGTTAGAATAAGCATTGGAATTTCTCCAATTGGTAGGGTTTCTAAAACTTCAAACTTGATATACATGCATCTTTAATGCATACTTTTTGAAGCAAAAATATAGTTCATGATGTGTTGATACTTAGCCTTATCTTTATTGGTTTGAATCATGCTTGTATGTTGAGTATTAATTATAGTCCATATTAATTTATGATGCTTGTATATTTGAGATCCTTATGAAATTCTGAATGATTTTGATTATTACATCAATGAAAATGGTTGAGAAATGAGGAAGTATTTTAGTGTAAAAACGAACATAACATTCGTAAAACTAAATATTCACAATCATCGCGACTTTATCGTCTATTAATTGGGAGACTGCAAGTGCACAGTCCTATCGCGTAGTTTTAAAAGATATCGAATCCACATGGACTATAAATCGATCTATTGTTATCCTAAGTTATTGTATATAGCTAAGGCCAATAATTCTTTTGGATGATGATTAAAGAAAAATATTAATTAAACGGATATCGGTATGTAATTCGTCTAACTTAGGGGATCAGAATTTCCACTGGCTTGTTTCTCAAGTTGATAAAAATTCCTTTTCAGCAAACTATACTTATCTAAAAATCCTATCTCAAACTCTCGCTCTATTGAATCAAATTATATGTTTAAATTCAAACGTATGCTCTCGCTATCCCGCTGAACTCAAAAATACTTTTTGAAAATAAATAAGGTTTAATGAGTTTTAAAAACGCTTTCGCAGTCTTTAAAACTCTCACTCTGTTGGTTTCTAACCTTAGTCCAGTTTATTTAACCTCAAACTTTTGCTCTGTTGGTTTCTAAACCTTTTAATAAATTAATTTGGATACCAAAGTCAGAAAGAGTATTTTTTTAACAAAATAATATTAGGCCAGCTTATTTCGGATTCCTTTAGTTCGATTAATTTACATACCGATATCTAATCGGTTTAGTCAGACATATTTATTAACTCAATCATGCATAAACAACAATATTTCATATATTTAGGCATATCCAGAAACATACAAATAAATGGCATGCAAATAAATTAAAGCTAATAAATATTTAGGAACATGAAATAAGAATATTGCAATTAATCTTGATCTTCAAAAATGCAGAGTACTCCACCACAGGCTGGCTGGATCTACTCTTGAAACTCTTGAATCAAAAGAAAAATAAGACAAGAAATAAAAAGCACTAGATCTAACGTAAGGTTAGATCATCGAAAGTACACAACAATTTCCGGTGTAGAAATTGTTGTGAGAAAAATATTATATGCTAAAAACTAAGAAACGAAAATGAAAAATAAAATAAAATTGCAAAACTGAAAAAATGGAAATGTGAATAAAGAAAAGCTTGAAAGCAATTGTTCAGTAAAAATGCCGACCCCCTGCATTGTTCTTGTACGTTGTATTTATACTCTGCTTTGCAACTTCTACTTTCAATTTTGTAGGAAATAGTGGTCCTGTAATCCCTAAAATTTCGCATCTTCCCATATTCCAACTGCCTAAGAGAGTAGATAATGAGACGTGCGTCTCACTTGGGCCTTTTGAATGGAGGCGGGTGCCTCCAAGGTACAAGAGACAGTCGTCTCAGCTTGGACGTGGCATGTGCTGGGTTGGACTAGCTGGGCTGGACTTGGTCTTCGTATAATCATTTCTCTTCTTATTATCTCCTCTTTTTTTGCTATCACACATCCTCTTTCATTTCTCTAGCTTTTTAATTAGATTTCTCCTCAATTTCATTTCTTTGCTCAATTAATCTTTATTTAATACAAATACCTGAAACATTAAAATAACAGCGTAATACAAAAGTAAAACAATATAATTAAACAAAAATACTAACATTATTTATGCTAATTAAACTAAATTATACTATATAAATTCATGTTATCACACAAACCGATGTTACATATAATAGCAAGACACCTCTAACAAAAGGAAACTAATAGAAAACACTTTGAAGCCATCTTCAAACGCTTCTACCAACTAGCCCTGGTCACCTGCGTGTTACCCATTTGGAGGCAACATTCAAACAGGAAGGGTGCGATTAATTATAAAATATATAAAGAAAATATTAGCAGCAATAAACAACATCATCATACAATCAATACACATCATTCATCAACACTACATACTCACTGAATCACAATAGTAATTAACATCCTTATTCATCAATTCGTCATATATATTCACATACTTCATAATTATTAGCACATCAAAACTCATGAACATTCTTCATGAAATGTTACATAGAGTGCTAATGCAACAACACTGACACAAATCATGTGGTACCAAAATTTATGAGCACCTGGTTCATCACCCTCCATAGATCCCCATTAAAGGATTGATTCCCTCTTAGAACTAGAGCACAACACAAATCATTATCGTTATCATAGGTAAAACTTCACTAAATTTCCAACAAGGACTTAGCTACATGTACCCAATCTAGAAAATGGTATTGAAGCTCAACACAGACAAACCAACATCCAAAAATCATATGAATGCATGATGCACAACAATGTCATACATATCAATTCGATCACGACTAGTCAAGTGCATTATCATTCACATAATCATCATATAATCCTTTTCCACCTAGCATGTGTACATATTAATATAAGATCATTCAAACATCATCCCAAACAACATCAATTATGCCACACCAACATCATAACACTTCACATAAACTTCATAGCAACATCAAGTTCGTCACTAAAACAAATAGAATATCATAACATAACAATATGTAATAATTCAACCTCATCAACATATAGGTACTGGAATCATCCATAAAACAGCTCATATAATTCTCTCATGATATAGTACAACATGTTAGTTTCCCAACACTTCAAACAATGCGTCAAACATAGTCCTGGAACTCAAGCTACGGCCTTTGAAAGTTATTGGCATACCTGCTCGCCTGATAGTCACCTGACGACGCTGGTAGCGATATCAACGCCTGACACTCGCCCGACAAGGCTGGGGTGATGATCCTTTCAATGTAACGATTTTAATTTTAAAAAATGATCACCCTTTGGTTTTATTAAAAAACCGAGATAAAAAAGACGCTAGTTTTTTAAAATAATAACAATGAAGACGTTGTGGATCGAACCCATGAGCTATTAAAATACCCCCTCGATGTTTTAAACACCGAGGTGATAAGTCCATACTTTTGTGACGAGCTTATTTACCTCGCTTCAAATGCCGAGGCAAAATACATTTCGTGTCCGACATTAGATGCGTTATTTGTAGTAGTGGAAAGTAAGTGGTGGAGAAGTTAGAGAGTCGTATATATATTTATAATTACATTTATTTATTTTAATTAAATTAAGTGATTTAAATTAGTTTTTAGTAAATAATCACAATTAAGATGTGGCTTAAATTAATTTTTACTAACTAATTAATAAAATAAAATAGATATAAAAAGTAAGTCTTTATTAAATTACTCAAAAAGTAAGTCCTTATTAAATAAATAAAAATAATTAATATAAAAAGTTAGCAGAAGACTTTTTATACAAATTAATGAAAAATAAATAAATAAAATAAGTTAGTGGAACGTAATTAGTTTTTATTAAATTAAATAGTAAATAAAATAAAATAAAATAAAATAAATATAGGAAATGACTAAAACAATAACTAAAAATAATTATTACAAAAAGCAGTAGAAGATAGTTTTAATATAAAAAGTTAGTAGAATATAAGTTTTACAAATTTATGAAAAATAAATAAATTAATTAATTTAGTGAAATGTTAGTGAAAGATAAAAAAAATTTATAAAATTAAATAATAAATAAAGTAAAATAAAATGAATATAAGAAATGACTAAAACAAAGATAATTAGTTTTTATTAAATTAAATAATAAATAAAATAAAATAAATATATAAAATGAAAAAAATAGCCTCAATTTTGACTCCAAAAAATTCTTTAAAAGACTTAACAACTTTAATTAATAAGACAAGATTAAAAGAAATTTAAATTATAAGAAATTCAAAATCTTTATTACAAACAAATTATTAAATATTAACAAACATCAATAAAATAAAATTAAAAAATCTTAACCTCCATTATTATAATATTGAATAAAAAAATCAATTAACAAAATAATATTATAACAAAAATCATTTGTTTACAATTCAACTTTTTCAATAATTCTTTAATGAAAACTACATTGTGGATTCCTTCAAAATTTGTACCTACAAAATAATTAAGAATTAACAAACATTAATCAAATTAGAAGAACTTCAACATGAGAGCTATTGTATAAAGATAATTAATATGAAGTAGTGAGAACAAAAAAATCTACAATGTTATAATTATAATTAAATAGCGAGTTGAAATAAAATGAATGACAACATTGAGAAGAAGAATGAATACTCTTAATACCAGATTATCAATCCAAAATGTAATAGTGGCTATAGTGCCTATTACATTGAGAAGTAGTGATAGTGCCTATATAGTGCACATCAAAATAAATGAAAAACAAATGAAAAGGAGAGAATGATGAGAAAAGAAAATAAAAATTAGAAAAGAGAGAAATGAATTGATAGAGAAGAAAGAGAAAACATGACATGGTAAGTATTTATAAGATTTAGTATGTGATAATGAGAGAAATTGGAGAGGAGGGGAGTTAAACCCATGTCCTCCTAAATAGACACAAGGGGCACTATCACTAGGCCATGTGATATATTTCTTAACTGAAATATATATATATATATATATATATATATATATATATATATATATATATATATATATATATATATATATATATATATATATATATATATATATATATATATATATACATATTCATGTCATATTTTATATTTCCATCATAATGTTTGTTTAATCTATTGTATATTTAATATTTATTGATATTATATTATGATATAAATATTATTTAATAAATTATTTATTTTTATTTTAAATCCAATTTTTAAATATTATTAAAAATTAATTTTAAGTTATTATTAATTTTTTATTTAATATTTTTTATGAATTTTAAATATTTTGTAAATTAAAAAATAATATTTGTTATTATTTTGTAAATTATAATAAAGATATCTTAATTATTAAAAATAAAAATAAATTTTAGTAGGTACGAATTTAATAATAACAAGGAACTTTATTTCTTATTTACAAAATATTTAAAATTCACAAAGAATATTATTTCAAATTTATAAATTATTTCTAAATTACAACGAACATTATTTAAGATTTACAAAATATTTTATAACTTTGGTATAAGTTTTATACTTTCCATTTATGTTATTGAAAATTCACATTTAAGAATATAAAATTAATAACAACTTAAAGTTAATTTTTAATAACATTAAAAAAATACATTTAAAATGATAAAATAAATAATTTATTAAATAATATATAATAATATAATATCAATAAATATTAAATATACAATAATTTAAACAAACATTATGATGAAAATATAAAATATGACATGGATATATATATATATATATATATATATATATATATATATATATATATATATATATATATATATATATATATATATATATATACGTAGGTCATCAATTCGCATTGTAGAAAAGTAGAAATGTAGGTTCCACAAAACACCTTTTTCCTATTTTTCATCCATCATAAAGACAATTCAAGTAATTTTATCGACATGAGTGTTCTATATCGAAAAATTCTAATTTCCTATTAACATAGTGGTAGAAAGAATACTAGATGTCGAAACTTCAAACTGGTTAGCTTTAACCATGGTAATGTTCCAAAATTCTTGGTTGATAGAGAATCAAAGTAGATTTACCAATGAATCGCGAAATGCTATGGTTCTTTACTATTTTTTTCGTTATTTTGTAAGAAGTCATTCGCCGGATCATGCACATTTTCCTAGTTATACCAAAATAAAGTGCAGTTGGTTGTATCCAATCTATTCTTTGAAATAAACAACTCGCACACACTCCCTTTCCAAAAAAAATCAATACACCTAGCACTGCACTTAGATTTATTAGATTTGTTGCTAAAATATCGGTATCAAACCCGAAACTTACGAGGATGGCGATAAATGAAGCAAAGAAAAGAATCGGTTATATTTTTCATATGATCGCATCTCCTCTTATGGATAGACAAAATTTATTTCTACGATTTCAAGTTTTTTTTATTCGTTTATGATAGTTTCTTCTAGAATCGAATTTTTGAATTATTGAATAGGAAGATGAAGATATCTAATTAGTAAGTAGATTATTATTCTTAATAATACGAAATATTAGTAAGAATAAAAATATACTAAGAAGACCTATATTTTGAATTGGTTAGTCAATTCAAAGATTCCCTACTTAGAAGGAAATACTAGTTCTTATGTCAATTGCAAAATACTTAGTTGGTTTCAACACTTTTAAATCAAATGAAGGGTCATGGACTAAAGAAAGGGACGGAGGAAGGCGAATCAGTATGTTCATCCGAATGAAGAAAAAATTGTAGGAGTCAAATCTAAAGAGAATGAAAAAAAAAAAGCAAGAGCAGCAACGAAAGTCCATGGAAAAAACAAGATGTATTTTTTATTAAACAAAAGGATTGACAAATAAAAGAGCTAATCGACAACCAGCCCATAAATAGTTAAAGCTTCCATAAAAGCCGGACTAAGTAATAAAGTACCACATATTTTGTCCTCTGCTTCCGGTTGTCTCAATCCCTTCTACTTGCTGCTGTGCCTTGACCAACTCGGGTCCAATAGAAGCCCGACGGCCAACCCAGCGATAACGAAGCGGCAATCCGTGGATTCATGATAAGTTTCTCCTATTCCAAATAAAATAAAGAAAATAAATAGTTAATAATATAATCAAGAAAAAATTTATGACTGAATTATTTCATTCTTCATATTTATCTAGTCGAAGTGTAATTTAAAATTTCAAACTTAATAATTTTTATTGAATTATCCCAATTACTTCGATATTAACTTTTTTCTAGCCTTGTCGTTTTTTGTGAATCCATACAATTTTTGGTCTGATCTTATATTTTAAACTTTTTTTCTTTGATTTCATTTTTTCAGTGATTTTAGATTCAATTCACAAGTCCAAGAGATGGAAGGGCTTTTTTTTTTTTGAATCCCTACCTAAATTGAGAGTAGTAGCAGGACAAATTTAGATAGATCGTCATGTATAACTAATGAATATCTACTATGACATATACATGTGTTTGATCCATACCGTAAACCAATGAGTGTATCTTAGATTCAATCAATCATTCTTGGGAAATCCCCCAGCTGTCTTATAACGATTAGATTATCTATACACCTAGTTTGACCCCCTCAACCTTTCTTTTTTAATTCAATCTCTGTTTGTTTTTTTACAATTCCCTGGTAATTGTTTTAATTTGATTTCTACTTTTTGATTGTTATTAAACCTTTTCAAATTTCTTTGTATTTTTTATTCATATTCCTGAAGTATATTATTGCGAGCCACACATACTTTGTCTCGGGCTAAAACACGATTTTGATAACTAGTCAATGATGCCCTTCCATGGATTCACCTATATACGCCGCAGCTAAAGTAGCGAAAATAAGAGCTTGAATACCGCTTGTAAATAATCCAAGGAACATAACAGGTATAGGAACTACTAAAGGTACACGAAACAAGAACAACAACTAATTCATCCGCTAATATATTTTCGAAAATTCGAAACTAAGCGATAAGGGTTTTGTGATATCTTCTAAGATGTTAATCGGTAAAAGGATTGGCGTTGGTTGGATGTATTTACCAAAATAGGCCAATCCCTTTTTTGAAATACCTGCATAGAAATAGGCTACTGACGTAAGTAAATCTAATGCAACAGTAGTATTTATATCATTTGTGGGTGCAGCTAACTCTCCATGAGGTAACTTGATAATTTTCCAAGGCAAAAGGGCCCCTGACCAATTCGAAACAAAAATAAATAGAAACAGGGTTCCAATAAACGGAACCCATGGACCATATTCTTCTCCAATCTGAGTTTTGCTCACATCTCGAATGAATTCAATGACATATTCCAAGAAATTCTGACCAGACGTGGGAATAGTTTATGGATTTCTAACAACTAGAATGGTTGAAATTAATAAGATAGCAATTACAACCCAATAGGTAATAAGTACTTGAGCATGCACTTGAAAATCCCCTATTTTCCAATAGAAATGTTGACCTACTTCCACAGCAGATATATCATAGAATTTGTTTAATGTGTTGATGTAACATAAGAAAACATTCATATTGCCCTGTCCTCTAAAATAAAAAAATATACCTTGTAAAGGGAATTATTTTGATTCAACCATTTCCTTCTTTTACTTTGATTTTCTCTTTTGAATACCTACTAATCACAAAATATTTCTTTTTACACAATTTTGTAATGCTAGAATAACCAATTCCAAAAATCTATGACCGCCCGCCCAACCAAATCTAAAAATTGATTTATCTTATTATTAATCAATTTTTTCGTATATAGCTAGAACAACCCTCACAAATTGCAAAAACTAATTTGTTAAGAATTAATCGAATGGAAGCTATAGCATCATCATTAGCGGAATCGAAAGATCGCAAGATCCGGGTCACTATTGTATCAATTAAACAAATCGTTGGAATTACCAAAGTGATACATTCTTGAAGAGCCGTATATTCTTCTTGCGATCAACGATTATTACAATATCGGTAATCTTGTCATATATTTAATACCGCCTAGATATGTTTCAAATGAGATAATTGTCTCTTCAACATAGCGGCATCTCTTTTAGAAGAGAGTTCGGTTTGCCGTCTTTTGCTCCGTTCTCAAGTCCACGCGAAGTCTCATTTACGTAGTATACCAATTCGTTAACATACCTTGAGCCATTTTTATGAACATAATGACATCGAGCTCTTATTGCAGCCCATATTCTTGAATCATTGCTTTTTTTAACCAACAATTAAAATTGTTTTCCTTTGCTTCTGCATAAAAGCCAAATCACAAGCTTCGATAAAAGCGAGCGGTTTAGTAAGATTTGTAATATGAATACCTTTACGTTTTTCCAATATAAAAGGTGCCATTCGAGGATTCCATTTCCTAGTATAATGGCCAAAATGAACCCCACCTTTCATCATCTCTTCAAAAGTGATGTTCCATCTTTTTGTCATTTATCCCCACACTTAAAAAAAATTGAAAAAAAAAGAGAGAGACCCAGTATCCTAAAATAACAATAAATAATTGTTCCGATGGAACCTTCTCTTTTATAGACGATTGGCCGTTAAGATAGAATCAGGCTATTCTTTTATTTCTATTTATTATTCTTTTTTATTCTACTTTATTACCAAATCAAATGACTGCATTTCAAGATTGAAGGGGCTGAGTCAAATCCGCTTTTAGGAACCATTGAATCCTATATTTTGAATAATGTATCACATAAATTCTTTGAAATTATTAAAATCAAAGAATTTTCTGTGATGGAACAAAAGATTTCTAATTTCTACTTCGAATAATTTTTTCGGGTAATCTTGTTAAGTTGCCTTGACCGTGACGGTGCATTATTCTTTTGATTCGGTACCAGCGGTATCATCCCCTAAAACAACATTCTCTTTAAGACCTTTCAACCAATCAATACGACCCGAAGGCTTTTGCTAAAACTCTAGCAGTTTCTTGAAAACTTCGCCGGATATGAAAATTTGAGTATTCAGAGATGTTTTGTTATTCAAATAATAAAGCTCGGTAACAAATGGGTTCTTCAAAGGCACGCCCGTTCGTTTTGCTCGCAATAATCCAATTAGTTCGCCGGTAAAAATACATTAGACATTCCATCTTACGAAACCAAGACTTTGGATTTTATTTGACGCACAATAATCTCGATATGTCTATTATGGATATGTACTCCAGGATCGATAAACCTTTTGGAGTTTATTAACCAAAGAAATACGACTTTCGCTATAGTTAACTCGGCACCAATCAAGAATCCCCAAGGAATGCCGAGAATTTTTGTTATACACTCGTTCAAGCATCAATTCTTTTTAGATTCATGGATATTGGATCAATCGAGCGTATTGCATATCTGTTCCACTTTTGGAAGACCTTGTGTTATATCACTGGATCTCGATTTTTCATATATGAATGTAACTAAAATATCTCCTTGAGAAAGGATCTCCCTATAATGGCCATGGATGGTTGATTCTGGAGTCGCCAAATAAGAATTAGCTGATCTTATTATTACAAAATCCATTTGAACTGTTATAACTTGACCTGATTTTAGTTTTAGGTGTGGTCCATTTTTCATTTGAGCCATACATATATTTTCACAAAAAAATTGTCCAAGACTTATTATTGGAAACGTTTTTTCACAAGAAAAATCATGGAGAAAAAACCAATTCAAATGGAATGGATTCAACACGATATTAACTGTATAGATCGGGTTTCAAAATTTTCTCATTTTCGTCCATTAAATAATATTGAATTCCTTGAAAAATTTCAGTGAATTTGTCAAGTTGCAAATTTTTAATTTGAATGATTGAGATCTTATTATGAGTTATTAAATGATAAAGTGAATAAACATTTGCAACTTGAAGAGCTATTCCTGAAGGGCCGAACAAATTATTATTATGAATTGAAATTATAGGATCGGTTTTTATTCCATTGTGAGATTTTACATTGTTGAATGGTCTCATTTGAAAACAATTAGATGATGACAAAATTATCCAAGATCCGCATTATTTATTTCTATTCAAGAACATACGAATAGTTCCGTCATTTTGGCTAAGTGATTGTTGAATCTTTCCCTTGGAATGAATAGAAAAAAAGGGATTGATTCGATCCGATTGATTATCCCTGATCAATCCTAAACCAGACGGGTCATTTCTTTTTCGAATATATGAAGTATTCGATTTGACTAAGTCAATTCTTAGAAAATATTCAATCAAACCATTTGTACTTACTTCAATAAAGGAAGCGGGGGCCTCCTCAATAGAAGAATTTTTTTCCCGTGATCCCAATTGAAGACTAAATAAGTCCGAACTAATTGAATCCTTGTGTCCGAAATTCCCCGACTGGATTTTCCATTTCCATAAAGAATAAAATTGACAACGTTTAGTTCCAGATTATCCTTTTCCTGGAATAGATCTTGGGGAAAAAGTTTTACAAAATTGATACTATCCGGTATTTCATATAAAATTACAGGTCGAACCAAAACAAAATACTTTTCTTGGTAGTTGGGATCCCTTGGACATAGATCCAATTTTTAATTTTTTTTATTCCTTGCATTTTTTTACCGTTCCGGGTGGTAAAAAGATGGCACTCTGTCGAGATATCTTATCCAACTTTCCAGGAAAATGGATATTTCCAGAAAATATTTTTAATTATATTTTTTTTTCTTTTCTAATCGGACTAACCCGCCTACTCGACTTCTTATATTGACAGTGATTGGTGTTCCTATTCCAACAAGACTATTATTTCGTACCATTAGGGAAGAAGATTCAGGTAAAATATGCACTTCTTTTGGAATAAAAAAAAATTGATCTACTTGAATTTGGTCTTTTGGCTTTAATTCGTTGATTCCTTGATACTCAATGAAATCTTCTTTTTGAAAAATGGAATGAATTCCTAGATTTTTATATTTAGTAATTCTTGAACTCTGTCTTCTGTATTGAGGATCATCGAAATAAGCAAAAATACTATTTCCATGAAAAATACCATTGATAGGTATTTCAATGGAGACACCGGAAGGGGACATTAGTTCGTTCTTTCGTTCTTGAATCGATTGGAATGGAATAAGAAATCTATTTCTTCGCCTTTTCGCCAAGAAATAAAAAGTATCATGAAAAATAGTAGGATACCTTAAATAAGAATGATCCATTCATATGATTTGATTCAATATTGAAGAATCGCTAATCCCCTTTTCTTTTGTACCAAAAGTATTGAATTTCTGTTTTCCTTGACAATATCCATAAATGACTTGTTTTTGGTAAGATATGTACATTACTATATAGAAATTCTGATGCATGGTACACATTGGTACTCCAATGCATTTCCCCTTCTGAGTCAGAATAAATATGTTTTTGAACCCTCTCTTTTAAATTAAAATTAGATGTTCCCGCGCCGATTGTAACACCCCTTCTAAAATACCCCGAATAATATTAATTATATCAACGATTTAAGTCATAATTCATCAGAGTTAACACGGAACAGGGATGCCACAATTATTAAATAAAATAAAACCACCAAATAAATAGTAGCCATGCTACACTGAGGATCATTACTCAAAATAATTCAATTAAATTAAGACCATGTCTTACACAGCGGAAAAATATCATAACCAAAACGGAATAAACCAATCATTATTATTCCCAACAAAATTTAAAGAATCAACTGAATAATATCTAATTCCTCAACTAACGTTCCCCAGTGTTACAATCTAATCAGAGCATGACACTGACACGCGGACTTAAATGACAAGCTCTAAAGCCATCCTCACTGATTCCTGAGCTGCTAACTTTAATCTGAAATTGTAAAGTAAGGGTGAGACTTCTCATAATTAAAACACATTATAAGCTTTTAAGTCAATAATATATCACAAGCATATTATTTCACCCATTTCATCATAAATTCAGATTTTAACACTCAGACACAATCATACAAGTCATTATGTATAATCAATAACCAACCAAAGAATTGTAACACTGGAAGACATACTAACATGTTACAATATCATGCAAACACAAATGCAGACTCAATGCATGTGGTACCAACACGTGACCAAGTCACCCAACACTGATCCATCATCAATCGGATACAGTAACCATCGATTCGTCCATAAACACCCGGACACGAATCCAGCCTTACCACCCATCCTCACTCGGGTATCGGTTATCGGCAATACAAGTCAAATTCCACACAATGGGAATTAACTTCACCAAACAATGCATATGCATGCACAACACCAACATGCAATATTCAACACAGGTTATGACCACATTAGACATCATAAACCATCATCAACCACAACATGATATCATCAACTATCATGAAATAAATCATCACAAAGCATAATATGCCAAACACTTACCCTTCAATTGGTAAGACTACTCACCAGTATATACCACAACAACAACAACTAAGATCAATAACTATCAGGCATATACAACACCAACAAAACACATGGTATCAATACAATCATGAACACACCGATTATCATAAACCGAATCAAAACCAAAACATGATATCTCAACGATCATGCACACCATCATTAGCAACATAAACATGCTTTTCATTCACGAAATCGAATACCTCCATTCCTCCGCTACATACACACCCATCACCATGAATCACTTACTTCGGAAATTCGATTCATTTTCAAAATAATTTCAAGTTTTAGAAAATCTTTTCATTTTATAAAATAGAGCAATAAATTTAAGAAATAACGTCCAAAACGGCGCTCAAAACGGACTTACGGTTTGAAAGTTATGAATTTTCAAAGTTTGATATTTTTCAAAAGTTCTTTGCAGAACCGGTTCACGCCTATGTACAACCCGGTTCCTGAGTTCAAAAATTCACGTTTCTGGAAAAATGTATGGGAACCCGGTTCCGACACATACAGGAACCGGTTCCTGAGTGTATTTTTGCCTGTTTTCATAATTTTTCACTATGGAACCCGGTTCCTACCCACTAGGAACCGGTTCCTACGTCTTAAAAAGTCAAATTCTGCACTTTTGACAGCATTCATTCATTCTCAACCAAAACCAAACATACCCATATGAATTGCAACATGAGAAACACCAAAATAAATCTATTTTGCACCATTATAACATCAAACCACAATATTCCATCATTCCTATTCATCAACTGACACTCTAATTGTTTTCGATCTATAATCCGACACAATAGGGATAATTCTATGGAACCCTAACATTCTAAACCGGGATTCCCTAACATACTATGATCATACCATTGAATATCTAAACCGATAATATGCATTAACTAATCAAAATCACCCCTTACCTTGTGAGTTCTTGATTCGACACTTTAGGTTTTCTTCCTTCCTTTTCCTCTTCTCAACTTCACGTATTCTTGTTTTCTCCAAAATGACTCTTTCTTTTCTCTTTTCCTTATTTTATTCCTTTTATTCCTTTAACATAAATAAAATGAATTAAATAATGTGAGTAAGTCTTTACTCCTCACACCTTCACTTTACTCAACCCACCTCTGATAATTCCATTCTTTTATTCCATAATTAATCCCAATAAATCCAATATATTAATAAATTATATTCTCAATTAAATTAATAATTAAAAATCATAATTATTTAATTATCGAATTATTTGGGGTGTCACAACTCTCCTAACTAAAGAGTTTTCGTCCTCGAAAACATACCTTAAACGAACAGCGGGATCGAGTCCTTCATCGACTCTCCGGCTCCCAGTGACATTTCCATCTGCTGGTCCTCCCAAGCCACTCTTACCAATGCGATCTCTTTGCCTCGCAACTGTTTCAACTCTTTCTGATCAAAGAGATACTTCAGGCTCTTATGATCACTGAATACCTCAAACCGAGAACCATATAAATAATGCCTCCCCAACTTCAAAACAAATACAACTGCTGCCAACTCTAAATCATGAGTCGGATAACTCCTTTCATGCACTTTCAATTGTCGTGAAGCATAAGCCACAACTGCTTATCTTGCATCAACACACCACCTAATCCCATTAATGATGCGTCAAAGTACACAACAAAAGACTTAGTCGGATTCGGCAAAAATTAAGATCGGAGCACTAGTCAACCTCCTCTTCAGCTCTTGAAATCCTTCCTTCCAACTATCACGTCATGTTTGACATCATTTCCAATATCACTAACAAATATCCTTCTTATTCAACCACTCTAATCCCACACGATCCATTGCTATCGGGTTAAGAATGCATCAGCTCATCTTACTTCTTACCCCCCTCCACTCTAGGACACATGATTTATCACTTCATTACACTGCAACACAATTATAAGAACCTCCACATAACCGCAATGTCCCCAACATTTATACACAATTTCAGTACCACGAGGCTACGTTCCAACGATCGAGCTTGCAAATTAATACATCTATTATAATGGATGTAACACCAATAAGACATAGAACCCTTCACCTAACAATTCTATTTTGAAATTTCTAATAGTTTCATAAACTCCACACCTTCTAACGTTTAATTTGTGACTTCCAAAAATCATACTCGCATAACAAAGTGCATCACATTACGCTTTCGCTACGCGACTCTGATTATTTACCTTAAGTCATTATCTTCATTTGATTCTCATCAACTACCAACTCTACAAGTTCCATAGTTATCTTTAGAATCTCTTTAGTATCTACCAGAAAATCATTGTCCACCTTTTTACATTCTAAACCTTCCACTCTGCGGCTTCAACTCGCATACACACTCAAGTCTCCGACCTGCTGAATAATTTCCAAGTCTTTTCCATAGCCCTTTTCCTCTTAGTTTCATGCAAACTGATGAACTACTATCCTCTCAATAGAACGTCAACCACTTCACACACTATCAAGCTTGCAAGGTGAGTCTATTCAATCCAACATGATCCCGTCTATTATCAACAAGAGATTAAGGGTGATCAGTTCCTCAATTTGTCAATAGGTAGCCGGCAATCACAATGGAGTATAAACCACCGTACCAAACTATAATAGCGTTCCTTTAGAACTCGTGCTCGAAGTCACCCAAGCACCATGGTCCAATGATCTTCTTTTAAGGTTTACAATTTCTTCCACACTTATTTCTCCTTTGATATCGACGATGAGATACCATCGATCAAACAATTTACATAATCTTCTTCACACTCACTTAGCATCACACGATTGTTAAGTATTTTCCCCCTCATGAGATGCTAACATACCAAATACACCATAACTCATTTTGTTCCCATTTGAAGTCCTTATCCATGCGGAGAATTTTAACGACATTCACAACTCTTAGTCTCCCTTTAAATCTCATTACATCTAGGATCCATATATGTTCAGTCTGAATCTTATTTCAAATGCAATCTCGGTAATACATCTCATCATATGATCGGTAAAAGAAACTTCCAACATTTTCTTAACACATGTCAATATTTTGACATCTTAAACATGATTGCATTTCCTATCGAATTTATTTTTCCTCTAACATCACTTATCTTTTCCTCAGAAGCTAACGTCACTTATTCATCCTCAATCGACATAAGTTGCATCTCTAATACTTTCGCATTCTTACTAATACCAACATCTCATTCATTAAGAATATGTCATTCTTGACCTCGTCTCAAATAAACTGCGACTGTTACTGGTTATATCTATAAAATCTTCTAATACCCGCAACTAATTTTGGATTTTCCCACTACAACACTACGTCAGCCTCAGATGGGTCTACCGCATTACCGTCACTTGAGATAACATGATAAAGAAAACTCATATCCTCATACCGTAATATACACCATGAAAACTTAATAAAATTCTACTCCCTTTCGAAGTTGGAATTCCCTCACAACATTCAACATGCCTATACCGAGTTCTAGAAGCTTCTCTCTAACTATCTTCATCCTTAACCTGACCACGAAGGTAAGTTAACCTCAATTCGACTGTACTGAAGACATACTTTCCAACCAGTTGATCCATCAAATCACCAATAATTTGAAATAGATATTTAGTCTCAACCACCACTTAAATCAGTTATCAGAAATCCACACGCAATTCGTGCTACTTTCTTTCTCCTTGACTAAGGAAATTAGAGCTCCCCAAACAATACACTTGGTTTTACAAATCTATTTCTCTGCGTATCTTCCAATAGCTTCTTCAATTTTCCTAACTCAAAAGTTGACATCTTGTATGGTGTCATAGAAACAAGTTTTGTACCAAGAACGACATCAACAACAACTCCGATTCTCCTCAAACATCACTACATGATAAATAAATTACTTCCAGGTGCTGGGACCATTTTTAAAACAAAGTTCATCACATTATCTTTCCAACGCTTCAAACGGAACTCAAATCAGACATCCAAAACTCAAGTTATGAATTTTACAAGTTTTCGGAAGAAATCTGTCAGCTTCAGGAAATCAATTCCCTGTGATAGGTAGTCGATTTCCACCTTGTGGGAGTGAGAAATCCCAAAACATCATAGAATCCAAAATTTGAGATCCTAACTTCAACATACCGCAACACACATTCCCATGATTAATTGCGTCAAGTTACAACTCAATAATTAATTCACACCATTGCATACTTTATATCAACCATTGACAACGACACAATTAATCTTTTCAAGAACACAAGAGGTAACTCACACAGACAGCTCCACAATCAACCGGAAGTGTTGCAACATTCCAACCACACACTTCATCTTCTCGAGTCATCCTTCTTAATTACCAAATATCTTCTAGGCCAAGAATATGCATCGACTCATCAAAACGATTCATAATCACTTGGTTTAACTTCAAACATTCAACCCAAGGATGATCTCAAGCTAATCCAACATCTTGCTCAAACAATGAGTCGCTATTATTCCCAGGGGAACATTAGAACTCACACCTAACTGGGACACCATTATCCATACCATCGTCCTCCACTCTCAGTGATACGAACAACACAAGTACTTAATTGTTACCCCTTAAGAGAACTTGATCTGACCGTTATACTGAATTTCTTGAATTCATAATCCCTCCGAATTTGGGAAACTACACTGTCTAACCAACATCTGCACTCATGTAACCAATAGCACATCGATCCAACTCTTCACACCAGAATATCTCGGAGAAGTAAAGTTTCTCCCCCACTTGCTTCTAAACCACTCCTGCAATTCGGTAGTTAGGAAAAACAAGCACCGTGGTGTCACACACATGTCGTATACAAAGGAATCTTGACATTAAGACACTGGTCACAACGACCGACTATGCTCTGATACCACTATTGTAACACCCCTTCTAACATACCCCGAATAATATTAATTATATCAACGATTTAAGTCATAATTCATCAGAGTTAACACGGAACAGGGATGCCACAATTATTAAATAAAATAAAACCACCAAATAAACAGTAGCCATGCTACACTGAGGATCATTACTCAAAATAATTCAATTAAATTAAGACCATGTCTTACAGTGGAAAAATATCATAACCAAAAGCGGAATAAACCAATCATTATTATTCCCAACAAAATTTAAAGAATCAACTGAACAATATCTAATTCCTCAACTAACGTTCCCCAGTGTTACAATCTAATCAGAGCATGACACTGACACGCGGACTTAAATGACAAGCTCTAAAGCCATCCTCACTGATTCCTGAGCTGCTAACTTTAATCGAAATTGTAAAGTAAGGGTGAGACTTCTCATAATTAAAACACATTATAAGCTTTTCATCAATAATATATCAAGCATATTATTTCACCCATTTCATCATAAATTGATTTTAACACTCGGACACAATCATACAAGTCATTATGTATAATCAATAACCAACCAAAGAATTGTAACACTGGAAGACATCCTAACATGTTACAATATCATGCAAACACAAATGGACTCAATGCATGTGGTACCAACACGTGACAAGTCACCCAACACCGATCATCAACCGGATCGGTAACCATCGATTCGTCCATAAACACCCGGACACGAATCCAGCCTAACCACCCATCCTCACTCGGGTATCGGTTATCGGCAATACAAGTCAAATTCCACACAATGGGAATTAACTTCACCATACAATGCATATGCATGCACAACACCAGCATGCAATATTCAACACAGGTTATGACCACATCAGACATCATAAACCATCATCAACCACAACATGATATCATCAACTATCATGAAATAAATCATCACAAAGCATAATATGCCAAACACTTACCCTTCAATTGGTAAGACTATTCACCAGTATATACCACAACAACAACAACAACAACAACTAAGATCAATAACTATCAGGCATATACAACACCAACAAAACACATGGTATCAATACAATCATGAACACACCGATTATCATAAACCGAATCAAAACCAAAACATGATATCTCAACGATCATGCACACCATCATTAACAACATAAACATGCTTTTCATTCACGAAATACGAATACCTCCATTCCTCACAGTTTCCCCGCTACATACACACCCATGTACATCAGCCATGAATCACTTACTTCGGAAATTCGATTCATTTTCAAAATAATTTCAAGTTTTAGAAAATCTTTTCATTTTATAAAATAGAGCAATAAATTTAAGAAATAACGTCCAAAACGGCGCTCAAAACGGACTTACGGTTTGAAAGTTATGAATTTTCAAAGTTTGATATTTTTCAAAAAGTTGCTGCAGAACCCGGTTCCTGCCTATGTACAACCCGGTTCCTGAGTTCAAAAATTCACGTTTCTGGAAAAATGTATGGGAACCCGGTTCCGACACATACAGGAACCGGTTCCTGAGTGTATTTTTGCCTGTTTTCATAATTTTTCACTATGGAACCCGGTTCCTACCCACTAGGAACCGGTTCCTACGTCCTAAAAAGTCAAATTCTGCACTTTTGACAGCATTCATTCATTCTCAACCAAAACCAAACATACCCATATGAATTGCAACATGAGAAACACCAAAATAAATCTATTTTGCACCATTATAACATCAAACCACAATATTCCATCATTCCTATTCATCAACTGACACTCTAATTGTTTTCGATCTATAATCCGACACAATAGGGATAATTCTATGGAACCCTAACATTCTAAACCGGGATTCCCTAACATACTATGATCATACCATTGAATATCTAAACCGATAATATGCATTAACTAATCAAAATCACCCCTTACCTTGTGAGTTCTTCGAATTCTGACACTTTAGGTTTTCTTCCTTCCTTTTCCTCTTCTCAACTTCACGTATTCTTGTTTTCTCCAAAATGACTCTTTCTTTTCTCTTTTCCTTATTTTATTCCTTTTATTCCTTTAACATAAATAAAATGAATTAAATAATATGAGTAGAGTCTTTTACTCCTCACACCTTCACTTTACTCAACCCACCTCTGATAATTCCATTCTTTTATTCCATAATTAATCTCAATATATCCAATATATTAATAAATTATATTCTCAATTAAATTAATAATTAAAAATCATAATTATTTAATTATCGAATTATTTGGGGTGTCACACCGATCTCCGCAATCACTTGTTCTGATTTTACATATTGATCATTTTGAACTAATAGAAAACTTTTTGGTGGAATAATGACGTTATGTATAATATCGTCACTTTCAATAGTAACATACAAGTCTATATTACATAGAAAAGTAGGATATCCATGACGTGTCTGTGTAGGGTGAACTAAATCCTCATTCAATTTTATTTTTCCATTCGAGGGGGCTCGCACATATTCAGCAGTACCCCCTGTGAATACTCCACCAGTATGAAAAGTTCTTAATGTTAGTTGAGTTCCGGTTCTCCAATAGATTGACCAGCAATAATCCTACTTCTCCCAATTCTACGGTCCCCATGAATAGGACTCCGCCCATAACACAATCGGCGGATCCAAGGCGTATTCCTACGGTAAAGGGGTTCGAATAAATATTGGTTATGTTTGAAAAGTTATGAATCGATTGATAAGTTCAATTCCAATATCTTGATTTGGAACGACAATGCACCGTGAACCTATATATATATATCGTCTGCTACTACACGACCAATTAATGTTTGTATCAAAATACGTTCTGGCATCATTCCATTTCGCGTCTTTACAGAAGTCCCACGGATGGTACCGCAATCTGTTCACCGTATAACAATGTGTTGAACCACTTCAACAAGTCGACGTGTAAGATATCCGACATCGATGTTAGTACAAGATTCTCAACCCTTTACGGGCTCCATAGCAAGAAATTGTATATTCTGTTAAAGACAGTCCTTCACGTAAATTTCTTTGAATGGGTAAATCAATCATTTGTCCTTATGGATCTTGTAACACGCCTTCTAAAATACCCCGCGAATATATTAATTAAATCAGAGTTAACATGGAAACAAGGGATGTCACAATTCAGAATAAAATAAAACCTCAATAAACAGTAGCCATGCTTCACTGAAGGACTTATTAAAATAATCAATCAAATTGATATCATGTCTTACACAGCGGAAAAGTACCACAAAACCATAATCGGAATTAAAACCAAATCATAATTATTCCCAAAGTAATTCAAACAACAAATGAATACTAGATAATTTTCTCAACTAAACATTCCCCAGTGTTACAACCTATGAGAGCATGACACTGACACGCGGACACAAAATAACATAGCTCTAGAGCCATCCTCACCAACTCCTGAGCTGCTAACTTTAATCTGAAATTATTAAAGTAAGGGTGAGATTTCTTCATAATTAATATGCATTATAAGTTCCTCAGACAACATAATATCACAAGTATATTAATCCACCCATTCTAGCATAATTCAGATTTCAACACACAATTACAACCACACATTTCATTATGCACAACAACAACAACAACAGAATTGTAACACTGGAAACCATCCTAACATGTTACAATCCCATGCAAATACAAATGCAGACTCAATGCATGTGGTACCAAAATGTGACAAAGTCACACACACTGATCCATCATCACCCGGATACAGTAATCATCGATTCGTCCATAATCACCCGGACACGAATCCAGCCTCACCACCCATCATCACCCGGGTACGGTTATTGACAATACAAGTCAAATTCCACACAATGGGAATTAACTTCACCAGAATGCATATGCATGCACAACACCAGCATGCAACACTCAATCAATCTATAAATACACCAATTATCATAAACTGAATCAAACCAAAAACATGATGTTCTCAACGATCATGCACACATCAAACAGCATAAACATGCATTCCATTCACAAAATCCTGATACAATCAAATGCCACAGGTACACTACTGCATATACGCCAAGTATGCATTAAATAACAAATCGCCTCAATCGGAATTCGAAACATTTTCAAAATAAATTCAAGTTACAGAAATTTCCTTCCTTTCATAAAATAGGGCATTAAATTTAAGAAACAACGTCCAAAACGGCGCTCAATACGGACTTACGGTTTGAAAGTTATGAATTTTTAAAGTTTGGAATTTTTTAAAAAGTAATAGTGGAACCCGATTCCTCCCAGAGAGAACCCGGTTCCCACAAAGTTCAAAAACACGCCCCCTAAAAAAATGCATGGGGAACCCGGATCCTCCAGGAACCGGTTCAATGAGAAAATCATTTTCTTTGAAAAAATGAATGGGAACGGTTCCTCCCAGAATGTAGGTTCCAGAACCGAATGTTCCTCTTCTAGTTTTTATACCAGGAACTCGGTTCCTCCCACATGGGAACCGGTTCCTACGACCTGCAGAACCAAAATTATGCAGTTTTGACAGCATTATGCATACCAATTCTTCCTGTTGCTTTTACGGAACTTCCCTCTTGTATCATGAAACCATCACCCATTAAGACAATACAAACATTTTTTGATTCCAAATTCAAAGCAATGCATATTATACCTTCTTCAAATTCTACTAATTCACCGCCATTACTTCATCAAGACCATAAATATGAGCAATGTCGTCGCCTACTTGAAGTACGATACCTGTATTTACAATTTTGACTTCGGTATTATATTGCTCAATACGCTCACAGATAATTTTACTAATTTCATCTGCACGAATGATTACCATGAATAGTTCTGAATTTGATTCGTTTCGAAGAAAAACAAAAATAAGGCTCTGCCTATACTCTCAATTAGAGTAGAACAACTAATCGTGATTTTTTCTTTGATCGCCCCAAACATACCAATATTAGCACTAATCGTGCGTAAATGTAACTCGTTGTTTAAGCAACTATTCAAAGTTCGAGCTCCTTGTAATGCTTGTTATAATACCCTTTGTTGCACTTGATTAATTACCCTTTGTTGTTCAAAATGAATGGTTTCATTTTTGTAATTTTCGAATTGTTCCAAAGTTGTATAAATTGAATTAATTCAATTTTTCTCGTTCTATCTCGAATAACCATTCACCAAATCGATCTGCTTCCATTTCTACTTTCCTTAAGCGGGCCGGGCTTTTCCATTGTTCAGCGGTTGTTTCCGTAGTTCTTTTCGAATAGTTCTCAAGATTCTCTCTTTTCGATTATCTAATAAATCACTTAATAAAAGTAGATTCTCTTTCCATTTATTTCAAAATGTCTATGATCTCTTCCGAACCAAACATGAATCTTTCAATTCATTTAGCTCACACTCAATTCCTTATAGGAAATTTCCCATATTTATTATGGAATGAGCCTACCCTCTTTCTCTATTTCTCAAAATATTGAAAATGATTATCAATACAAGACCCAAATATTTGGAGGACTCTTGACCAAACAAATAATTGTCATTAAGTTGTTATATATATATATATATATATATATATATATATATATATATATATATATATATATATATATATATATATATATATATATATAAAAGTTATATACATAAAGTAAGATGGCTTAGTTGTAGTGTCCCTTGTCTCCATTTCGGAGAACAGGATTCAACTCCGGTTGGTGTCAAAATTTTGGATTTCCAAATTTAAAATAATAATTAAAAAAATGCCAATGTGAAATTTAAAATAATTTAAAAAATAATTATAAAACCACATCAATATTTTAAAAAAAATCCAAACTTCTTTATAAATAAAAATCACAAGTAAACTTTAAATCTCTAAAATAATATTGTTTCTTGAGACTAATCATAAAAGATATGATTTCTATGACTATAAAAAAAGAAAATATGATTTCTATGACTTTATAAATGAAGAAAGAAACAAAACTAAAATAAAACTAGATAAGACGACATACAATTCTCAAAAACACACATAATTAAAGCATTTTCAACAACGTTTTTCGTTTGACAGTGTTTAACAACTTATTGCACACACATATATTTGAAACACGACTTCGTATGCCTATATTTCCACGACCCTTCAAACTAGGACAAAATAATTAATTTTTTCTTCTACAATTCTTCCTGATCTCACCATTAGATCCAGTAAGAGGACTGATATCTCCCATTTTGATCATAGCCGCGACGAAATCAGAGGAAAAGGTGCTTGGATTAGTGTTATAGTTACTCACTATAGAGTTGGTGGATCCACCATTGAAAAGTTGTTGATCTGAATGGAGAAGACCCTTCTTCTGAACAAGGTTCTTGAAGTATTTGTTATCGAAAGAAGTTGGAGTTTGAAGATCTAAGGGTGCCAAATTGTTGTCTCCTGAACCTGATGCCTTTGGGCAATTAGATTGCCTTGTGCTAGCAAATGAAGTATCTATGTTTGTCTCATTGTATATTCTTGCCCTAAAGTTTGTGCACCTCGCTTGTCCAATTGTGTGCGCACCTGACAATGCGACTAAGTCTTTGGTGGAAAGGCCAAGAGCGCTGAACCTTGATGTAAGTTGGTTGAGGCTTGAAGTGGGTGCTGGAATTCCTGTGTTAGCAGCAGATTGACTGGCTGTTTTAGCGTCTCTTCTTCCAAGTTTTACATTCCATGTTGGGCCTCCAAGCTATCAATAAGAATAAAAACAATACATGAATTGAATAATTATTTAATTTTCACTTAATTTACATTTTGATATATATAACTACACTTACAATTGCAACAGAGTCTGCAGCAGCAATGGCAAGGATATCAGCACAAGATACAACTCCGGGACATGCACTCTCTACGGCTGACTTTATATTGTCAATAACTTCGAATCCACGAGCAGAATTTCTATTAGGGATAGCATTCTTCTCCCCGGTAAAGCTTGAAGTATCATCTAGTAGAATTGATCCATCACATCCCTACAATTGCAATATGTATAATATATAGATTACTCGTTTTGTTCATGAGATGTAGTTTATCCAATAAGAATTTAGTTTTGTATCCATAAACGATGACAGTTAAATTGATATATGTAATGAGGTCATTAATATCATTTTAATTAATAATAATCTTTGTATTAATTATATTCTACTCATTTCAAAAAAATTTAGAAAATAATAAAGTTGAAAAAGATATACGATATTATAAATATATGTAAGAAGACTTACATTGACAAAACAATCGTGAAAGAACAAACGAAGGATAGAAGCACCTATTCGACTCTCCTTTGATATGGCGGATTGCATTGAGGATTTTACGGTAGAAGATAGTTTAGGACAAGAACTTGAGTAAAAGTTTGTAGAAAGTTGTGCATTGACACTTCCTATTATTAGAATAAATAGAGCCAAATTGATCATGGTTAATCTAGAAAAATTTAAAGGAGCCATTAGCTAAATTCTCTAATAACAAAGAAGCTCCACTTAGATAGGTAGCTCTAGTGTTTATGTTTGTCTCAGAGAAGATGGGTGTGGTTTATCAAATTATAGAATTGGTTCCATATTTATAGTGGTTCTTGGCAGTGTTGAGGTTTGTCTATGTCAAATTTGTAACACGTAAAATATAGACAAGTCAACTATGTATGCATGGGAAATTAAGTAACTTGCCCATATATTATACAATTTTTCAAAACAAGTGTTGGGAAAACTTCAAAATTGTAATTAATTTATGATTATGACGGTTTAGAAAAATGAAATTTCTATTCTAGGTGTGTCTAATTTTATATGATCAATTCAAAGATGCCAAAGTGCAAATTAAAGCAGGGTCATTTTTTCTACGAGTCTAACAACTCTGCTCCCTTGCTCTGCTTTGTCAAAGTGTTTACAAATTAACAATTGTTAGGTAACCCATATTCTTCCAAAAGGGTCCCATTTTGTAACTCTTTAACGAGTAACACTTTTTACTCATGCAATGTACATATAGAAAATTACATAACGACGAAACAGAGCTAAAAAGCAAACTTTGACTCCATATAACAAAGTTTCTTAAAATGAATAAAACAATCATGATCTGACTTCAGTTTAACAGAATTATACAAGTGCAATCCTCATAGTAAAATAATTAGTGCTATTTCACTCTACGATGATCATTTTATGTCTCAGCGCGTGTTTACTTATGGTGTGAATGTTGTTAGGGGTCAATTTCGAGGAAGGAACATTATTTTAGGACACACGTTTGTGAGAGATATGTGAAAGCTCTCTCTTCTACATACACATGTCCCCCTCATGTGAAAGTTCGTTGACACTCACAATGGGGACACACATTTGTGAGAGACATGTAAAAGTTCTTTCTTCCACATACACTTGTCCCTCGTTGGCACTCACAATGCTTTCCCTCTCTCTTCCATGTACACTTGTACCACCATTGGCACTCTCTAACGGAACACCGGGAAATTCCGAGGAGAGATCATGTTACATGGGACACACGTTTGTGAGAGACACACCACATCTTCACCTAAAACCTTAAGGTAATAGGTGTGTGGGTTCTCTCACTTATATAATGTTCAATATTCCCTTTTATAACTAATGTAAGATTTCTTCCTCTCACTTGATTCTCAACAAATACTATGAAGCATCCACAGATTTTAAATGACTACTTTTCTGTCTTTGTTGGCTAAATGATGCCTAAAGCAATCATATTCTGGTTACTTTATGGCAAACATGCAAGAAATTTCTAACCCTTTTTGGTTTAGGCAATATTTAATAATAATAAGAAGGATTAAATGCCTTTTAATATTAACGAAATTTGATTTATCTCTTTTAAAAAAAAATCTTTTCGCCCCTTATAAAATAAAGATTTTGTTTCTAATATATTGTTGACTGTGTATTAAAGTTTTTATTTATTAATTAAAATCTACATGAATTTTTTTTATTTTTTGTTTTTTAAATTTCAGTATTATTATATTTGTTTTACGTTTTTATTAATTATTAATATTTTTTTATTATAAAATATTATTTTAAATTTACCAAAATATTATAATTTGGCTTATACCGATTTTTAAATATCAAGAGCCCATTTTTTCAGACTACGCTTTTCAATTTATGTAGGACTATGTGTGTTGGCTTTATAAACTTCTATGTTATCTGTGCTACAACCGATGTGCGACTAAATTGTTAGAAAGATCAAAGACTCATACTACAACATATGCTAAAAGAAAGTTATAGAGAAACTTTCTTATATTTTATGTACACTTATATTGTCCATCACAACCAAAGGGTCATCAAAGATTTCTTCTATCAGGTAACTTTACTCAATAGAATTTAATCCTTTGAGGAAGTTGCTCGTAGATATTAGCTCTGAGTCGCTGAGCACTTTCCGGTATTTTTGTTCTGAAGTCGTATCCTTTTGCTACAACTTATCTGGATGCAGACTGAGTAAAACTCTTTGATAAGAACTTTTCACCGCATTCCCTTCAATTATATCAACAAGAGGCACATGCTTCCAACCACAGTTTGGCCAAAGAACCTTTGTTCATGATGGAAGCCATTTTAAAATGATTAAAAAACATTAACAGAATCTATGATTTTAAGGCATATCAAAATGCTTTATTGTTGTTAATTCGCAATTTTCAATCAAACGGGTTAAGAATAGTATTAGTAAAATACCATATTTATTTTCTTCTTACGTATTGTAAGTTGTAACGTGGAGAGCAACGAGCATATGTTTCCTTCCTTCCCTTTAGACCATTGTTGTATCTTCTTGTCAATAACCCACCAGTACTCCAACTCCATCCACCATGTCTGAATCTAAACAAATGGAAAGAATTTACAGGAAAACAAATATTAAATGAACAGAAGTTGAGTATTTCAGCTAGCATCATCAAAGTGATGATACAGTAGGGTAAAAAGTACTACTTATAATTTATGTAACATCAGCAATAACCTCTACAAACTTGCAAATATCATGAACATATTCCCAATCATTTACCGTATGCAAAAAGCTGAGAAATGCATTATTTTCCTTAGCATGTCTAGGCCACACATCTCTGTAGTGGTATACAGTAGACAACATCAACCAAATTGAGTTCCACCTTGTCTTGGTATCAAACACTTGCATTCTGCCTTCAAGTTGCAACTCATCAACAAACATTTTGAATGCTTTGCATCTAGTTTCATAATTAAGCAAGTATTTGACACCATTATTAATCTTATCAACAGTCACCTTAATCATATCAAGACCATCCTGAACAGACAAATTTAAGATGTGTGCACAACAACTTTACCATCTAATGATAAATTTCTCCTACCAGAATAATCCCTCTTCAATCTAGCAATGCAGTTATCATTGCACTAGTATTATGTACATAAATTGAAACTACCTTATCCCTTATTCCTCAATCTTCCATCACCTTAATCAACTCCATACACAAAACCTCCTCGGAATATGGGGGTGGCACATTCTTAAGAGATAAAATTATTTTATGAAGATGTCATTTTGGATCAATGAAATGATCAGTCACAATCATATAAATTATCATCTGTTCATCAGACCACCACAAGTCAGTGGTAAGATTGACCTTGTTAATCAAAGCCATATACATTTCCATTTTAACTCTCTCAGCCTCATAAAATGTCTCACAATCAAACTTAACCTATTTCCTAGCAATCTTTTTGTACCATGGATAAATCTCTCTTATAAACTCATTAAAAATAACACCTTCCATAACAGAAAAAAGAAATTCATGTCCTAGAATCACACATGCTCAAATTTCTCTAACCTTGACATGATTATATGTCCAGGTTGCCAAACTAGGAGTACTATCACCTATATTTAACCTAGACAATGCAACCTCTTTGTCATTATTACCTTTCAACCTTAACTTTCTCTAAATGCAAGCTTCTAAGGGTCTGTTTGTTCCAGCTTTAAAAAATGGATTTTTTCATTGTATTTTTTAAAATAGATTTGCCAAAACCGTTTTTCAAAATATTAAAAGTTTTTCTATATTAGTTTTTTTTTTAAATTGAAACACTAATTTTGACATCATATAACATAAACGTACATTATTGAAGACAAACACATAGTCAAAATCACAATTTTTTCAAAAAAAAAAATTGTATTTTAAACATGACTTTTATAAAAATCTATTTGAAATAGCTTCAAAATCAAGTGATTTTTTGAAATTTTGATATCCAAAAAATGTTTCAACAAGAAGATGAAATACTTAACATTACATTAAAAGAACAACTATTTAAACCAAATTTTTAATAGAAGCTTTTATGAAAACTTTCTTTGTAAATGTTTTTACACAAAATTATGTAACACTATAAAAATCATTTTTTTTAAAAAGCCAAAATAAACGGCCCCTAAATGTTTCTTACTATTAGAGGTATTTTTCCACTTCGTATCATATTTATTAGAGGTAAAGGGGAGCATCTTGCCATATTTATCATATTGATACGAAGTGGAGATAGATTATGCAAAAAGGGGAGCCTCTTTTTGCATAATCTATTAGAGGTAATCTCAACTACCATAAACAATCGCTAAAGGGGAGCATCTTGCCATATTTATCCTCGAAGACTAATATCTTCCTGGGGTTGAAGCGTGTAAACACAACTTACACAAACATAATGTGTGGCCCATAGGTTCCACACCCCTAACTATTGTTGCCTTGAAGAACAAGACAACACCTATTTGGAAGAACCTAAATATATGTGTGCAGAGTTAGGTTTATAGGTTCGTGGGTTTTAGAGCCCTGTTACTTAAATTTATTTGCATGGATAAGAGACTTCATTCCCAACTTGTAATGAATAATACTAAACATGTTTGGGTTAGATTTTATGGCTTAGTTCAAGACTATTGGAGATCTAAGATCTTATTCGCTATTGCGAGTAATATAGGGGTTCCTATATGTATAGAATTTATTGCTACAAAGCCTATGTTTGACAAAACATTTGCACATTATGTTTGGGTTTTGGTTGACATGGATTTTATTAGAGAGGCGTGGTTTTGCTTTTTTCATGAGGCAGGCATTAGGAATATAGGTTTTAATCAACAAAATAGATTTGAAGATCTCATTCATAAGGAAGTTAGAGAAATAGAAGGTCAAACTAATAATGTAAATGAGTTGGATGAGGTTGAGGAAAGCAATAGAAATTAACAAAACATTAATGTGGACTTGGAGGATGACTTAAACTTACAAGATTCGGAATTTATGGATGCACACAATTCTAAACTCGGAAGGAAAAGGAGCCAGAATTAAAAGACAATATGCAAAAGAATGTCAAATTTCTTATAATTTCAAGGGCTAATATGGTAAGAAAGGAAGATGGTGAGCAGAAATTCCAGCAGAAATTGTTGGAATCTATATATAAATGACTTGCCCCATCAAGTTTCTAGATGGTCTCTTCCAAGCACAGTAGAAAAAAAACAAAAGGCTCATCCTCCAAAGCAGTTATGAAACTAGGTCCATGGTTAGTCTTCAACAGAAGGCTAAATAAAGTGCTTCTATTGGAACACTATGAGGATGGCCAATACCTCATCTATATTGGTCCTTATCAGATTTCAATTTATGATCATACCAAATTTAGTCATTTTAGTTGAATCTTGGATACAATTTAATAATTTCCCTTAGAAATGGCTCCATAACATTGGTCTTAAGATATTTGCTTTGAACAATAGGAATAATCTTGCCACTTGTTTGTGGTGCATTTATAGGCAAGATATTGAGCCTATGATTTTTGAGTGTAGTGACTAACATGTTGCCTTTCACATTACCATCATGAACATAATAGTTCTATGAACATAATAGTTCTCTGAAAACCCTTAAACTTCTAAAGACTATTAAGTCTTTAACTCAGGGGGAGCTTATTTATCTTAGGGGGGTTTCTAAACTTACTCTGATATTGTTTATGATATTATCTTATAAAATTGTTTCATCAAAATACAAGGTTTTGTCATCATCAAAAAGGGAATGAGGGAATTGTTAGAACAAGATTTGGTTTTGCATTTAATCTCCAAGTTTTGATGATAACAATACATATATTTTATATATAACAATTTTGTTCTATAATAGTTTCTTGAGTGTACATATTTTAAATTCTAATTGATTCATGACTATTGTCTGAAGAATCATCATAAATGTATTTTGCACGCCTCACAAATACTATTGCATCCGCTTTTGAAGAAACACCAGTAGCTCTGATGAATGTTGAATATTTGCCGTAAAAGGATCACCACATGTACTTCTCATATAAGATATTGGTTTAGAAGTCACAACTGTTTCTAGACGGTATTTGATTCCTCAAGTGATTAAGTTGTAGTCAATATAATTGAGAAGACTAAGGCATCTTTCTAGACTCTTAGATATTGTTGTAATCTTTCAAGATTATTGGATTAATTTCTTTTCTAAGGAAAAATCACCTTGGCGGGTGGACAATAGTAGCCTTTTTTAAGGTGAACTTGTATAAACTGATTATGTCATTTTTCTTTCTTGCATTGTCTATCATTGATTATTTATGAAAAACATTCATAAAAGAAAATGTTTTGGAAAACCCAATTCAACCCCCTTTCTTTTGTTTTTCTCCACCTTCATACATGGTCTAAAAGCTACGCAAATCACTTTACGGGTTAAAACAAGCTCCATGTTGCTATTTTTCCAAGTTCTCTGTTGCCCTCAAATATTATGGTTTTCAACAATCATATCTTGAATATTCTCTGTTCACTCTACACCAAGAAGGCAGCCAGCTTGTAGTTCTCATCTACGTTGATGATTTGATAATTGTAGGTAATAACCCATCTACAATTAAGCACTTTAAGCTCTACATAAACACATGTTTTCATATGAAAGACCTTAGTATTTTGAAGTATTTTATGGGTATTGTAGTAGCCATAAATTATACTGGAATTCTACTTTGTCAGTCGTTTGGAGCCACGACACCGCTGGCCTCCTCAGGGACGAGATGACTCTCAAGATCATCAAAAAATATCATTCATATCCCTCCTCTTCACTGACGGAGGAGCAGATAAAGCAGGATGTCGAGGAATCGTCTGAGTATACCCGAACTGACACATCACTTACTCGGGTATATAAGTAGCAGTCTTTTGAGTACCGCAGGACAACCATCTTGTAAACAGAGACACTTCATAAAATGCTATCGTCTCGCGGTGGTCAGTGTAGGCACTGAAGTGGATGTCCTCGTGCACAATTCGGTCCAGATAAACCCAATACACAAGTGTCACCTGGTTTTCTCTGAGAGTCTCATATGAACATGCACGAGGCATCTACTCTGTATAACCCTCAGCAAATGACCATCCTGAAATTTGTGGGAAGTGTTGTAGGATCCATCCTTAAAATATCAAAATTATATCAGTTAGTTTCAAAATCAAAATAATTAAAAAGGAAGCTAGGAGAAAAAAATTTATATCGTCAAAAGATTCATGTTGTCGGTGATCTGCCTTGTCTTCCACCTAGTCGCCTCCGTCAACTTGGTATACAAGTAAACCAATAAAGCAGCCCCCAGTTCCACCCAATGACCTACTCTAAATCAGCAAATAATCAGGGGTATATGACGTTAGTGTAGGTGGCACTGGTGTCCACAAAAATCTTGGTCCCAACAAGATACAAGAGGTATGCTCTCATGGCATACCCCCTCTGAAGTGTAACCTGCTCGGGATCACCATCAACATCAGTAGCACGCACAACCTCATGATCAAAAACAATCTTCAACCAACTATATCTCATGTAGAGGCCACATGTCTTATAAACCTCCTCTAGGGCCTCCTCCACGGTAACCCCAGTCTCTCAACCAATATCTCAATTACCTCATCTTTCTCCAACTTCTGGTGATCCAGAAACCGCCCTCTGATCGGAAGGTGAAGCAGACAAGCGACGTCATCAAGTGTGATCATCATCTCTCCGTGTGGTAGATGAAACGAAGACATCTCCTCGTGCCACCTCTCTACAAAAGCGTTGGTCATCCCCCAGTTGACCATATTATATCCAGGGTCAGTCTCTCAACCTTGTAGTCAGCAGTAGATCATCAAACCATGGGTCGAGAGGGGGAGTTAGCTTGTTGATCTTCTTCCCAAGGTTGATGACCTTAAGTGTATCGCGACCCTACAAGAAAAAACACACTGTTAGAATTCATAATATTATTCATAATATAACATAATTAATAAATGTCACCTATAAATGTCTGGCCACATAGGTGGAATAAAGCGCGAGCACATATAAGTCAGAAGGCCCTCATCTAAAGACCTGAGGGACCTTTGGTGTTGCCTCTGCCGCCGGTGCCTCTATTGGCACTGGTGCCTCTAGTCCCACCGGAATCTCGGGTGGCCCTGGTACTGGTACCTGATGTACTGGGGTGTAGGATCAGGTCTCACCTCAGATGGCCCCCCTTGTGTAGTAGATGTGGATCCTATCTCAAAAATCTATGATGGTGAGGATGGTGACGATGTGCGTCTACGGTATGACGGAGGCGGGGAGGAACAAACTGGAGACTTTCGTCTGCTACGGGAGGAATAAGTAGAAGATGTAGAATCGGGCGAGAATGGGCCTTAGACATAGCTTTGTCCGAATGTCGATGATGTCGGTGTGGCTTGAGTCCTCGGAGGCCGTGTGGCCTGACTCCTCTCTCGCTGCAAAGAAGCATGATGTGTAACTCAGCCATGCCTCAAACGTGACTCTCGCTTAGACATATCTCCTGTAGAAGCAAGAACGAAACGTTAGCATATGGATCACATAGGAAAGAATGAAAAACAAATTATCTGAGAGAATCTGGTGATCCGAAACCGCCCTCGATCGGGGTGAAAGCGACAGCGGCGTCATCAAGTGTGATCATCATCTCTCCGTGTGGTAGATGAAACGAAGACATCTCCTCGTGCCACCTCTCTACAAAAGCGTTGGTCATCCCCCAGTTGACCATATTATATCCACAGAGGGTCAAGTCTCTCAACCTTGTAGTCAGCAGTAGATCATCAAACCATGGGTCGAGAGGGGGAGTTAGCTTGTTGATCTTCTTCCCAAGGTTGATGACCTTAAGTGTATCGCGACCCTACAAGAAAAACACCGTTAGAATTCATAATATTATTCATAATATAACATAATTAATAAATGTCACCTATAAATGTCCGCCACATAGGTGGAATAAAGCGCGACACATATAAGTCGAAGGCCCTCATCTAAAGACACGAGGGACCTTTGGTGTTTCTCTGGGTGCCTCTGGTTTGGTGCCTCTAATCCCAGGAATCTCGGGTGGCCACTGCTGGTACCGATGTCTTGGGGTGTAGGATCAGGTCTCACCTCGGATGGCCCCCTGTGTAGTAGATGTGGATCCTATCTCAAAATCTATGATGGTGAGGATGGTGACGATGTGCGTCTAGTATGCGGAGGGAGGAACAATGGAGACTTTAAATGCCTACGGAGGAATAAGTAGAAGATGTAGAATCGGGAGCGAATGGGCCTTAGACATAGCTTTGTCCGAATGTCGGCGATGCGGTGTGGCTTGAGTCCTCGGAGGCCGTGTGGCCTGACTCCTCTCTCGCTGCAAAGAAGCATGATGTGTAACTCAGCCATGCCTCAAACGTGACTCTCGCTTAGACATATCTCCTGTAGAAGCAAGAACGAAACGTTAGCATATGGATCACATAGGAAAAAATGAAAAACAAATTATCAGACAGATACTGGTGATCCAGAAACCGCCCTCTGATCGGCAGGTGAAGCAGACAAGCGACGTCATCAAGTGTGATCATCATCTCCGTGTGGTAGATGAAACGAAGACATCTCCTCGTGCCACCTCTCTACAAAAGCGTTGGTCATCCCCCAGTTGACCATATTATATCCACAGAGGGTCAAGTCTCTCAACCTTGTAGTCAGCAGTAGATCATCAAACCATGGGTCGAGAGGGGGAGTTAGCTTGTTGATCTTCTTCCCAAGGTTGATGACCTTAAGTGTATCGCGACCCTACAAGAAAAAACACACTGTTAGAATTCATAATATTATTCATAATATAACATAATTAATAAATGTCACCTATAAATGTCTGGCCACATAGGTGGAATAAAGCGCGAGCACATATAAGTCAGAAGGCCCTCATCTAAAGACCTGAGGGACCTTTGGTGTTGTCTCTGCCGCCGGTGCCTCTATTGGCACTGGTGCCTCTAGTCCCACCGAAATCTCGGGTGGCCCTGGTACTGGTACCTGATGTACTGGGGTGTAGGATCAGGTCTCACCTCAGATGGCCCCCCTTGTGTAGTAGATGTGGATCCTATCTCAAAAATCTATGATGGTGAGGATGGTGACGATGTGCGTCTACGGTATGACGGAGGCGGGGAGGAACAAACTGGAGACTTTCGTCTGCTACGGGAGGAATAAGTAGAAGATGTAGAATCGGGAGCAGAATGGGCCTTAGACATAGCCTGTCCGAATGTCGACGATGCCGGTGTGGCTTGAGTCCTCGGAGGCCGTGTGGCCTGACTCCTCTCTCGCTGCAAAGAAGCATGATGTGTAACTCAGCCATGCCTCAAACGTGACTCTCGCTTAGACATATCTCCTGTAGAAGCAAGAACGAAACGTTAGCATATGGATCACATAGGAAAAAATGAAAAACAAATTATACAGACAGATACTGGTGATCCAGAAACCGCCCTCTGATCGGCAGGTGAAGCAGACAAGCGACGTCATCAAGTGTGATCATCATCTCTCCGTGTGGTAGATGAAACGAAGACATCTCCTCGTGCCACCTCTCTACAAAAGCGTTGGTCATCCCCCAGTTGACCATATTATATCCACAGAGGGTCAAGTCTCTCAACCTTGTAGTCAGCAGTAGATCATCAAACCATGGGTCGAGAGGGGGAGTTAGCTTGTTGATCTTCTTCCCAAGGTTGATGACCTTAAGTGTATCGCGACCCTACAAGAAAAAACACACTGTTAGAATTCATAATATTATTCAAAATATAACATAATTAATAAATGTCACCTATAAATGTCTGGCCACATAGGTGGAATAAAGCGCGAGCACATATAAGTCAGAAGGCCCTCATCTAAAGACCTGAGGGACCTTTGGTGTTGCCTCTGCCGCCGGTGCCTCTATTGGCACTGGTGCCTCTAGTCCCACCGGAATCTCGGGTGGCCCTGGTACTGGTACCTGATGTACTGGGGTGTAGGATCAGGTCTCACCTCAGATGGCCCCCCTTGTGTAGTAGATGTGGATCCTATCTCAAAAATCTATGATGGTGAGAATGGTGACGATGTGCGTCTACGGTATGACGGAGGCGGGGAGGAACAAACTGGAGACTTTCGTCTGCTACGGGAGGAATAAGTAGAAGATGTAGAATCGGGAGCAGAATGGGCCTTAGACATAGCTTTGTCCGAATATCGACGATGCCGGTGTGGCTTGAGTCCTCGGAGGCCGTGTGGCCTGACTCCTCTCTCGCTGCAAAGAAGCATGATGTGTAACTCAGCCATGCCTCAAACGTGACTCTCGCTTAGACATATCTCCTGTAGAAGCAAGAACGAAACGTTAGCATATGGATCATATAGGAAAAAATGAAAAATAAATTATCTGAGACGGAATCTTGGTGATCCGAAACCGCCTCGATCGGCGGTGAAGCAGACAAGCGACGTCATCAAGTGTGATCATCATCTCTCCGTGTGGTAGATGAAACGAAGACATCTCCTCGTGCCACCTCTCTACAAAAGCGTTGGTCATCCCCCAGTTGACCATATTATATCCACAGAGGGTCAAGTCTCTCAACCTTGTAGTCAGCAGTAGATCATCAAACCATGGGTCGAGAGGGGGAGTTAGCTTGTTGATCTTCTTCCCAAGGTTGATGACCTTAAGTGTATCGCGACCCTACAAGAAAAAACACACTGTTAGAATTCATAATGTTATTCATAATATAACATAATTAATAAATGTCACCTATAAATGTCATACATAGGTGGAATAAAGCGCGAGCACATATAAGTCAGAAGGCCCTCATCTAAAGACCTGAGGGACCTTTGGTGTTGCCTCTGCCGCCGGTGCCTCTAGTCCCACCGGAATCTCGGGTGGCCCTGGTACTGGTACCTGATGTACTGGGGTGTAGGATCAGGTCTCACCTCAGATGGCCCCCCTTGTGTAGTAGATGTGGATCCTATCTCAAAAATCTATGATGGTGAGGATGGTGACGATGTGCGTCTACGGTATGACGGAGGCGGGAGGAACAAAGAGACTTTAAATGCACTACGGGAGGAATAAGTAGAAGATGTAGAATCGGGAGCAGAATGGGCCTTAGACATAGCCTGTCCGAATGTCGATGATGTCGGTGTGGCTTGAGTCCTCGGAGGCCGTGTGGCCTGACTCCTCTCTCGCTGCAAAGAAGCATGATGTGTAACTCAGCCATGCCTCAAACGTGACTCTCGCTTAGACATATCTCCTGTAGAAGCAAGAACGAAACGTTAGCATATGGATCACATAGGAAAAAATGAAAAACAAATTATCTGGAGATCTGGTGATCCGAAACCGCCTCGATCGGTGGTGAATGACGACGTCATCAAGTGTGATCATCATCTCTCCGTGTGGTAGATGAAGCGAAGACATCTCCTCGTGCCACCTCTCTACAAAGCGTTGGTCATCCCCGGTTGACCATATTATATCCACGGAGGGTCAAGTCTCAACCTTGTAGTCGTAGATCATCAAACCATGGGTCGAGAGGGAGTTAGCTTGTTGATCTTCTTCCCAAGGTTGATGACCTTAAGTGTATCGCGACCCTACAAGAAAAACACCTTGTTAGAATTCATAATATTATTCATAATATAACATAATTAATAAATGTCACCTATAAATGTCGGCACATAGGTGGAATAAAGCGCGACACATATAAGTCGAAGGCCCTCATCTAAAGACACGAGGACCTTTGGTGTTGCCTCTGCCCGGTGCCTCTATTAGCCTGGTACCTCTAGTCCCACGGAATCTCGGGTGGCCCAGTCTTGGTACACGATGTCTTTGGGGTGTAGGATCAGGTCTCACCTCGGATGGCCCCTGTGTAGTAGATGTGGATCCTATCTCAAAATCTATGATGGTGAGGATGGTGACGATGTGCGTCTGGTATGGCGGAGGCGGGAGGAACAATGGAGACTTTAAATGCACTACGGAGGAATAAGTAGAAGATGTAGAATCGGGAGCAGAATGGGCCTTAGACATAGCCTGTCAGAATATCGACGATGCGGTGTGGCTTGAGTCCTCGGAGGCCGTGTGGCCTGACTCCTCTCTCCCTGCAAAGAAGCATGATGTGTAACTCGGCCATGCCTCAAGCGTGACTCTCGCTAGACATATCTCCTGTAGAAGCAAGAGCGAAACGTTAACATATGGATCATATAGGAAAAATGAAAATAAATTATACAGACGGATCTTGGTGATCCGAACCGCCCTCGATCGGCGGTGAAGCGAACAAGCGGCGTCATCAAGTGTGATCATCATCTCTCGTGTGGTAGATGAAGCGAAGACATCTCCTCGTGCCACCTCTCTACAAAAGCGTTGGTCATCCCCGGTTGACCATATTATATCCACAGAGTCAAGTCTCTCAACCTTGTAGTCGGTAGATCATCAAACCATGGGTCGAGGAGTTAGCTTGTTGATCTTCTTCCCAAGGTTGATGACCTTAAGTGTATCGTGACCCTACAAGAAAAAACACCTGTTAGAATTCATAATATTATTCATAATATAACATAATTAATAAATGTCACCTATAAATGTCCGCCACATAGGTGGAATAAAGCGCGACACATATAAGTCGAAGGCCCTCATCTAAAGACACGAGGGACCTTTGGTGTTGCCTCTGCCATTGGTGCCTCTATTGGCACTGGTGCCTCTATTACCTTGGTGCCTCTAGTCCCACGGAATCTCGGGTGGCCACAGTGCTGTACACGATGTCTTTGGGGTGTAGGATCGGGTCTCACCTCGGATGGCCCCCTTGTGTAGTAGATGTGGATCCTATCTCAAAATCTATGATGGTGAGGATGGTGACGATGTGCGTCTACGGTATGGCGGAGGCGGGAGAAACAAGCGGAGACTTTAAATGCGCTACGGGAGGAATAAGTAGAAGATGTAGAATCGGGAGCAGAATGGGCCTTAGACGCTTGAATATCGGCGATGCGGTGTGGCTTGAGTCCTCGGAGGCCGTGTGGCTGACTCCTCTCTCTGCAAAGAAGCATGATGTGTAACTCGGCCATGCCTCAAGCGTGACTCTCGCTTAGACATATCTCTGTAGAAGCAAGCGAAAAGTTAGCATATGGATCACATAGGAAAAATGAAAACAAATTATACAGACGGATCTGGTGATCCGAGCAGCCCTCGATCGGTGGAAGCGGACAAGCGGCGTCATCAAGTGTGATCATCATCTCTCCGTGTGGTAGATGAAGCGAAGACATCTCCTCGTGCCACCTCTCTAGCGTTGGTCATCCCAGGTTGACCATATTATATCCACGAGGGTCAAGTCTCTCAACCTTGTAGTCGTGAGATCATCAAACCATGGGTCGAGGGAGTTAGCTTGTTGATCTTCTTCCCAAGGTTGATGACCTTAAGTGTATCGCGACCCTACAAGAAAAACACCTGTTAGAATTCATAATATTATTCATAATATAACATAATTAATAAATGTCACCTATAAATGTCTGGCCACATAGGTGGAATAAAGCGCGAGCACATATAAGTCAGAAGGCCCTCATCTAAAGACCTGAGGGACCTTTGGTGTTGTCTCTGCCGCCGGTGCCTCTATTGGCACTGGTGCCTCTAGTCCCACCGAAATCTCGGGTGGCCGTGGTACTGGTACCTGATGTACTGGGGTGTAGGATCAGGTCTCACCTCAGATGGCCCCCCTTGTGTAGTAGATGTGGATCCTATCTCAAAAATCTATGATGGTGAGGATGGTGACGATGTCGTCTACGGTATGGCGGAGGCGGGGAGGAACAAGCGGAGACTTTAAATGCCTACGGGAGGAATAAGTAGAAGATGTAGAATCGGGAGCAGAATGGGCCTTAGACATAGCCTGTCCGAATGTCGACGATGTCGGTGTGGCTTGAGTCCTCGGAGGCCGTGTGGCCTGACTCCTCTCTCGCTGCAAAGAAGCATGATGTGTAACTCGGCCATGCCTCAAGCGTGACTCTCGCTTAGACATATCTCTGTAGAAGCAAGAGCGAAGCGTTAGCATATGGATCACATAGGAAAAATGAAAACAAATTATATAGACGAATCGGTGATCCGAAACCGCCTACGATCGGCGGTGAAGCGAATGCGGCGTCATCAAGTGTGATCATCATCTCTCCGTGTGGTAGATGAAGCGAAGACATCTCCTCGTGCCACCTCTCTACAAAAGCGTTGGTCATCCCAGGTTGACCATATTATATCCACAGAGGGTCAAGTCTCTCAACCTTGTAGTCGCTAGATCATCAAACCATGGGTCGAGAGGGAGTTAGCTTGTTGATCTTCTTCCCAAGGTTGATGACCTTAAGTGTATCGCGACCCTACAAGAAAAACACATTGTTAGAATTCATAATATTATTCATAATATAACATAATTAATAAATGTCACCTATAAATGTCGCCACATAGGTGGAATAAAGCGACACATATAAGTCGAAGGCCCTCATCTAAAGACACGAGGGACCTTTGGTGTTACCTCTGCATGGGTGCCTCTATTGGCCTGGTGCCTCTAGTCCCAGGAATCTCGGGTGGCCACAGTCTGTACACGATGTCTTGGGGTGTAGGATCGGGTCTCCTCGGATGGCCCCCTTGTGTAGTAGATGTGGATCCTATCTCAAAAATCTATGATGGTGAGGATGGTGACGATGTGCGTCTACGGTATGACGGAGGCGGGAGGAACAAGCGGAGAATTTAAATGCCTACGGAGGAATAAGTAGAAGATGTAGAATCGGGAGCAGAATGGGCCTTAGACATAGCTTTGTCCGAATGTCGACGATGCCGGTGTGGCTTGAGTCCTCGGAGGCCGTGTGGCTGACTCCTCTCTCCGCAAAGAAGCATGATGTGTAACTCAGCCATGCCTCAAACGTGACTCTCGCTTAGACATATCTCCTGTAGAAGCAAGAACGAAACGTTAGCATATGGATCACATAGGAAAAAATGAAAAACAAATTATACAGACAGATACTGGTGATCCAGAAACCGCACTCGATCGGCGGTGAAAGCGGCGGCGTCATCAAGTGTGATCATCATCTCTCCGTGTGGTAGATGAAACGAAGACATCTCCTCGTGCCACCTCTCTACAAAAGCGTTGGTCATCCCCCAGTTGACCATATTATATCCACAGAGGGTCAAGTCTCTCAACCTTGTAGTCAGCAGTAGATCATCAAACCATGGGTCGAGAGGGGGAGTTAGCTTGTTGATCTTCTTCCCAGGTTGATGACCTTAAGTGTATCGCGACCCTACAAGAAAAAACACACTGTTAGAATTCATAATATTATTCATGATATAACATAATTAATAAATGTCACCTATAAATGTCTGGCCACATAGGTGGAATAAAGCGCGAGCACATATAAGTCGAAGGCCTCATCTAAAGACACGAGGGACCTTTGGTGTTGTCTCTGCCGCGGTGCCTCTATTACCTGGTGCCTCTAGTCCCAGAAATCTCGGGTGGCCCTTGGTACCGATGTCTTGGGGTGTAGGATCGGGTCTCACCTCGGATGGCCCCCTTGTGTAGTAGATGTGGATCCTATCTCAAAAATCTATGATGGTGAGGATGGTGACGATGTGCTCTACGGTATGCGGGGAGGAACAAGCGGAGACTTTAAATGCCTACGGGAGGAATAAGTAGAAGATGTAGAATCGGGAGCAGAATGGGCCTTAGACATAGCTTTGTCCGAATGTCGGCGATGCGTGTGGCTTGAGTCCTCGGAGGCCGTGTGGCGACTCTCTCTCATTGAAGCATGATGATGTGTAACTCGGCCATGCCTCAAGCGTGACTCTCGCTTAGACATATCTCCTGTAGAAGCAAGAGCGAAGCGTTAGCATATGGATCACATAGGAAAAATGAAAAACAAATTATCTGAGACATCTGGTGATCTAGAAACCGCCCTACGATCGGCGGTGAAGCGGACAAGCGGCGTCATCAGTGTGATCATCATCTCTCCGTGTGGTAGATGAAGCGAAGACATCTCCTCGTGCCACCTCTCTACAAAGCGTTGGTCATCCCAGGTTGACCATATTATATCCACAGAGGGTCAAGTCTCTCAACCTTGTAGTCGGTAGATCATCAAACCATGGGTCGAGAGGGAGTTAGCTTGTTGATCTTCTTCCCAAGGTTGATGACCTTAAGTGTATCGCGACCCTACAGAAAAAACACCTTGTTAGAATTCATAATATTATTCATAATATAACATAATTAATAAATGTCACCTATAAATGTCCGCCACATAGGTGGAATAAAGCGCGAGCACATATAAGTCAGAAGGCCCTCATCTAAAGACACGAGGGACCTTTGGTGTTACCTCTGCCGGTGCCTCTATTGGCTGGTGCCTCTAGTCCCAGGAATCTCGGGTGGCCACAGTGCTGGCACGATGTCTTGGGGTGTAGGATCGGTCTCACCTCGGATGGCCCCTTGTGTAGTAGATGTGGATCTATCTCAAAAATCTATGATGGTGAGGATGGTGACGATGTCGTCTACGGTATGGCGGGAGGAACAAGCTGGAGACTTTAAATGCCCTACGGGAGGAATAAGTAGAAGATGTAGAATCGGGAGCAGAATGGGCCTTAGACATAGCCTGTCCGAATGTCGACGATGCCGGTGTGGCTTGAGTCCTCGGAGGCCGTGTGGCCTGACTCCTCTCTCGCTGCAAAGAAGCATGATGTGTAACTCAGCCATGCCTCAAACGTGACTCTCGCTTAGACATATCTCCTGTAGAAGCAAGAACGAAACGTTAGCATATGGATCACATAGGAAAAAATGAAAAACAAATTATACGGACAGATACTGGTGATCCAGAAACCGCCCTCTGATCGGCAGGTGAAGCAGACAAGCGACGTCATCAAGTGTGATCATCATCTCTCCGTGTGGTAGATGAAACGAAGACATCTCCTCGTGCCACCTCTCTACAAAAGCGTTGGTCATCCCCCAGTTGACCATATTATATCCACAGAGGGTCAAGTCTCTCAACCTTGTAGTCAGCAGTAGATCATCAAACCATGGGTCGAGAGGGGGAGTTAGCTTGTTGATCTTCTTCCCAAGGTTGATGACCTTAAGTGTATCGCGACCCTACAAGAAAAAACACACTGTTAGAATTCATAATATTATTCATAATATAACATAATTAATAAATGTCACCTATAAATGTACGTACATAGGTGGAATAAAGCGCGAGCACATATAAGTCGAAGGCCTCATCTAAAGACACGAGGGACCTTTGGTGTTTCCTCTGCCGCCGGTGCCTCTATTGGCACTGGTGCCTCTAGTCCCACCGGAATCTCGGGTGGCCCTGGTACTGGTACCTGATGTACTGGGGTGTAGGATCAGGTCTCACCTCAGATGGCCCCCCTTGTGTAGTAGATGTGGATCCTATCTCAAAAATCTATGATGGTGAGGATGGTGACGATGTGTGTCTACGGTATGCGGAGGCGGGAGGAACAAACTGAGACTTTAAATGCCTTACGGAGGAATAAGTAGAAGATGTAGAATCGGGAGGTGAATGGGCCTTAGACATAGCCTGTCCGAATGTCGACGATGCCTGTGTGGCTTGAGTCCTCGGAGGCCGTGTGGCCTGACTTCTCTCGCTGCAAAGAAGCATGATATGTAACTCAGCCATGCCTCAAACGTGACTCTCGCTTAGACATATCTCCTGTAGAAGCAAGAACGAAACGTTAGCATATGGATCACATAGGAAAAAATGAAAAACAAATTATACAAACAGATACTGGAAATTTATTTCCGATTTTGTTCATCAGATGAAATCGAAAATAAACTTTTGATTTCCTTTGCGAAACAGAACAACGACCATCTCCACCCCAAAATCCCAAATGCCTCAAAAACAGTTTACAAATAGTATTATAATGACTCCTAATGATGTAAACTACAAAAAAACAACACATTTAAAGCCCGATTTCACTAATTTCAATCAATTTTACACAAACTCTAAAAATGTCTAAATCACTTACTTGATTGATTGAGAGTTGGTTGTTTCTTGATTGATTCATTTACTTGTTGTATTTAAGCATTACTTGATGATTTGTGTTGATTGTTTAAGAGAAAAATTGATTTTGGTGAGAAGGGTTGAGAGGGTTTTGAGAGAGTTTGTTTTTTAAAATTTTGCTATTATGGGAATGGGTAAGGTTCTGGCATGATTAAGTGCATCCAGATACCAGAAATATATTTCTGATGATATACCCGTAAGTAAATTTCCAATTTGCACCCAACCTGAATTGCATTGTATAGGGTACTAACCGAAAATATATTTCCGATTTTCCGGAAGCAAAAATGAAATTTCACAAAGATGGGTAAAAAAGACATGGTGTGGGTTAAGAAACTCACAAATTTTAATCTCCAATTGAAATATAGGATATTACTCCAATTCTCAGAATTTTTTTTGCAATAACCATGTTTTAAAAAAAAAACGCAAACAACCATGTATTGAAATTAATTACCTAAATAACCATGTTTCAGGTTTAACATACAAGCAGGAGCCATCTGAGATGGCTCCTACATTGATTTTTAACAAGAAGGAGCCACATCATTTGGCGCCTCCATGTAAATTTTTTCCTAAAAGCCATCTCAGATGGCGCCTATGTGTAAATCACATGGGAAAAGCCATCAGAGATGACGCCTATGTGTATTAGGTAAAAAAAATTCAATTTAAATTAAAGTGCAGGGCAATGTTGTGAAATAAAACTTGCATTATAAATTATCATTACAACGAATAACAAGTACATAAATTTATTCCTGGCGACTCGGGACGTGTAGCCGACCACGGGTTCCACATGCGCATCCTCTCCTAACTTGTGTGATGCGAGGTTCTTGATCCGGCTGTTGTTGGGTCGATGGTCCCTGTGCATGGGTTGATGGTTGCTCGTAGTGTATGCAATCAGGATCCATGAATGCCTCAAGATTTGCATTGCTTGTCGTATCGCTTTTGTATAGACGTGTTCCCATTTTCTCATAGCTTGGTCGTTGTGGCGGGGGATTAGGTTCCATGTGGGGATGATAGTAGTCGTCATCCGTATAGGTGGATTGTGAATGAGTGGAATAAAAAGGAAATTGGGTGTTTGGATACTCGTACCCATATGGATGGTGGGGGTTTGGTACGGTGATGGTTGGTGGTATATTGGGTTGGTTGGGGAATATTCCTCGGGAAAGCTATTGTCTTGGATGAGGTGACATGTTGATGGGCCTATATAAGGGGTTGGGCATATTCTCTTTGTTCGGAGTATTGTACTTGGGTGTGTGGCATATGTGAATATTGAAATTGTGGGTCGGGCTTTTGGTTGGTTTGGTAATCAGGTTGAGGTTGGGGTTGGGATTGAGTGTTGGTGGTCCTGTATCGTCGAGTTGGTTGGTGGGAGGTTGATGGATAATGGGTCTGTTGTTCGTAGTGTTATTGGGGTGGTTGTTGTTGGTATTATTAGTGTGGTTGTTGTTGGTGGTGGTGGTGATGAGGTTGTTGTTGGTGGTAGTGTTGTCGTGGTTGTTGCTGTGGAGCTGAAGGTTGGCCCCACTGGGTGCGAGGTTCGACCAAATAGCGGGGGTGAGAAACATGCATTTTTGGATTCGTCATTGACCAGTACCAAGTAATATATTGACAAGAGTGTTGCATAATCTCGTCATCTTCGTAAACAGGAAATTGTAAGATATGGTATGCTCGATTTTTCCACATCCTACAATACTCCCTGGAAAAAATATCGGATCCTTCTAAGATTCCAAGGATCCAAACATATCGGATCGCGTGGTATGTCTTGAAACATACCAAACTGCATCTTCACACGGTCGCTCTAGTGCATTTCCAAAATGTTAAACCGTATGATAGCAGTCTTCGTAGTCCAAATCTCTGCGTCATCTTCATTGGGTATATGGTCCAAACCCAAGTATGATCTCCATGTAAACTGTTGATAAAAAAATGCAGATTAATGATAAATTTTAAAATAATATACGTTAAAATTAGTTGGAGTTAATCGAAATTACGTACATCAGTTGCGCCAAGGTGATCTATTAGATTATGATAGAGGATAACATTGTGTCTCGGAGTCTTTCTGTAATCCATGCCTGTTACGCTATACCTAAATGAATTAACATTTAATATATTAGGATTTTATATATATGAAAGACATAAATATTTTAATAATTAAGCAATGTACTTACTTTGTTGTGTATGGAAAACTGAACGGTAGGTCGTTGACGGGATTAAGTGATTGCATTCTCCACCAACCCCATGTTTGAAGTAAGAAAGCGCATCCATTAAAAGTTGATGTGTCTTTCTTACAGTTCTTACACAAGGAACTGTATAGTTGGGCTAGAACAGCGGAAAGTATGACGGAACACACTTGTATTAATTCCACACAATTACAGGATCACCGCAAATTGAGTTATGATCTCATTTGTCAAGAAATCTTACCACTTGTTAGCTGCGATCCTTCATCGAAGGTGAAAACAATAATCTTGCACATCACTACAGCATACAACTATATCCCCTCGTATAAAAAGGCCTGATTAGCAAACAACAAGGCTATTGAGCAAATCTACAGAAACTGGGAGGGTTCATACAAAGAGTTACCTCGCTACATGAATGCACTGCGATCATATGCTCCTGGAACAGTTTATGTTATGGAGACGATGTCGGCGTATGCCCAATACGGTACCTGTGTCAGCGGACATGGTATATTTAGTAGAGTTTTCTGGGATTTTCGACCTTCCATCATTGGGTTTGCACACTGCAAGCCTATCATACAGATAGACGGAGCATGGTTGTACAGGAAATACAAGGGCACCCTGTGACACGGTGAACTGACTTTGTAGGATTTTTGTATCCAAATGTGCGGATAGCAAGAGTCGCCACCGACTTTTATTTTTATCCAATTAAGGGAAGGTAAAAGTAACAGAAAAAGACCTTCGTTAGATTACGAGTTCGGAGAATGGTTATGAAAAGGAAAGGTATTAGCCCCTTTCCATCCGTAGTTATCTACGGGCTCTTAGTTACTCTAGATCACTTTTAAAATTGCTTTCTGTGTGTTTGACAAAATGTTTTGAAAAGGCATTTCGCTTTGACTTTGCAATGACTCATGTAGGAGTGTATACAAAGTGTTCGGAAATGTTTTTGTTTTGAAAAGAATTTTGAACTTTGAAAAAAGTGTGTGGTGTGAAAAGCATTTGATAGAGCAAGCAACTAAAAGACTTATTTACCCACTCAGAATTGGTCGTTTTGTTGTACTTCTTCATTCCTTTAGAATAGCGCTAGCCATACCATTAGTTAGTAGGTAGCTCCATTCGTTGGATGTAAGCGGGACATTCGAAGGGACATCGGATGGTCATAGAAGGCAACTTGTAGGAAGTATCCTAGCACATTCGAAGGGACTATCATCATTTTTCGTAGGCGACAATCGAGGGTCAAGATCATGTATTCGGAGGCGACATCGTGGGCCTATGATCTTTGTGTCGAAGGGACTATGATGATTTGTTTGGAAGGCAACGGTGCTAGAATACCTCTACGTTCGAGGGACATGACCATTTTGAATCGAAAGGCATCGAGAGAATTACCTAAAGAATGCGTGTGTGATAGAAGTGTGTCAAATTCAGATATTTTATCTTGAAGTTAGTGTGAGCTATGTCCAATTATTATCTTGCCATACACGCCTAGTTACTAGCAATTGATAAGGGTGCGGAAAGTAAAATGCGGAATGTAAAGGTGCGGAAAATAAACCTACGCTATTACATGGCTTTGGGGCAGATACATAATTTGGGTCTTGGAAAGTAAAGTCCTAAATTAAACTATTACAACCCATGAGCAATTACATTATTGAAAAGTAAAATAAAAACTGAAGAATCGTCTGAATCGGATCAACCTGTGAAAGAATGGGAAATCGGAAAATACGAGATGAATTGAATAAGAGAAAAAATGTTAAAAAAAAATGCAATTTTTAATGTGAGAAAATTAATATATGCTGAAAATAAGATAAATAAGCTAAGATAATTTTTTGGGATTTTTTGGAAAAGATTTAATAATTAAAATGCAATTTATGATGATTTAAATGCAAAAATAAAAATAAAATAAATATGCATGCAAAAATTATATTTTTTAATTTATTAAATTAAATAAAGGTTTTTATGAAAATAATGTAAAAAGAAAAAATGTTTTTGGTAATTTTTAATGCAGAATAAAAATATGAAATTAATTAAAAATAATGCAAAATATTAGAAAATATGAAAATAGGAAAAATATGAGTTTTGTAAAAGAAGGAAAAGACATTGGTCTTGCCAGGATTCGAACTGGAGACCTTGTGCTCAAACTTTGAGTCCTCTTGCCTTTGCCATCTGAGCCAGTGCGTTCTACTGTTTGAAAACCGGAGCGAGTAAAAGAAAGACAAGTGTTGCTTCCTGGTCTCCTCATCCGCGCGCGAAGCTTCATCGTCCCCAATTCAAATATTTGAAGCTAGCGTCGGCCATTGTTCGACGCTAAGGTCCCTGGCAAAATCAAAAATCCAGCACACATAATATAAATGAATTCTAAAGGCATGGTTCGATTCCTGGGATCATCACGAACGCGTTAGTATAGGTCTTGTGGTCCAATTTTTCCTGTTTTGGAAAACCCTAAAACGTATTCAGAAACCCTAACAATGGTGTTATGCATTCCTGGCCATGGAAATTCGATTAAGGCACCCAGAAAGTTTGCAAATACATCACTGATCACAAAAACAAACACAAATCAAGTTAATAATGCATGAATATGAGAAATCGAAATTTGAAAATTCAAGAACAAACCAAATCCGGTTTTCACGATTCTTGATGTTTTTTGACAATGTAAAGGTCTGGATTGATTCAGTGGATGGCAAGGAATGTATTTGGATGCTCAAAACCACTTGAAACAAGCTGAATCAATGACTGCCAGTTGCTTGAAGGTCACGAGTTTTTGAGTTTGAAACTAGGGTTCTGGAGCAATTCTTCTGTCCTTAATCATGTGCTATGCATTGTGTATTTATATTGGATGGAATTGGAGCTGATTTGAGGAAGAAATCATCATCAATCAATGCAAATCAAATTTGATTTTGTACAAAATCAAATTTTCAAATTTTGATTAATTTTCAATCCAACCTTGCCATATCAATCCAATTTTCGAAATTTGCTGGCTTTGTTGAGTTACTTGGATGCCAAGGAAGAGAGAAAAATCAATTTGCAATTAATTTTTGATTTTATACTTTATTTTTGAATTTAATTTGTATTTAAATGAATAAATTCCAAATTAAATAGAAAAATAAAATAAAAATTCGTGGCTTTGGGCTTTGATGTTCCAAATTGTATGAGGAACAAGTTTGGATGAAGAAAAAGTAGGCCCATTTGCAAAGTTTTTGATTTTTAGAAGTATCTCTCTTTGTGCATTCTTTCAAAATTCCCCAACTTGTGAATGGTGTAACTTGCTCAATTTTCCACATTTTTGAGTGTTCTTGGACTTTTTGGAAAGCTCTAAGAGTCCTCTAACCAATGTCTTTGGTCTCATCTCAATTGGAGTTACCATGCTCAAAATATCTTCAAAACAAAAAGTTGACTTTTTGTTGACTTTGAAAATGTCCTGTAATGTTTTGAGCTATACCTCTCAAATGAAGCATTTTTTGGACATTCTTGTGAGACATGAAGTTGTAGAAATTGAATTTCCTTCAAAACAAGAGGTGGTGGAAAATTTACGAGAAAGTATGAGAAAGTTATGATCATCAAAGTTGAGTTGACTTTTCATCTAGAAACCCTAATTTAGAAAGTTTGACTTTTGGGCAAATCTTGAGTTTTCTTGATGAATCATGATCAACCCTTGATCAAATGATGAATGTAACTTCAAAATGAGGATGTTGACCAAAAATCGAAGTTTTGATGTATGTTGACCACAGTTGACTTTTGTCCAATAGATTTTCAACCATTTGAGCAATTGTCTGAGGAAGCTTGACTTGTGAGGCTTGAAACTTGACATGGAGAATCTTTGAAGCATATGAGGAGGCATGAAGGCCATTGGAGATGTTGGAAATCCATCTTGACTTGAGAGATACCAAACCCTAGTTTGGGTTGATTGTCTAGGAGAGAGTTTGTCTGATCAACTCTTGAGGAATCCTTGAGTATGGATGTATGAAATCTCTTGAATAGATGGAGGGCAAATTTTGGGGTATGACAGCTGCCTGTTCAATCTTCTTGTCTTGGAAGGTTAGATTGACATGCTTGTCTTCGTGACACGGAGGTAGAAGATGATTGAACAATACACGAAAATTTGCACTCGCCGTTGGTGGATGGTGCGGAATGGGCTTACGGATGCCATTTGGAGAAGTTGGAGACTTATTTGGGAGCAGAGTCACGCTAGACTCGAGGTTGTTAATAGGAGAGCGGCGGAGATGGGCTTAAGATGCCATCTGGAAAGGTCCTTTGTTGGGAGTGAGCCGTCGCTAGGCTCAGATGTTCTGGAAGTGGAAGGAGGAGATGGGCTTAAGATGCCATCCGGAGGTCGTCGTCGGACTTCGTGCTCATCTTTGAATGAAGTTATTGGTTTGTATTGATTTTTAACCATATATGCAGATTCGAAAGTGAAGCACTATTGATAAGTAGTCGGAGATGGGCTTAAGATGCCATCAAGGCAACCGAGTCGTCACGCTAGACTCTGTGGCTCTGTTGATAATCGAGAATAAATCTTCGTCTTGATTACTCGGGAGATTGTAGTTGGCGAGAATGTGGATAGCTTCCTGTTGTGCATCGGTGTTGATCCATTGCTGTTATCGGAGGATAACCGGTGGTCTTTTGGATAGTTTTCCGTCGGTTCGGGGCTTAATCTGGACCCGTCGGAGGCGGTCTTTCGAGATAGTTTTCCGTCGGCTGGGGCTTAATCCTGGACCTGTTTGCGGCGGTCTTTCAGATAGTTTTCCGTCGGCTCGGGGCTTAATCTAGACTGTTTGCGTCGAGTGATTTGCTTGGAGAAAACAAGAGAAACTTTGATAGAATATTTGTTAGTTTATGCAAAGTATGATGCATGATGGTGTATGAATGACATATGCATGAATTATGACTTTATGAGAAATGTATGAATGATGAATGTTGTGATATTTCAAAACATATCCATCTTGAAGAAGATCGGATACTGTTTGAAGATTTCTAACCTGCAGGGGAATTGAGTAGGTGAGAACCACCTTTTGAAGAGAAGAAAGATATCTGGGATTCCTCCGATGCACTATCTGACCAAGTCTTGGGCCTAGGTATTGTTGAGGAAGGTAGAGATTTGAGAGGCTTGTTGTCGGAGATCTCATATATAGACCCTGCTGAGGAGAGTCTGGGAGGCGATCTGTTGAGGACCTTGTATGTAGATCCTGCTGAGGAAATTTAAGAGGCGCTCTACTGGGGATTCCGAGTGTAGATCTCGCTGGAGAGCATTTGATGGTTGTTGAGAGACCGGGCTAGAAGAGTCTGGAGTCCGTTGTAATCTCTGGCTGGGGAATAAAAGGTGTATGCTTCCTCCGATGCACTATCTGACCAAGTTTCGAGTCTGGATACTGCTGCCGGGAGAAGGGGGAGGATTGAGAAATATCCATTTGGGGACGAGTGTTCTTGCTTGGAGGCGATGTAACGTTGCTCGGTTGGGGAAGGTGTGTTGTGGTGACACCTTTATGCTCTGTGGGGAACTAGTTGACTTTCGTCGTCATCCCAATTCCGGAACTGTAATAAGTACTTTTGCATATTCACTTTTCGTATGTTTGGAGAGATTTTCTTGTCAGTCGTATAATCATTCAAAGCAAGCGTTGGACTTATTGCAAACCGACAACGGAGAATTGTAAAGCGAAAGAACTTGTATTTATTTGAAAGGTGGCGTATGGCCAAGTGGTTTGTACACAAGAAAGGTAAAAGCTATGCGAAACAATCTCGTTAAGTCCAACTATGCTAGTACTCATATATTTCGACTATCTCATCTCCTTGCTGTCGAGAAAGTGAGTAGGCGATCTTCGCCATTTGAATCTTGAATCTTGATAGTAGTGCAGGCGGATGATCTGGAAGAGACATAGTCGTCGCTTAAATCCTAACTTTTGCCTAGACCGCCCTTTCGGGTTTCGATCTGGGATACCCTTTTTGCCCAACCGCCTTTTCGGTTTTCGACTTGTCGGTGTACATGTTTGTATATATCCTTTATTTTTGCCCGAACCTTTTGGTTCGCCGGGATGCCCTTATTTTTGCCTAGGTTAATCGACCTAGCGGGTCTCTTTATCGTAGTATTTTTGACTATGTCTGCGTTCACGGTGTGGGAAGTCTTCACCATCCATGGTGCTAAGTATCATAGCTCCGGGAAAATCATCTTGACTACAAATGGTCCCTCATGGGTGGGAGTCCATTTGCCCAGGATCACCTTGTGGAAGAATGATGCGCTTGACCACTAGATCACCGACTTGGTAGACTCGGTGCTTGACCTTCTTGTTAAATGCTCGATCATTCGTTTCGATAAATCATCCATGGCGGATGGATGCGATCGTTTCTCATCAATCAAATTAATCTGGTCAAAGATGCAGAACCCAATCGTCTTCTTCTAACTCGCCTCTGGAGGACTCGGTTGAGGGTATCGAACCTCGATGGGTAAGACGGCTTCCATACAGTATAGAGAAGGGGTTGCCCATTGATGTTCGTCTTTGTGGTGCGATAACTATGAAGAAAATGGTAACATCTCATGCCAATCTTTGTAAGTCATGTCATCTTACATATAATCTTCTTAATGTTCTTATTGGCGGCTTCCTGCGCCATTCATCTTAGGCCGATATGGAGAAGAATTGTGATGCTTGATCTTGAGCTGCAGAGTTCGGTGATCATCTTATTGTTGATATTGGAACCGTTATCGTGATAATCCTTTCGAGTGCCATACCGGCAGATAAGATTATGTTTGATGTCGAGCCACAACATTCTTGGTAACAGATGCATACGAGGCGCTTCTACCCAGGTAAAGTAGTCAATTGCCACAAGGATGAAGCGATGTCCATTGGAAGCCGTGGGCTTGATTTCTCAATCATGTCAATGCCCCACATTGCGAAGGCCACGGAGAAGTTAAAACATTCAGAGTCTTGGAGTGCGTGCACTTTGTCGGCATAAATCGGCACTTGTGACAAGATCGAGCATAAGCGGTGACAATCGCTTCCATGGTAGACCAATAGTAACTGTTCTCAAAATCTTCTTAGCCATGGTGTGTCCTTTGGAGTGGGTACCAAATTAGCCTTGTGTAACTCTTCCATGATACGCATTGCGGTTGTTTTGGTCATACAGCGGAGTAAGCACAAGTCGTGGTTGCGCTTGTATAAGATGCCGTTCTTGAGAAAGAATTTGGAAGCAAATCTTCTCATGAACTTCTTATCATTAACGGATGCCCTGCGGAATATTCACGAGTCTCGAGATACCTTTTCACGTCATAGTACCAAGGTTTCTCTTACGTATCAAGCTCATAACAATATTTGGTTCGTCGAACCTCTCAATGATGATCAGGGAGCCTCGTTGTCCCATCGACTTTGAACATAGATGACATAGTAGCTAATCGTCGCAATGATTCTCTTCTCGTGGAATATGATTGAAAGTAATCTCTTCAAGTAGGGATCAAACTCGAACATGCTCTCGATCTGGAATGAGATTCGGATGCCGTATCCTCTCGCCATAATCGTGATCACTAAAGTGAGTCTCCATACACTTGTAAGAACTTGATTCTTAAGTCAATAGCGACTTTAAGACCCATGATGCACGCTTCATATTCGGCCATGTTGTTCGTGCAATGAAACATAATCTGGCGGTGAAAGGCGTGTGTCGCTGCGAGGGATGTGATGATGGCGCCAATGCCATTGCCAAGTGCGTTTGAGGCTCCATCAAAGACCATAGTCCATCGGGATCCTTGTTCGGGTCCTTCGTGCAGGCCTGGTTCTTGTAATCTGTAACTAGTAGAACATCTTCATGCGAAATCGAGCGCATAGGCGATAGTCATCTACGGCTTGATGAGCCAAATGATCGGCTACACTTCCTTTGATCGCTTTAGAAGTGTCTTGGATGTCATATTCGGTCAAGATCATTTGCCATCTTGCTATTCTTCGGAGAGGCTGGTTTCTCAAAGATGTATTTTATCGGATCCATCTTAGAAATCAACAAGGTAGTGTGGTCAACATATCTTGTCTTAGCGGCGAGCCCAAGAAAGCGTTGCAAGTTTTCTCGGTGTGAGTATCTTGTTTCCGATCGGTAAACTTTTGCTAAGGTAGTATATTGCATGCTCTTTTGACGGACTCGTCATGTTGCCCCACACACCCATTGAGTTTTCTAACATTCAAGTACATGATAAGAGGTCTTCCTTGGCGGCATCGAATAGGAGGATTACGAAGGTACTCCTTGATTTTGTCAAAAGCGATCGCAATCGTCGTTCCATTCCACTACTTGATCTTTCTTTAGTAACTTGAAGATTGGCTCACAGTAGCGATTAGTGTGCAATGATACGGCAATGTAGTTCAATCGCCCAAGAAACCTCGACTTCCTTCTCGGTGCGGGGGCGGCATCTCTTGAATAGCTTTAACCTTGGCGGGATCAACTTCAATACCTCTTCCGACTACAAACCCTAGGAGTTTTCGGATCGACTCAAAGGTGCACTTGTTAGGATTAAGTCTCAATCATACTTCTTCAACCTGTCGAGCAGTTTACGCAAATGATCTAGATGTTCTTTTCGATCGGGATCGAGCTATCATGTCGCGTAGACCTCTATCTCGTGATGAATCATGTCATGAAATAATGTCACCATAGCACGCGATAAGTGGCGCTGCGTTCTTCCGAGCGACATAACCTTGTAGCGAAAGTGCCCACTGTGTAACAAAGTAGTCTTTTCCATATCTTGAGGAGCCATTTTGATCGATTGTAGGAGAAACCATCCATGAAGGAGAAAACCTATCTGGCGGTGTTGTCAACAGAACATCAATATGAGGAAGTGGGAAATCGTCTTTCGGACTCGCTTTGTTCGGATCTCGTAATCCACACATTCATTACCTTACCATCCTTCTTAGGCACGGTACCACATTAGCAACCTTTGGGGATAGGAGGTGACACTAAGAAACCGTTGAGCTGCTTCATAACCGGCTTTGATTTTCTCGACATCTCGGGACGTCTGACGAACCTTTCCTTTGGAGGAAACCTTCCTTTTCGGCAATCGGTGTACCACAATATCAATGTCTAAACCAGGCATGTCTTCGTATGACCAAGCAAAAACCTCAACATAGTCTCGTAGCATCTGAACCAACCTTTCTTTAACACATTCTCAAGACCTGCTCTATCTTGATCTCTTACGTCTTCGTCGGTACCAAATTCACCACCTCGACTTGCTCTTCGTGTGGTGTATAACTCGCTCTTCTTCTGTAGCGTCGGCAAGTTCTCGGCACTTCACAATCTTCCTCACTTTCGTCTTGACTTGGTAGATCGGATTATCAAGTCATATTTAGCACTAGCATGTTGTTATTACGAGATTCGGAGTGATTACTGCGTGTATCACGTGGGTGTGTGTAGAAACACATAGCTTTTGAAGGGTGATAAAGTAGAAAGAAAACAAACAATTGAATGCAAAGTCCAGAATTTATTGAATGAAAATCATGCAGACAGATAAAACCTCATGAGCGAGCCATGGCCCGGGCAAGGCACAGGCTTTCAAAGTTTATTGTTGAAACATAAAGAAATACGAAAAGTAAAACAAAACAAAGCAATTACTCTGGCTAAAGGAGATTGGTATAGCGTCTTGATCTTCAATTCTTGAGCCCATGATGGAGTTGGGAAGATCCACTTGCGATGTCGGCCGTTGTCGTCGTCTTCTATAGCATGGATTCCACTCGCCGATGCGGAAAGGAAGTTGGCGGCACGTTCGCGCGTATCATCTTGACCCTTGATAGTGAAGCCTAAACCGGTCTTGTCGATTTGAAGGAAGATTGGAGTTGTCCCCAAATAGCTACCTTCAACGGCTTGAGCATCTTTCAAAGAGGCCATCCTAGGCGGAGCTTGTGTAACCGGGAGTGAGGAGAGTCAGCAGGCATGACTCGGGTATTGTTTCAAAAGCTTGAGGTCTCGAAGAATTCACCCTCCATCTCGAGATAGCGGAATGGTAGATGGTGACCATATACTCTTCTTCACCACACCTGTGACAACCTTCCCTTTCACGGGTACTTGACACGATGCAAGGTAGAAGTGTACGCCCATGTATCAAGGGCGTCCAAGTAGGCAAGAATAATGGACGGATGTCCATGACAAAGAAAGTGGAATCAAAAGTGCGGAACCGACTTTAGCAGCGAGTGAGCTCTCCAATGCTTGTCGCTTAGACCCATCAAAAGCTCTCACGATAATGTCAGGGTCTCGAACCAACCCTTCGACATCAAGTCGATCAAAAGCGATCTTGGAAGGATATTCGAGGAGCAGCCGGTATCCACCAAAACATGAGATAGTGTAGTGCCTTGCATTCAAGAGATGTGCAAGGCCTTGTTGTGTTTCTTTCGGAGGGTCAAATCGCATCGAGAAGCCTAGGCCGTTGTTGGCAGCCAGGCTAGCAATACAAACTTGAACGGTCGGTGGTAGTGTCTTGCGGACGTGAGCATTCTTGAAACTTCACCAAGGCGTTAGCATGAGCCTCGAGCACAAAAGCGAGCAAGCATGGAGATCTTGGGCAGATCTGTCCCAATGTTCCACAACATTGTAATCACTCTTCTTGATGATCTTGAATTTCCTCCATTTCTTGTTTGGAGGTGTCTTTAGTACCTTCCTTTGGTACTTGGTTGAGCGGGATGAGTCCTTGGTTCTTTCCTCTAGTGGGGATATTGATTGAGTAGTGGAATGCTTTGGAGTCGCGGTCTTTTGGAGGAGAGATCTGGAGAGAATACCCTTAGGTTCTGGTCACCTTCTTGGATCCGGTGATGTTGTCAATGTCGGGAATAGAAACTTTAAGATCTTCAATGGTCGAGAGGATCTTGTTTGGCGCCATGATAGTAAACGTCGACTCCATAATTCCAAGGGATAGCTTTGTCGAGGAATATGGGCTGGTCTTGGAGAAGTGATAATGAGAGGTGCCACTCTAGGCATAGGATCGACGAGAGGAAATCCTTATAGTGTTAACATCGGCATAGTCTTACGGGAAATCGTCACCCCATCCGGTGCCTTAACATCTTCAATAGGAATCTTGTAACTATCGGGACGGTGTACTTCACCATGTAATCATACTTTCCACTTGGCTGCCCAAGGTATCCCACACGGATGGTACAGTTTCGTTCGCATTGTCAATCTTCAACTTAGACATTTCTTCACACAACACGCACGGTGGTTTCGAAATAGTATCTCACGGTTATCCATCATGCGAACCGTCTTCTTAACCAAGCACAACCATCGGTGCGAATGGGCACCAACGACAATCATCGGGCATCTGGATTGACACGGCTTGCAACAAATTCTTCTTGATCATCGGAGGAATGGTCAAGTCATCTATGTTGAAAACATAAGTGTCGTCACCATGACATTGGAACTCTTGTCATGGTTAGGCATAGGAGCGTTGATCACATTCGGTCTCAGCGGGAGGTCAAATTCAATTTGCTTAGCTTGATCATATCTTGAATCTTGTTCTTGAGCCCAACAATTGTCGTGTCATGCCTGGGCTATTGGAATGGTAAGCACACTTAGCATTAGGATTGTATTTGGAGAGGAAGTGTTGACATTCGAGGAGGATCCTCAAAGTAATCGGCTCTGCTTTCAACATGTGTTGCAAGGCTTGCGACAAAGGCATGTTGATCTTTGTAAACTGTCTTCGTGGCGCGTTGGTTAGCGTTGTCTCACTGAGGTTGTCTTGATGTAGGATTGGAGATTACAAGCCCCACAGTTGAGCATGGTCGGTCTTGGCTCGGCTTTTCGACCATACGGCATTAGCTTCTTTCTTAGCACCAAAGGATCTCTTGGCATTTGATGATGACTCTACATGAATCTTCCCTCTTGATACCACTTATCGCTGCTTTGTCAATATCAACTCGGTGAATCCGGATGAAGAATTTCCAATCGATGATTGAAGAATGGGCTGTCGGTGTTCCCATAAACATATCAACCAACTCCTATTGGACAAGGGTGGTTGAACTACGCTGCTAGATCTCTCCACTTCGAGCATACTCCTTGAACTTCTCGTCACGACCCATAGACATGCTTTGTAGTTGCATGCGAGTGGGTGTCAATTCACATTGTACTCATCATGCAGAAAGCATCACCAAATCACTCCAAATACGGATACGGTCATTCTCGGTGATAGTACCATTCCAACTGGGTTCCGGACAAACTCTCTTGAAAATAGTGCATCCACAACTTTCTGTCATCAGTGTGGGGATTGATCTTCTGAACATAGGACTTCAAATGCAGCTTAGGGCAAGACACACCATCATACTTAGCAAAAGTAGGAACTTTGAATTTGGGAGGAATCACAACACCAGGAACAAGACTCAGATCATCAAAGTTCAGCCCGGACATTTTCAGGTTTTCCACGGCATTCAGACGATCTTCAAGTTGCTTGTACTTGTCATCTTCCTCAGAGTACTGGCCATAGTCAGAATGATCCTCTCCTCCTTTCTTTGGCTCATGCTGCTCACCTTCATCACCCTTGGTACTCCCCTCGGCATGGACACTTCCTTCAGAGAGCTCAATACGGCTGACCACTTTAGGACCCCTTTGAAGCGTCTACCCATGTTGAGGGACCAACAACCTTCTTCTTCTTGTTGATGAGCTTCTTGGATCTTCTTGGCCTTGGACCAAGTTGGTGAACATCTCTTGGCCAGGCATTACGAGCACGGAGATCTTTGACAGTCTGTTCAAGAGCCATTTCCTTCTAAAATAAATAGCGAGCAAATGAGAAAACCAATCTCCAATGTACCTGTGATGCAATGTTATGCTATGATATGCAATGTTTATGAATGCAATGCAATGTTTTCAAGGACCTAAGAGATTTAAATTTGTTAAACAAGCAATGAACAAACATTTATTAGTACTTCTCATTATTCTTTTTTCTTTTTAAGTACAAGAGATAGTTCAAAACAATAAAAGAAAAGCATAAAAATCCTAAAGCTCTAAGTCTCCCATGGGCGCTTCCTTTTGGTGCCGATATAGGCATTGATGCTTTGCTCCTCATGAAGTAGCTTTGTCAACTCTAGGACTTTCTTCTCACTTGCATAACACTGAGCTTCAAAGGTATCCTCTCTTCTTTAATCTGAATCAGGATCTCTTCAAGTCTTCAAAATCGGTAGGCATGTCGGGATGGAGAACAGCATAGGTCGTCACCTATAGCAACAGGTTCCATAATTCTTGGTAGAGCAGTGAATGGCATCATGAGGTTTTGAGCTCGAGCTCGCACCCATTTGAGGTAAGGTTCCCAAGGAATGGAGTTCGGTGCCCCAAAGTCTTGGTATCGAGTCTTCTTTACCATGCCCCGCGTATGAACCTTAAATCGGTAATTCGGAGATCGTGATTGTAGTCGAACACAACATCTTGGAGAAGCATATCATGTGGACCATCTTTCGAGCAAAACCAAACTGACGTAGAGCTAGAAGGGTTGTAAGTAATACCTCCCTTATACCAAGTAGTGGTACATTAGGGAATTCTCCTGGCTCGATGAATGTGAAGTCCTTTTGAGAGAAAAGATTCCAACGGATATCTGAATGAGAGAGTGACATTAGCCTTTGAGACCATCTCAACCTTTGTTCGTTCTTCAAAACTGATGGAGGAAGGTGCGAAATAAACCACCTTGAAAGTAACGGTATACAACACATGAGAGTTCCTTGTCGCTTAGTAGTTCGAGTGTGGAGAGAATGTAGGATGTCTCCAAGTAAGGTAGGCACAGGATTGCGGGTAAGAAATAACTTGATGGCATTGACATCTATGAATTGATCCGAGTTAGGAAATAGAACCAAACCATAAATTAGCAAGGCAACAATGTTTTCAAATGCATGGAAACTCATAACTTTGAGGAATTCTCGGGCTTTCTTGATTAAGAACTTGGAAAGTAAACCCTTAACTCCACTTCTAGTTTCCCAATTGGCTTCAATATCTGAGCGCTTAAGGTGTAAGGCGGATGCGATGTCTTCGAACTTAGGGACCTTTTCCAAACCGGTGAATGGCATTTGGTCAAGAATAGGTATCCCAAGTAGCTTAGAGAATTCTTCCATGGTAGGAACCAAGCGATAATCGGAAATGTAAAGCAATGGTGTTTGGATCAAGAAGCTGGAATAGGACATGCATCATATCTTCTTCAAACCGAGATAACCAAATCAAGTAGATAACCATGTCTTTTGATGACTGAGCATGGTCGGAATTTCGAAACCAATTCTTTGAGTTGAGAAGGGATACCCATGAAGTTGATTCGGATAGTCTTTCTAGAAGCCATAATCCTACAAAGCAGCAAAGATAAATCCTAGGTCCTTGAAATAGTTAGAAATGAGATGCAATGCGAATGATGTCATGATGTCATGTTTAGCACACACAAACAATTCACACAATGAGCCTAGGGTTAAGGCTTGCATGAGGTATAGGTGATTACCCACCAAAAGTTTGAGTTGGTTCATCTGTCCTATAATAGTAAGGGTTCTAGGAATCTCATATCACAGATCTTTCTCGTAGGCGCTTATTTCAATCGACGGCCAAGTGGTCGATCGAAAATGTCCCAAAGTCTAATCTCAATGGCGTAGCATCGGTATCAACCAACCTCGGTCTACACCAAAGCCGCCATCTCACTACCTTCTAATGGCCAAGATGGGTCAATTAAGGTTCTAAAAGTTTAGTTAGCGCTTGATGACACCACGCGAAGCCAAATACTTTCTTCAACTTGGGAATGAAGAGTATCGGGCAACCAAAGTGCGCTAACGTAGCCATCATGTTGACCGCGTAGTTATCGTCTAGCGGTCGCGATGATCTAATGCCACTTACCTAAAAGGAAACCCGGATCCGGTGTAGGATCCCAATAATATAATACCCAAGCAACCCTTAAAGATAAAGCATACAAGTCAAACAAAAAGCAATAAAAGTTGTCTCGAAATCCCTAAGGCAATTCTCTCTTTTGGGTGTTTTCCCAGTGATCGCTGATTACGTGACACGGTGACGACTTTGTAGGATTTTGTATCCAAATGTGCGGATAGCAAGAGTCGCCACCGACTTTTATTTTTATCAATTAAGGGAAGGTAAAAGTAACAGAAAAAGACCTTCGTTAGATTACGAGTTCGGAGAATGGTTATGAAAAGGAAGGTATTAGCACCCTTTCCATCCGTAGTTATCTACGGGCTCTTAGTTGCTCTAGATCACTTTTAAAATTGCTTTCGTGTGTTTGACAAAATGTTTTGAAAAGGCATTTCGCTTTGACTTTGCAATGACTCATGTAGGAGTGTATACAAAGTGTTCGGAAATGTTTTGTTTTGAAAAATTTTGAACTTTGAAAAAGTGTGTGGTGTGAAAAGCATTTGATAGAGCAAGCAACTAAAGACTTATTTACCCACTCGAATTGGTCGTTTGTTGTACTTCTACATTCCTTTAGAATAGCGCTAGCCATACCATTAGTTAGTAGGTAGCTCCATTCGTTGGATGTAAGCGGGACATTCGAAGGGACATCGGATGGTCATAGAAGGCAACTTGTAGGAAGTATCCTAGCACATTCGAAGGGACTATCATCATTTTCGTGGCGACAATCGAGGGTCAAGATCATGTATTCGGCGACATCGTGGGTCTATGATCTTTGTATCGAAGGGACTATGATGATTTGTTTGGAAGGCAGCGGTGCTAGAATACCTCTACGTTCGAGGACATGACCATTTTGAATCGAAGGCATCGAGAAATTACCTAAGGGTGCGTGTGTGATAAAGTGTGTCAAATTCGGATATTTTATCTTGAAGTTAGTGTGAGCTATGTCCAATTATTATCTTGCCATACGCCTAATTACTAGCAATTGATAAGGGTGCGGAAAGTAAAATGCGGAATGTAAAGTGCGGAAAATAAACCTCTCGCTATTACATGGCTTTGGGGCGGATACATAATTTGGAGTGCGGAAAATAAAAGTCCTAAATTAAACTATTACAACCCATGAGCAATTACATTATTGAAAAGTAAAATAAAAGCGGAAGAATAAATCGGATCGGATCAACTGTGAAAGAATGAAATCGGAAAATATGAGATGAATTGAATAAGAGAAAAAATGTTAGAAAAAATGCAATTTTTAATGTGAGAAAATTAATATATGCTGGAAATAAGATAAATAAGCTAAGATAATTTTTTGGGATTTTTTGGAAAAGATTTAATAATTAAAATGCAATTTATGATGATTTAAATGCAAAAATAAAAATAAAATAAATATGCATGCAAAAATTATATTTTTTAATTTATTAAATTAAATAAAGGTTTTTATGAAAATAATGTAAAAAGAAAAAATGTTTTTGGTAATTTTTAATGCAGAATAAAAATATGAAATTAATTAAAAATAATGCAAAATATTAGAAAATATGAAAATAGGAAAAATATGAGTTTTGTAAAAGAAGGAAAAGACATTGGTCTTGAGGATTTGAGACCTTGTGCTCAAACTTTGAGTCCTCTTGCCTTTGCCATCGAGCCAGTGTTTCTGTTTGAAAACGGAGGCGAGTAAAAGAAAGACAAGTGTTGCTTCCTGGTCTCCTCGTCCGCGCGAGAAGCTTCATCGTCCCCAATTCAAATATTTGAAGCTAGCGTCGGCCATTGTTCGACGCTAAGGTCCCTGGCAAAATCAAAAATCCAGCACACATAATATAAATGAATTCTAAAGGCATGGTTCGATTCCTGGGATCATCACGAACGCGTTAGTATAGGTCTTGTGGTCCAATTTTTCCTGTTTTGGAAAACCCTAAAGCGTGTTGAAACCTAACAATGGTGTTATGCATTCGGCCATGGAAATTCGATTAAGGCACCGAAAGTTTGCAAATACATCAAATCACAAAACAAACACAAATCAAGTTAATAATGCATGAATATGAAAATCGAAATTTGAAAATTCAAGAACAAACCAAATCGGTTTTCACGATTCTTGATGTTTTTTGACAATGTAAAGGTCTGGATTGATTCAGTGGATGGCAAGGAATGTATTTGGATGCTCAAAACCACTTGAAACAAGCTGAATCAATGACTGCCAGTTGCTTGAAGGTCACGAGTTTTTGAGTTTGAAACTAGGGTTGGAGCAATTCTTACGTCCTTAATCATGTCTATGCATTGTGTATTTATATTGGATGGAATTGAGGCGATTTGAGGAAGAAATCATCATCAATCAATGCAAATCAAATTTGATTTTGTACAAAATCAAATTTTCAAATTTTGATTAATTTTCAATCCAATCTTGCCATATCAATCCAATTTTCGAAATTTGCTGGCTTTGTTGAGTTACTTGGATGCCAAGGAAGAGAGAAAAATCAATTTGCAATTAATTTTTGATTTTATACTTTATTTTTGAATTTAATTTGTATTTAAATGAATAAATTCCAAATTAAATAGAAAAATAAAATAAAAATTCGTGGCTTTGGGCTTTGATGTTCCAAATTGTATGAGGAACAAGTTTGGATGAAGAAAAGTAGGCCCATTTGCAAAGTTTTTGATTTTTAGAAGTATCTCTCTTTGTGCATTCTTTCAAAATTCCCCAACTTGTGAATGGTGTAACTTGCTCAATTTTCCACATTTTTGAGTGTTCTTGGACTTTTTGGAAAGCTCTAAGAGTCCTCTAACCAATGTCTTTGGTCTCATCTCAATTGGAGTTACCATGCTCAAAATATCTTCAAAACAAAAAGTTGACTTTTTGTTGACTTTGAAAATGACCTGTAATGTTTTGAGCTATACCTCTCAAATGAAGCATTTTTTGGACATTCTTGTGAGACATGAAGTTGTAGAGAATTGAATTTCCTTCAAAACAAGAGGTGGTGGAAAAATTTCTGAGAAAGTATGAGAAAGTTATGATCAGTCAAAGTTCAGTTGACTTTTCATCTAGAAACCCTAATTTAGAAAGTTTGACTTTTGGGCAAATCTTGAGTTTTCTTGATGAATCATGATCAACCCTTGATCAAATGATGAATGTAACTTCAAAATGAGGATGTTGACCAAAAATCAGAAGTTTTGACTGTATGTTGACCACGTTGACTTTTGTCCAATACACCCGATTTTCAACCATTTGAGCAATTGTCTGAGGAAACTTGACTTGTGAGGCTTGAAACTTGACATGGAGAATCTTTGAAGCATATGAGGAGGCATGAAGGCCATTGGAGATGTTGGAAATCCATCTTGACTTGAGAGATACCAAACCCTAGTTTGGGTTGATTGTCTAGGAGAGAGTTTGTCTGATCAACTCTTGAGGAATCCTTGAGTATGGATGTATGAAATCTCTTGAATAGATGGAGGGAAAATTTTGGGGTATGACACACCCTATTGATGGTCATCGCACAGGATGGCAACAATAACGTGTTCCCAATCGCCTATGCTCTTGTCGAGTCAGAGACTGGAGCAGCTTGGATTTTCTTCCTAAAGAATCTTCGAACACATGTTGCTCCACAACATGATCTTTGTCTGATTTCTGACAGACATGCCTCAATTAATAGTGCGCACAACAATCCCGTTAACGGTTGGCACGACCCACCGTCTACACATGTTTATTGCGCAAGACATATCATTCAAAATTTCATGCGTGAGATCAAATATAAGCGTCTTCGAAAATCAGTTATGAACGCAACGTACGCACTAACACAACCATGTTTTACATATTATCGCAGCCAGATCAAAATGGAAAACTCAGATGCAGTTGTGTGGGTGGATAATCTGCAAGTGGAAAAATGGACACGGTCATACGACAATGGAGTGCGTTGGGGCCACATGACAACAAATCAAGTCGAATCAATTAACGGCATATTCAAAGGCATAAGAGCACTCCCAATAACTATTTTGGTGAGTACAACATATTTTAGGATGGCCTCGTTGTTTGCAGAGAGATGTGAAAAGTGGAACGGGGTGGTACAATTCGGACAAGTGTGGAGTGAAAGCTGCCTGAAATTTATTAAGGCTGAAAGTGCCAAAGCTAGCACTCATCTTGTTACAAGATTCGACCGACATAACCATAACTTCATTGTCAAAGAGACAATCGACCACAATGAGGGTTTTCCTAGACAAGAGTACATGGTTAAACTACCATCTCGTTGGTGCGACTGTGGAAAGTTTCAGGCCTTTCGAATGCCCTGCTCTCATGTCATTGTGGCGTGCGCACATGTTCATCAAGATGCACTAGTACTTCTTTCTCCCATTTACAAGTCTGAGATCTTGCTCAACGTATACAACAATGCCTTCGAACCAGTAGCAAAACCAGATTATTGGCCTGCGTACGAAGGGGAAGTAGTTTGGCATAACAGTCAAATGCGGAGAAATAAAAAGGATCGTCCCAAGAGAAAACGTATAACAACTGAAATGGACGACGTTGACAAACTAGAAAGAAAGTGTGGTCTTTGTCGTCAACCCGAACACAATCGAAAAAATTGTCCCCAACGTGCTACAAGCTCAACATCCTGAAATTTGTATTTAATTTATCTACACTTTTTAATATTGTAACAAACCTTCTTCTTTCCATTAATAGCATTTCTTACAAACACCAATACGCAGACAACAAAATAAAAAACTACACCATTAAAACAACAACATGAAAATGTAGCATCAACAACACAAAAAATTATTTAAGACACTACAACCGTCAAAACAATTTCATCGGAACCATACATCATCGCAATAACGTCGACGTCTATTTTGACTTCCTCCAACCAAATTCGAGGTTGTCCAGTTGTGAAGTTCATGATTGTTCTCTTCCTCTGGATCCTTCTAATTTCTTCACCAACTTCTATTTCTCCCTCTAACCAACGCATAAACTCTTTTTTCAGTTTGACCATGGTAAATATGTGTCAAAATTTCATTTTCATTGGAGGTTTGGAGACCGAGAAAACAACGTATCCATCTCTGGTATGGATGTATGGAGATGTCATGATAGAAAAATAAGAGAGAATATGAGATGAGAAGTTGAAAAAATGTGAAAAATGAAGGAGGCATGGGTGTTTATTTATAAAAAACACAAATACACGTAGGAGCCATCTGAAATGGCTCCTACATGTAACAAACATAAAGGAGGCGCCATCTGGGATGACTTATACATGAGGAGACGTCAAATGCGGTGGCGCCTATGTGCATTTTTTTAATGCATGGGCCATCTCAGATGGCTCTTATGTGTTATTTAGGCCTGAAAGTTGGTTATTTGCGTAAATTTTTTTAATAGTTGATTATTTGCGTTTTTTTTAAAAAAAATTAGTTATTGCAAAAAAATTTCCAATTCTCAATCCGCAGTTTTATATTACTCCAATTCAATTGAATTTCTTAATTTATTACTTTTTCGTTGATTTTTTAATCACTTCAAATCTCCAATTCACTTTAATTTTGTTATGAAATTTCATTGAATTTTTTTCTGATATTTTTATTAACGTGTTCTTTTCTGTAAAAATTGTATAGTAAAAATTCTATAGTGAAAATATATTATGAAAATAAATTGATCCTAGATGATGAAATAAATTATGAAACACAGGAAGCACATTAATGTTTATCAGCAACAATGGCAGCTATTATTGAATGGCAGTAATATTTCCATGAGGAGTATGTACACTAAGCTCATAGAGGATAATACTAGAGTGGGATGGAGAGACATATAATGCAAGGCCTAAAGTTTTAATTATTTTGTGGATGCTACTTCATGAGAAATTTTCCACTAAGGAGAGGCTGAAGCGTTTTGGTTTTATGATTATCCAAGACAGTATTTGCAGTTTGTGTAAAGCTGAGGAGAAAACTATTAAACATATGTTTTTTATGTGCAGGGAAACTCACAAAATCTGGAAGGAAGTCCTTGTTTGGCTAGAAGTGGATCATGACCCCAAAGGTTGGGATGAGGAAAACACATGGATTATTGGTCATACTAGAGGGAAAGGATGGAAAGCTTCTATCATAAAGATGATAGTGGCTGAGGAGGCAGTTTATGGTATTTGGCATCATAGAAAAGTATAGTATTGGACAATATTATAGAAAAGATTGTGCATAGGTGGTGGCACAATAGGAAAATTAAAGATCATCTTGTCAAGATTATACTCTAATGTTTTTGTCTTTGTTTGTTTTGTGGATCCGACCGATCGTCTTGGTCTTGTTTAGTTTTTTGAATTAATATATAATTTTCTTGTTTTAAAAAAAATAGAATATTACAAATTATATTAAATAGTCTAATGGTAAGACTTTATTGAAATTCAGAGAGGTCACGAGTCTAATTTTTATGTTTGACAAATTTTATTTTTATTTAAAAAAAAAATACAAAAATCAGGATGATTTAGCTATTCTTTCAAATATTGGAAAACTAAGATAATTTGATTGATTTATAGTAAATCGAAGATTTGTCTAAATTGAATTATTGACCTCAAGCTATTGAGTAATCTTGAGAAATCTTCTTCAAAGCATTAAATATTAGACATTTTTCCATAACATCAAATTAAAATACCATCCACGTAAAAAAAATATGAAGGAACTAAATTATTTCTAGAAGATCTTATCAGCTCTAGACCTCTTTAAAAAACTAACTTAGAAATGCTTCTACTAAAAACACCCTCTGCCAAACAAAATAGAAGAGGAGACATGAGATCTCCTTCTCTGACACCTCTATTGCACTTAAAATACTCATGTTGAATACCATTGAAGTTGATAGAGAGACAAGCCGATGAGAGCAAAATCGATCCAAATGCATAAAATATGAGTGAAACCAAAGGCCTTAGAAGAAAAAAAAATCTCAATTAATGATATTAAAGGCCTTAGTTATATCCGTTTTCAAAACTAAATTATCATGCATATTCTTGTGGTCCAACACATTTTTAGCTTAACATTAAATGTTTCTACCATAAATAAATTCTCTTTGCGCATTTGAGATCATAAATAGTATGATGGAAATTTGTCAACTAGAATCTTAAAATTTATCTTATACTTAAAATTCGAGAGGATGATTGGCCTGAACATCTCAACCTATACATTGGTTAACTTTTAAATTAGAAAAAAAAATTTAAAAATTTAAAAAATTGTGATTCTAAACCATAATGAAAAGGAGAACTAAATAAAACTAAAAATATGTCTGTTTCCAGTTCAAAAGATATGTTAGAAATTTAATAGAAATGGTCTTTTGTAGCTTCTATAAAATCATGACGAAAGTGTTATGCACTGTATTTTTTCTCTGTCACCGCATAAACAAAGAGGAACTAAGTTGATCGATATATGAACAATTTGATGATCAAAATACTCATCTATTCAATAAGGATTGATTAGCCTGCATCAACTTTATCTTTGTTTGATCACATTTCAAAGGTTAGAGGGAGCATCTCACCGAACGGATTGGATTCACATTGACAATTGTTTGAAGATTAAATAGTCAAAGTTCACAATAATCTCGCCAGTTAGTTAAAGCATAACACATCGTTGTCTCTCGCACAAACACAAATAAATAAACATAACTAGTGTTTTATCTATAATATTTTAATATCTCAACTCAACTAAATAACTAAAAGGGGTATCATTAGTGCATAATTCAACTAAATCGGTTGTACTATGTCGCCAAGAGAGAGACATTGCCTTGAGTAGATTTCTAGAAAATCTGACTTCTTAAACTCATTTGGAGTGTCGGTTTGTCAGCTTCCTATGGTTGTCATGCCATGCAGAAGGATAAGGACGGTCTCCCCTAAACTCACTTTTGAATACCTTTATAAAATAATCTATGTTCTATAGTACTCTCTTTAATTCATATTAAGTGACACACTTTAATTATGCCTAATTCTTAATTTTTATTTTTTTATGATCTGTTTGGGAGTTGTATTTTTAAAGGTAGGTGAGTTTTTTTTTTTTGTAAAATTGCATTTATATTTTAATTTTAAATTGTGTTTAATCTTTTTGAAAAGTTTAAAAATTATAATTTTATATATTAATAGGTGAAATCTAAAATGGACCATCAAATAAGTGAGTGATTCATCGGTGAATCATTTTTCTAAACGTTAAGATTAATTTTTTTAAATATTAAAGATTGAGATGTGTTAAAAAATAGGAAGAGAACATGTGTGTTTTCACACACAATCCCCACTCCACCCTCTTTCTCTCATTTGTTTGTCTCTCATTTCTCTCAACTTCTATTTACATTAACTTCAATTAATACGTTTATTGTCCTCACGGTATGATGCACTTAAACCACTAGTAAACTTATGATAATAATTGATGGGATGTTGGCAACTTAAAATATAGTGATTAAACTATGATAAAATTTGTTCTTTTTCTTCTTCGTCAATATTTTGTGAATTAAATTTCAAATATAACTAAGACTTCATTTTGGTATCAAAACTGTTGTGAATCGGATGCCTTGGAAACAAAATATAAATTTGTTGCTCAATATGAAGGAAAAGAGTGAAGAACATGATGAACATAAGGATTGGTTATTAACTGTTATTCTTTCCTTTATCTTCAAAATAAGATTACAAGTATACAAGAATAACAAATTACCCTCTAACCCTAGATTAGGATTTGCAGTATGCAATGATGAGAGACTAGTATGCTATTTATAATAAACCTAACATACTAAACTAATGGGCTTTTATCACAAATACCCATTACAAGCTAACTTAGGGTACAAGCTAACTTAACCAATTGGACATAACAAACAGGCCCAATTCGATGCTAACAATCGTAGCATCCTTCGACACAATAGAGTTCGATCCAATATATCACAAATCTCCACCTTGGAACAAACTCTATTATCAACTATCGAGTTAGTTTTCTTCATGCAGCTTTATCAACTGCATACAGTGGAAAGACTTGCAACTAGGCAATGTCTTGGTGATCATATCAGCAGCATTATGATCTGTCGAAACCTTCAGCACTTGGACTTCTCCACGCTCGATTACCCCTCTGACGAAATGCAACCTCACATCAATGTGCTTGGTTCGCTCATGATAGGCTGAATTCGTTGACAGGTGTATTGCACTTTGACTATCACATTTAACAGTGATAACTTCCCCTTGAATTTTCAGCTCCTTAGCAAAACCTTCAAGCCACAATACTTCTTTCACAGCTTTAGTTAAAGCAATATATTCCGCTTCAGTGGTTGATAATGCAACAACCTTCTGAAGTGTTGCTTTCCAACTAATAGTTGTACCAAACATAGTGAAAACATAACCAGAAATAGATTTTCTAGAATCCATACAACCTGCATAATCAGAGTCGACATATCCTTCGATTACTGCTTTACTATCTTCACCAAAGGCTCCACCATAAATTAAGACTCTGTTCAGAGACCCATTTATGTACCTTAGAATCCACTTCAATGCTTGTCAGTGAGCCTTTCCAGGATTCTCCATGTACCTGCTTACAAGACTTATTGCATATGCTATGTCGGGTCTAGTATAAACCATAGCATACATCAAAGAACCTACTATATTAGCATATGGGATGCTATTCATATAAGTTCTTTCGACCTCAGTACTGGGACATTGATCAATACTCAACTTGAATTGAGGGTTTGTTGGAGTCACAACAGGCTTCGAATTCGACATACCAAACTTTTCGAGAGTCTTTCGTAAATATGCCTCTTGAGATAAGCATAATCTCGACTGCTTTCTATCTCTTCAAATGTCAATTCCAAGAATCCTGGAAGCTGCTCCTAGATCCTTCATTTAGAACTCCTTATTGAGTTCTTCCTTCACCCTCATTACCTCTTCGACATTGTTACTTGCTATGAGAATATCATCAACATAAAGTAACAAAATAACAAATGAATTACCAGGACGAAATCTAAAGTAAACACAGTGGTCGAACTGACTTCTAACAAAACTTATGCGTGTCATGAATTTGTCGAATCTCCTATTCCATTGTCGAGGAGATTGTTTCAGCCCATATAAGGATCTTTTCAGCTTGCACACATAATCTTCCTTTCCCTTTTCGACATACCCTTCAGGTTGCCTCATCAGGATTGTTTCATCTAGATCACCATACAACGCAGTCTTCATCCATCTGTTCGATTCAAGATCGAGCGTGCCACCAGCAAGCAACATTCGAATGGACCTATGCTTCACAACAAGAGAAACACATCATTGAAATCTATACCTTCTTTCAGTGAAACCCCTTGCAACCAACCTTGCCTTGTCTTTCGACGTCACTCTTCGACTCCTTCCTTAACTTTGAAAATCCATTTACAATGACTAACCCGGCACTAGCGGTTTCTTGATCAATTCAAGTGTTGTTATCATGAAGAGACTTCATCTCATCATCCATGGCCTTCAGCCATTTCTTATTCGACTCCTCATAACTTCCTTATGGTCTCTTTTCTTCGTCTAGAACCTCACTTGCAGAGATTAAAGCATAAGCTATAAGATCTGCATACCCAAACCTTTGAGGTGGTTTAATGACTATTCGTGTCCTATCTCTTGCCAATAGATAGTCATCAACAGTTTCCTCAACTTCATCAGCATCATCTGCTTCTTCAACTTTATCTGGGATATGCAATTCAGCATCAACATGCTCCACCTCAACAGGAATCTTTACTTTCCCACTCTTCGTCGAGATATACGCGCTCGACCAACATCATCCATTTTCTTGAAAGTCATTTCAGCTTCATTGAAAACAACATCTCGACTGGTGATAATTCTTCTGTGACCTAACTCTAGGCACCATAGCCTATAAGCTTTGACTCCTTCAGGATATCCCATGAACATGCATTTAAGAGCTCTAGGTTCGACCTTGTCTTGCCTAATGTGAGCATAGGCTACGCAGCCAAATACTCTCAGTTTGTCGAGATTTGGTGGATGTCCCGACCAAACTTCTTCAGGTGTCTTCATATCTAACGCAATCGAAGGACATCTATTTATTAGATATGTTGTTTTCGAAACAGCCTCAGCCCAAAACACCTTCTTTAACCCAACACTAGTCAACATGCATCTAACTCTCTCCAAGATGGTTCGATTAAACCTTTCAGCCAAACCATTTTGTTGTGGAGTGCTGCGATGATTCTTGCCGCAATACCGAGGCGCACAAAAGCTGTCGAATGCCTCATTGCAAAATTCAAGACCATTGTCTGTTCTCAACCTCTTGACCTTTCTGCCAGTTTGGTTTTCGACCAGAGTCTTCCAACCTTTGAAATTCTCAAAAGTTTCATCCTTAGTCTTCTAAATGAATACCCATAACTTTCTGGAATAGTCATCTACTATGGATAGAAAATACCTTGCTCCTGAATGTGATGGACACCTTGCAGGCCCCAAAGATCCATGGATGTAATCAAGGGATCCATGTGTTCTTTGTTTGCCTTTGTTGAACTTCACTCTGCAAGATTTTCAAGTACGCAGGTTCACAAAACATCAATTTTTAGAGCTTTGTCTCCACCAAGCAAATTTTGTTTCCCAATTCGACAGACCCTTTCACGGCATGGCCTAATCTCATGTGCATTTTGTATCTCGACAAAGGTTTCGTGGATGCAACATTTGTCGAACCACTCTGACTTCACCACAAGGGTATACAAGCCTTGTTTCTTCCGCCTCTCAAGACTTCCTTGACCCTTCGACTCTTAGGATACTTTTCTCTCCTTGAAAACATATCCTTTCTTGTCGAATTCACCAAGAAATCAAATTTCTCTTCAAATCAGTACATACCTAACCCATTCCAATAACCTTATTGACTCATCATGGAGTTTGAATCTCACAGCCCACACACGCAATCTTGCAAGCTTTGTTGTTTCCAACCAATACGGATCCACCATCTTGATCACATAATTCCTCGAACAAGTCTTTGTTTGAGTCATATGCCAAGTGCACCTGAATCCATAATCCATTCCTTGACGAGTTCTTTCGAAACCACAAGAACATCGGATGAGTCGAAATCATCACGAACAATAGTTGCATTGCCATTATTCTTTCCTCCATGATCTTTCATGTTCAGGGGCACACTTTTCTTGTGTGACCCTCCTTCTTACAATGATATCAAATACCAGATGCTTCACCTGCACTATAAAACTTACATTGACTTTTACCTTTCTTCTTGAACTTACTTATTATTTCTTATAAAAAAATTTCCTTTAACGGCCAAACCTTCACCAACCGTCGGTTTATGCTCCTTTGTTCATTCAAGTCCTTGAATACAAGGCTGATTAGACCTCTTCAAAGTCAGGGACTCCCTTCCATACAAGAGAGTTTCTTTGAAGTGGGCATGTGATCGAGCAGCGCCAATAGCAACAGCGCTTGATCTTCATCATCGATCTTCACATCAATATTTTCAAGATCAAGAATCAGTTTGTTGTATCCAATCTGCTCAGCCAACACTTTGTCTTCAATCATCTTGAATGAATACAAAGCTTACTTCGGTAGAAGTCGATTCACCAACGATTTAGTCATGTATAAACTTTCAAGTTTCACCCATAACCTCGTCGTCGTCTCCTTTGATGCTCGAAGAACCTTATCACCAATGCTCAACAAAATTGCGTTGTGGGCCTTCTCTATCATTATGTCGTCTTCTGGCTGCCGTTAGCGCCGTTCATGGCTGATTCTCCTTCAACGCTTCCAAACAACCTGCTGAACCGGTGGGGCTTTCATCTTCAGCGCCCGGACGAAATCATTCACCCGGTGAACTTTTCAATCTCATACTTTGTTGAAGGCATCTTCTCCCGCTCAGCGCGCACCAATTTGTTTGTGAATCGGATGCCTTGAAACAAAAATATAAATTTGTTGTTCAATGTAAAGGAAGAGTGAAGAACACGATGAACACAAGGATTGGTTAATAAGCTAACTGTTCTTTCCTTTATCTTCCAAACAAGATTACAA